>JAOXNO010000008.1:11521292-11568626 GCA_028565335.1 Limnodromus scolopaceus
GGAAGGAAGGAAGGAAGGAAGGAAGGAAGGAAGGAAGGAAGGAAGGAAGGAAGGAAGGTGGGTGTATGGAGCGACTGCAGCCGCTTTCCCTCCTCATGGAGCAGCCGTGTATCTCCCTTGCGCCCTGCTGTCCGACTGCAGCCTTGGAAATACCCTGTCTTTCTGGAAAGCATCAGCATGACTTTTGCATGGCAAGAGTGCCCTCTAGTGCAAACCCAGAGCTCGCTCTCCTTCACTCCGACCTTGGCGCACCTCTGGAAAGGGGCCCCCAAACCTGACCCCCAGGCCTTAAAGTAAGTGAACTCCCCATGGACAATCTTCACTGACCGAGGTGGTGATGCCTGTACCACGGCAATGGCAAGAAGGAAGCGGGACAGGGAATGGCTGGTTTAGAAGTTGTCCAATGCTTTAAAAAAATTCAAGTTATTTTAATACTTTTCAAATAGGTCTGAGATTTCAGCACTGTTATGGAAACTTCCTTTCTGACTATTTCTTTCAAATTTTGCACGCCTGGTGTCTGGGAAGAAAGCCAGGTGAGAAATGTCTCCCACTGGGTGTCACTGAATAGTCAGACAATACCAAAACATGTCACATCTGCCGGATGTCACAGCAGAAACCCAGATCAGCTTCTGAAGGAGAAACTCCCACTGAGATGAACCCAGCTCATGTGGGAAAGCTTCCCTAAAGGGAACGGATGGCTGGTGCACCCATGGCAATCATGGCAGACTAGAGCAGGGTGCCAGGCCACCTCTATCCCACTGCGAGTACCAGTATCAGAGGCATCGTGCTGCAGTGATGGTGGACAGGGCTGTGATCCTGGGACATACCCTCAGATGAAGCATTCAGGCACAGGGGAGTGCGTGGCTGTGAACAGGCATCACCCTCTGAAGCACCCGTTGCTCAAACAGAGGATGTTGCACCAGGTCTGGCCAGAGTTTTACTGAGACGGGCATACTGCAAGCTCTGAAGCCACCTGGCCCAGGGTAGAAGTCCTCAGGATTGATGATTTGAGTCAGTCATGACCCTTTTTATTTTCTGTTGATATGATACTTGCGGAATGGTATAAACTCTCCATATGGGCTGTTAACATAATGCAGGCCAGTGTCCTCCAGGCTGTTTGGAGGGGAAGTACCAATGGGTGTAATCAAGGGGTTTTGGGGAGTTTTGGTTTTCTTTGCCATGCCAGGTGCAAAGTGTGGTGCTGTGAGTGGACATTGCCTAGTTAGAGAAAAAGGAAGACTTCAAAAAACATGGCCAGGGGAGGCAGGCTGAGAGGAGGTGCTTTTCCTTCAGAGGACCTGTCTGAAGCTATTTTCCACCGAGCCCAGAAGGCTGACCTTGGAGCGGTGCCAGCAGATGAGTTCAGGCGGAATGAGGTAAAAACAGCCTTTCCCCCTAGAATATGGATGATTTGTCTACACTGATTTTTGACAATTCCTTCAAGCTGAGTTGGCTTTCAGGGAAAATGCTAATTTTCTTTTTTTTTTTCCTCTTTAATCAGAGAAAATTCTAGTCTGCTTTCCATTTTGTGAGCTGTTTCTCTGTGGCTATTTCTAATACCCTTCTGTACCCAGCTGAGATGGGACAGAGATGCAGTACCATACCAGTAGAGGTGGTGCTCTCACCCTGGTATCCATTGCCTTGTGTCCCAGCCTGGGATTAGGGGGGCTAGAGCATCCCACGAGTAGCCTGGGGAAGCCAATTTCTCTCTCTCTGTCTGCCTCATTTGCAAAATGGGATAATGGCCCAGTCCCATAGCCCAAAAGTGATTCTCTGCAGCAGGAGTCCAAGGGTTTTCGCTAAATTTCGTTCAAAAATCCCTAAATGCAGCTGCCCTAAATTATACCATTTAGACTAATATGACAGTGTCCGTGAAAATTGCATTTTCCCAATTGTTGGCTCCTCCTGAATTTGGGAGCATGCTAATTTTCTAGAGCAGCTAAATAGTTTCCTCTGATGATTAAAAAATGAATAATAATAGCAGTGCCTGCCTTCCCGAGGCTCGTGTAGGACTTACCAGCAAGAAATTAAACACAGTAGGAAATTCCTTGAAAGAGTTAGAAAACAAATGATTGATACAATCTCTCCCTCCCTCCCGGCTCTGTGATCTGCTTTTAGAATGATTATTAAACACAGCAAAATTCATTTGGTGCTGTAACATGAACAAGACAAATTACAGTCTCTGGAGCTCAGTTAATTGCTAAAGAACATACTGACCCTGTGCGGGTTCATCAGTTATGGTAACTAATGAAGAGAAACATAAGCCATGCTACGTGGGTCTGCAGCATGACTGCCCTCCTGCTGCACGCAGAGACAGGTCCACCTCATCCCCGACTGCTCTGGGGTAAATGGTGTGAAAAGGAGCGTCTGCACCACCTTACTGGGAAAAAATAAAAGGATGTGGATGCCCAGGACCCGTTGAAGGGACAAACCATTCAGTGATCAGACTCCCACCCTTAGTGTGCTGCCGCTACCCTGAAGGGTCTTGCTAGGGCATTGAGTCTTCCTGAGATGGGGATCAGCTCACCTAACTTTAGAACTTCGGAAATAATCCAAATTACCAATTGGCTTCACCAACACTCAGCAAACCCCGTGGGCATTTTCTGTATTCTGCCAACCAAGAGCAGTTTCACAGTGTGATCCCAAATCCCAGGTTTCTGAGTGTGATCCCAAATCTCATGGCAAGTTGACCTTGAAAGGTCACAAGATTGCACTAAAAATCTCTGGGTAATACATAGGGATGGTGTGGTTCAGGCCAAATTCAGGTGATCATTTTGATTTTTTTGGTGTCATCACAGAGGTGGAAGTTTGAGAGTTGTGTGTGGACACTCAGTGCAGGCTCTGTGCATCACAGGAGTCACAATAAATTCATGAGTGCTGACAATGCTGTGTGCAGTTTCATAAACAGACCCATTGCTCTGTTTTCATCAAAACACGCCAAAATTCTTTTTTTCTTTTTTTCTTCCTCCTGGTTCTATTGTATTAGACCAAGATGTAAAATTATTAATAGAATAGTCCATTAATTTTATGATATTTCATTATTCAATTATTTCCTCCATTATTCTTCCACATTAAACCTGAATAATTTATTCAGTGAATTTTGCAAGCAAAATGTTCAGTGCATAATTTTCTCCTTTGTTAATATTCTCCCAGTTCTAATTGTCCATGAGAATTTGATCTAATGCTCTACAGAAGAGCAACCTGAAGACAAAAGGCCCAACACAGTGCGGTGCTGAACATGACTGCTGGTGGTCGTTCCCCATTTAGATCTCCCCATTTAGGCTCCCCCCAAGTGTGTGCTGTGAAGCCAGCAGAAGGAGGCATCAGGCTGTACCTGGCATGGGAGCCAGCAGTAGCTCACACTGCACGTGAAACAGTGTCATTCCCTTTGAGAATGCAGTACAAAGCCCGGAGAATGGCAGAGCAGGAAAGTAGGGATGTGCACAGCTCCCTTTTCCCAACATCATTCTCTCTGACCTTGTGAAAAGAGCTCACAACCCCTGGAGGGAGGTTGGACTGGATATTAGGAAAAATTTCTACACTCAAATGCTTATTAAGCATTGGAACTGGCTGCCCGGGGAAGTGGTAGAGTCACCGTCCCTGGAGGTATTTAAAAGAGAGGTAGATGTAGTGCTGATGAACATGGTTTAGTGATGTTTTTTCTCAGTGTTTAGTTCATGGTTGGACTAGATGATCTGAAAGGTCCCTTCCAACCTGGGCAATTCTATAATTCTATGATATCAAAAGGAGAGAGAAACAACTTCTTTCCCACCCTGTGCATCAGATCTGTTCTGATCTCCACTGGAAACCTCGGAAAGAAGAGGCAGGTTGGCTCCCCAGGCTTCCCTGGGGACACACTCTGCACATTGCCTGCAGCCCCCAGCACATGTAGGACCTCGAACTCACCTCGTATCACTGAGCTCCCCTGCTGGCCTTTGGCCACGCTGGACTTGCCCCCGTGCAGTGTGTGTGGATTGGCACCCTGTGCCCAGCCCAACCATTGCTGTCTGTCCCTTGGCGCCAACGATGGAGTCCTGTGGTTGTGGAGCTGCTGGAGTCTGCAGCTTGGGTTCTCCTACAGCACAGACACACACAGCCTGAGCCACGGGCAACCTACCGAGGGTGATGCCGGTGTGCAGGACCAGCTCAGAGCGTGATGGGCTACCACTCACCTCCTGCACGTGCAGACTCAGGCCCGGCAAGCACGGGCTGTGTCCACATCGTACCTAAATTCTCTCCTGTGGAAAGCAGAACCTACAAGCACTAGGTAGTGATGATGTTAAGGGCAGGATTAGCACTGTCTGTATTTGGCTGCCTGACAGGCTGCTGGCTGCCCAGAGGCCCTTACAATCAGCCATTAGAGAGCAGCTCCTTCTGCTGGTCATTCAGACCATTTGACTCATCTCAGGATGGACTAACAGCTCTCTGCAGGTACATCTGTCTTTCCTACACAAGGAGCCTATGCAGAGACCAAACTTTGAGAAGGCAGAATTCAGGTGAGTGAAACCCTACCTCATCATGAATAACATCCAAGATTTCTTTGCAAAAAAATCAGGTCAAGTTTTAGCTTCAGTGAAGATTTGTTGCCAGTTTTCTGCTGTGCAGTTCTCAAAAAGACCCTCACTCTGCCTGGTATCTGCTAGCAGTTACCAGTTTGCTTGGAGAACTTCCAGCCCAGGGAGTGCCCAAGAGCAGGGACTGAGCTGGTGGGAGACTGGCAGCACACAGGCTGCTTCCTGACATCAGTGAATGAAATGGTTTCAAATGACAGAGTAGAAAATAGTAAATAAGGAACTTTTAAGTCAGAGTAATCTTTGAGCCAAAATTTTGGGGAACTTTTGAATTCACCATCATTTCCATGAAAGCCTCAGCCATTGCTGGAATTTTTTTAGCAAATGAGGTGAAGTCTCACAATTTCCCAAATGAAAACCACAAGCAAACTGAGCCCTTTTGTTTCCATTGAAAACCATTGACCAGCCAGTCACCTTCACTGTTTACTCAGCTCAGCTGCCCGTGCTGTTTTGTAGACAGTATTCAGTTAAAATGCGACACAGTAACTCCAAGTTAAGAGACTGCCAGAGCCACGATGAACTCAGTGTTGGCATTATAACGGTTACAATTCAAGGAACAACATTTTTCCTAGCCTAGCCAATAAATTAGTGGTAGAAATAGTGGTAACATGAAGTAGTAAAAATAGAGTCCTACAAATGCAAGTTTTCCATGGTAAAAGCTAATAACTACTATTTTCTAAAATAACATATTGATGCTTACCAGCTCAGCAGAAACACATGAACTATATCAACCCATTGCAGAGTTCCCACCAACCCACACGAATGGAGATTTTTCAGATTCACTTGGGTAAAAGTCTCTAGAAATAGATCTACCTCTAGTCACCTAGAGGTAGACGTAACTGAGACACAAAAATAATGGGGCTACAGTGAAACACAAGTGCTCCGGCAACCCGAGGAGCCAAGTCACCGGTTGGAAATGTCCATGTCAAGTCCTGCGGAGTGTGAAGGCAGTAACAGCTTCAGCCCCTGCTCTCCAGGGAGGGGAGTGACACCCAGAGGCTTTGCTGAACTGCAGCTGCATTTTCCCTTGGGGGTTTGCGGTTTGTAATGGCCATTTGGAGGAGCCAACAAAACCCAGCCTGGAACCTGTATCTCCCCAGGGAACTCCAGTTTCTACCCGGGGGTGTCTGGCTGAGCCATAACTGGTGCCTCTGGGTTAGTCCCAGTGGGTGTTTCTCTCAGCAGATCTGGGGCTGCCCTAAGCTCTGCAGGGGTGACCTGGAGAACTTCATTCATAAATGTTTGCTCAGGCAGGGGGAAATAGTCTTTACTATTGACAGAAAATGTTGCTTCATCTGTGTTTATAGCACTGAAGATCCTGGCTTGGATGGAGAAGAGGAGCAGGGAGACCAAGGGAAGTCTTTCACGTGCCCAAGACAGAACAACATCTTGTTTTTTCACTGTTGTGGAAGACTCGCCAGGGAAACATTAAAGGTGTTGTCAGGTGTTTGGAGTTCCCCTTCCTCCTGCCTTGTCCAAAACAGATGTAAAAAAATCAGTCAAAGAAAGAATGCTCATCTAAAGACTTCACACATTGTCCCTGCCAAAAACAAAGTGTTAGGATTGCAATCAACTACAACCCATACACTAGAGGCACCCAGAAATAATGAGCTGAATTCCCTTAGTAGGAAGCCTTGTATTTTTAGGAATCTCTAAGAAAACACAAAGTGTAGATTAAAAATAATATTTCCCATGCAACACAGAAACCGCCTTAATTCTGACTTTGCTGCAAGAACTGAGCAGAGGACTCAGTGGCCTGAGCAAGGAGCATGATGGAGCAAGGTGTTTGCAGTGGGCTTCAGGTGGGGATGTCACCTCTGGTTGCAATACCTCTGAAAATAGTTTTCTTACCCAAGCCTAGACGTGGAGCTTGTAACAGGGGGTGGAAGCCAAGAAAATAAATGAAGGAAAGATTTTTTTTCCTTAAAGTATTATTTCATGTGCAGAACAAGTGAGACACTGCTGTAATAGTAATGTCTGATGAGTACAACGACCACAGACACAAGGACACTAAAAGGAAATATCTTTTTTAATTGAAATCAAAAAGCAGAAAACAGACTTGATACTTACTGTATAGTGCAGAGAACTTGGGAATCCACCTAGTACTTTGGAGCCATTAATTATTGCTTAATTAGAGCAAGGAGCATTTGCAGGATATGTGATAGCAGTTAATGGCTGATTCTCCTGAGAGACATGGATCTGGGTACAGAAATAGCAAGTTCCTTACACAAGGGGCAGCTGATTTTTTTGGGAATGGAAGAGAAGTGGCTGATCAAGTGTGTTGATGGACAGGGTATATGATCCTGTGGTAGAGCCACATGAACATCCCCGTGCCAGCACGCCATCCCAGTGAATGTTTTTAGGGAAATTAAAGGGAAAAGGAGGTGACCTGTAGGAGAAGGTGTGGTGCTGGCACTGAACATACATCCCTGTGGAGGATGGAGAAACCTCTCTTATTATCAAAGGTGTCCTTTAGGGAAGCTGCCACCAAGTGCTTGGACTTCTGAGTGGTGACCCCAATTTGAGGCCGGCTTCCCATGCTGGGGATTTGCTTCCCAGCGAGGGGTTTCCATGGGGTGAATCCATCAAGAGCAGCAAGCTTGGGTTTGGACTCATTCCTGCTCAGCTCTCGGCAGTGGCACAAGAGAAAATCCTTTCCAGACTGTCATTGTGGGTTTCCTGGTGCTTCCCAGACCTGGGAAAATCATGGCAGGTGATGGTGGGTTGGGTAGACATGGGATAGGCACAGAGGGCCTGTCTGGAGAACAGACCCTATGCAAGTTGCTGGGCTCCAGGGGCCAGGTACCACGCTGCACCCATGGGGACAAGCTTTTGGGGCTATTTTGCATCTTTTATGATACGGCAATCATGTTAATGTAACAATTGAAACAGATGATCAGATAAAAGCCTGCAAGAGCCAATAAAACAATCTTTCACTCGGAGTCAGCTACATATGCTCTCTACGTCCCAATGTACAGAGACCGTTTGGATTGTGGCCTCAAGGAGACGAAAAAAAAATATTTCTTGGTAGCCATCAAAACCCATCCATTTAAAATTGTTTCTCTCTTGTGCAAAAGTCAGACATTTGAGTTAAAACAAGGCTTTGATTTGCTTTTTTGAAGTGCATGCGTATACTTTTCAGAGTGTTTTTTAGAATCAGAAGGTACAGCTTGCTTTGTCCCACCTGCTCTGTCTCTAGCCATCACCTTTATCCCTTTAATAGATGTGTTTGAACACAATGATGTGTCCTTTCACCATGACTCCTGTTGTCAGACTTGACTCCAGCTGTTCAGGACTTTCTTCTAACTCCTCGCCAAATCTGTTCACTGTTGTCTATACAGCTCTGTTTTTGTGCTATCATTGCTTTTCAGACATCCCTTCCTTCCCTAAAGTTTACTCTGCTGTTTAATTTATAAAGATCAATCACTTCTCTTCCAGACTGGCTTCACAAGCCAAGCTTTTCATCTCCTCCTGGAGAACAGACTCCTCATGCCCCTTTGTTGCACTTGCTCCAATTTCTACTCACCTTTTTGAACTGCAGCTGTACACGGCGTTTCAGATGAGGTTTGATCAACAGCTTGTGCAGCAATCATAACATGCGAAACCTGTGGAAATGCTTTGTCTGCTATTGCCTCATACCTTTCAGGGGTTTCAGTTACATCACGACAGTGGTAATACAGTGACTATATTTGAGTATTTCTGTATCTCTCTTGCTTCCAGCTGGAAGCCCTGCAGTATAGCAAAATTCTAGTCCTGAGACCACAAATGCACGACCTAAAGCCTTACTTGGGAATTTCAATACATGTCTGTTGCTCCAGTCCTCAAAGTCACCAAATTCTTCAGATCCTCCACTGAACCACCCTTGCCTTCCAGTTCTGTGTCAGCAGTAATTTCATGACCTCATTCCTGCTTCCTCTGCCAAGGGTACTGAGGAGGAGATCAGTTTGATCCGCTCCAAGGCTGAGTCCTGAAACCTCAGCACTCCCCTCCCCAAGCCCGACAGCTCCCCTTTCAGCACAATGCCTGCGTGCTTTTTCCAGCTAAGTCTTTAGCTCCTTGCAATTCTTGCACTAATCCTCATCTTTTCCAGCTTAAATAATAATTTCCCAGGAGGCACTGTATCAAATACTTTACTGAAGTCCATGCAGATGAGATCTGCATTTCCTTTGCCTCGAGTATCTGGTATCTCGTTGAAAGAGGGAACTGGGTTAGTCTGTCTTGAGCTGTCTTGGATAAATAGGTGTCCCTTTTCCCCCAGTCTCTACCTTCGCATCTCTCATCTTTCTTTTGAAATTTGTTTTAAACTTCCATGTACCATGGGGGTCAAACAGCACTGTTCCTGCAGTTTCCATACTACTTTGTTCAGTTCAGCACAGACATTCAGTGTATTACGTGCTCTGATTCAGGCTTAGTCTCAGGCATGGGAATGTCCAGTTCAAAACACATTCATCAGCCTTTTCTAATCAAAAGTTCATCTACTACTGTGGAGGTGTTACACCTCATTATTTTAAGCCTTGATTCAACCTTGCTCTCTGATAGCCCCACATCTTTCCTCATCCTTCTCTTATTCGTAAACCTAACACCACCTTTTCTATTAGGACCCCACAACACTGTGGCGTGGTGTGATCCCCCTCTGCTCTCTGCTCTCCTCACCTCTCTCACGGAGCCACCTTTGCTGCTCAGCCCTTTGCTCCCATCCTCAGACCTCACCACTCACTGCTCATATCCTTCCTGAGGTTATTTGTGGAGAAGGGAGACTTCCCGACCATTTCCTCCACCCTCCAGTAAGTTGCAAATTCCATGCTTTTGGACCTTTCACTTAAAGAAACCCCACACCTCCTCCACATTTAACTGAGTCTCTGTGTCTAGTTGATTTCCTTAAATAGTTTTCTTAGTTTCTCCTAACTTGCTCTTTTTGAAACCAAAACCCCACTTATAGGCTTAGTTGCTTTTTTCCTCTTCCCTTTAATTCAAACTGAATAAACTCCTGATCACGCAATCCAAGGTTATTTTCTATAACCAGTTCCTCTATACAGTCTTCGTCCCTTGCCAAAACCACATCTAAAATAGCATCCACCTCTTATTGTTTCCATGACTAATTGATGAAGAAAGTGGCCACTGTTCCATCCAGGAATACCTGGCTCCTTCTATTAATAGGACCACTTATCCCCCAATCTATAGCCTATAAAATGATGCTTACTGCTATTTTCTTGCTACCAGACTTCGCAGCTCTCAGACTGAGATCTGTAATTCTCTCTACAGAGAATCTTGGATGGATTTTGTGTTCACTCTTGCTATGTAGGGATACAGGTTTAAGGAGATCTACAAGAAGATCTACAATTGCTATCCAATATTCACGCTAGAAAACTACTAAAAAGCGTGCTCAAATTTACTTAAATAACCTGTGTCCCTATTGCAGCTTTTCGGTGAGATAGATGGTTACAGATGAGCTTATCTGTGAAGAAAATTCATTCATCGATAGCTTTGAAAAATTATAAACCATCATTTCAGACTCTGAAATGTGTGGTGATTTTCCAGTCCAGCGCTTGAACTAAACATGCCCGTGGTTAAGTCATTCACCCACATTGTCATGTGTTGGACATAGTCTCCAGGAGAACGCATGGCGTGTTAGTACAGGAAGGGCAGCTGGGCAGGAATTAGCCACTGGTCTCTGCTGGTATTGTGTCTCTAAATATGGCATTTATTAGCAGCAGTACCAGGGGAAGAAAAAGTTCAGGTACAATGACCATGACTGTGTAATTTTAATAGACTCTTAATTTCAGTTTTCTCAGCTTAACAGTATTTTAAATCACACTTTAACTTTACAGTCAAGTGATTTCTACAACCACAGAGTGCAAAACAGAATTAGATTATTATTCCATGTTTACTGAGCCTTGCGGTCTCAGAACCACAAAACAGGGACCGAATCCAGCTTTGTTACAGGATGTCATCTGCCTATTTCCATATTTTCTGAGAATATAATCAGTACTTGAGGCAGATGGTGAGACAGTCTCCCTGCAAAGGGCTCTGCAGCTGGAATGGGTTAGGGTGGTACCCAAAGGATGCCATCGTGGGTATTTTCATAGGTGATCTGCCCACCCATCATCCCCACACACCAGTGCCTGTGAAAGCCAGACGGACCCAAAACACCCAGAAAATGCTTCACTTTTTGAAAAACTGTGATTGCCTTCGGACCACTAGGGGGAGGTGCCTGTGCTGATGGAGCTCCGGAGCCCAGCAAACGCTGCGACTTTAAAGCGTTTGTAGATAACATGAAAACATCAAAAAGGAACTTGAATCCGTGTTACCAGGCTGACAAATGGCAAATGAAATATAAAATAAAAGCTGTCAAATAACAAATGCGCTGCTGAGGGTATGGAGAGCTGTCGAAGGCATCGGGCGGGAGGGGAAGGCTGTGGGCTCAGCGCTGCTGTTGGTGACGGTGGGGAAGGAGCTGGGGGGAGCATGCCACAGAAGCGGCCAGGAAGGGAGATGGATTTGAAGGAGAAAAGATGCCAAATCCCTAGAAATTGCCCTGAAAATTCCACTTTCTGTCAAGTGTCTGTTCTTGAGCACAGAGGGTCCCCCAAACACCAGGCTTTTTCCTGCCTGCATCCCCCAAGACATGGAAGAAAAGCTGTCCCCCAGGGGGGTGGGCTCATGGGGTGGCAGGGGACCCGTGAGATGGCTACAGGGCTGGATCAACTTGTGGGAGCAAATGGGCTGTTGGCCCTAGTCTGGTTTATTCTCAGCTTGGGACAGAGGGGGAACCTCACCCAGCAGCACATGCAGGGAAATAATTTGGGCAATTGCATTTCTCACAGCCTCCAGCACAGCAACGCTGAGAAAGAGGAGGAAGAGAAAAGAGGGCTGCAGTGAGACAGGTCAAGGAGAAGAACTATGGAGAACAAGTCCCACATTTCAAAACTGCTCTGGGGAAAGAATTTTCCAGTTGTGGCATCTGCCCCTCAGTTTCATCAAACTGTACATAGTCATTCACCCATTCATGTACTTTACCCTCTCTGGCATGGGTCAGTGTCACTGTCACCGTGTGTGCAGGGGGGGAAACACGGTGCTGCCGTCACGTGCTGCCTGCCACATCCATCCCAGCACCCAGCCTTTCCATGTCTGTCACTTTGTTATGGGGAATGTATGGCAATTAGCAGCTCAGGCTTCTGACTGTTTCCTGATTTTTGCTTTTTCTTTCATATATTATTCATTTTTCCTACTTGTATTAGATGTTTGCAAGTCTTCCTGCTTTGAGCTGCGAAGAGAGTATTGGGCTTGAAATACTTGATGGTGATGACATCTTGGATTTTTTATGTTAGTGTTTGCTTGAGCAATTTTGTGCATCAAAATGGAATTCATGAGCCAGGACGAGAGGGGTGGGATCTGTGAACCAAGCTCCGTTGCTGCCATGGGCGCTCCTGGCTCCCACCGAAAAACAGTCCTGGAGGATGCTCCCAACCCGCTCTGTGCACAGGCTCCTTCCCATCCCAGGCCAGGTGTACCTGAGAGGTGTAGGATGCTGTGGAAGAATGAGGTCTGAATGTTTTAATATGAGTAAGAGGTTTTTTGTATACTTTCTGCAAAGTGTCTGTCCTAAAAGGCCCCTTTTAGGGGCAAAATACCCAAGCTTTTTTCACCCAAAATAGAAAAGACCAAGCTCTGTGTCCTGTGTCATTGAAAGAATTTAATTGTTTCTAAGAAGATGCCTCCCACTTCTGCAAAATCCTTTAGTCTATTCCCATAGGATCTATTAACAAAAAATGGATAAATAGTTTTTTTTAAAAAAATATTTTAAATAATTAATAATTTAAAAAAATATATTTTAGCGAGTTAGCTCATGCAAGCTCACTCCTTAGCATTTCCAAAAACCTCTATTTCCATCAGCACCCAAAATGAGCTGCTGTGAGGTCCTGGAGTGAAGTATTTCCTGGAGAAGACTGACTGGATGGGCAGTGTGTCCAGCCAGAATGGCTGAGAAGCACATTTCCAGACGCAAATGCCAAAGCTAAGGTGATATCAGAAGCAATATTAACGGCACAGACTCCAATATAACTTTTATTTGGAAACTGCCAGGCAGTGATTTAAAAATGCAGCATCTAAAAAGATGTCTGCCTTTCAGCATTTAAACAATGATTTTAAATTCAGTTCACACATCAATAACGTCCTTTGAACACAGGACCTGGCATTTATTTCACCTGGAGTTGCAAGTGCTGGGCTCTTGTGAAAATAGGGTCTCAAGAGCAGAGCTGTCCACAATCCTATTAAAAAATCTTGCTCTTAAATTTTTGAAACATGCAACATGAGTTTTCAAGCCTTCAGTGCTAGACGTATTCAATAGTCCTTTAAAATCTGATTATGGCCCAGGCATCAACATCCTGTTGTTTCAAACCGAGATTTTCAGAGAATGGAAGATTTCTCAAAAAATTTTGAGGAAGGAACATACCTACAGGGGCAATTCTTGCTTTTGTCAGAAGAATGAGACCTCAGATTTCAGCAGATTTTAGACAAAGAACAGGAAGTCAAAGCAGGAAAACTTGTCTTTTTTTTCAGAATAACCAAACCAAATTGCTGCAAATGACACTTCTGTATAGTGTTTAATTTGATCAAAACAGAAAAAGAACACCCTCGCTCAATATTTTCCTTCAGTAAAAGTACTGGTGGTATTTCTTCCTCTTCCAACCATTCTTGAAGAGTACAGCGCCGATTTATGGCTGTAAACCTATTTACTGTTTTAACCTAAACCTAAAACCTATTTATAGTTTCAGTGATATCAGTGTTTTATCATGGATTTGGAGTGGGTTTGACCACTCTTACTTAGATTTTGCTTAATTCAGGTCTAGTGAATGCTATTGTTGTGTCCCCAAAACCTCCCCCAGGAAGAACTGATCCCCAGGGTCAGGTGTGGAGAAATGCACCAAGTCGGTCCCTACACACTGGTTATAGAAACCTCCACAGGGGCTTGGCTTTGCTCAGACGTGTCCTGAAGGAATAATTATTTCAAAGAGGATCAAATCATGCCATGCGGGACGGACTGAGATGCAAGGCGGGGATTTTTTTTGCCATTCCACAGAGTTTCAGGCCTGTGGGGAACCATTTCTAGAGGGGTCGGCCAGCTGATGGGCCGGTGCTGCCAGGCAGGTTTGAGAGCAGAAAACATCAAGGGTTTTTGAGGGAGATCAGTTTTATATCTACCACTTGTCCAGATGCATTTATTACAGTTGCTTTGCAGCTGTGTAGGAATTTTAAGTAGGATGGAGACTGGAAGGACCTGGCAATGATAATTAATGTGGGAGCTGGGACTCATCTGTGTGAGAAAACAATAACAAAGTTAAAGCATTTCAGCTCTGTCTGGAGCAATCTGCAGGCTTGGGATAATTCTGTTAAAAGGCCTAAAAAATCTCTAGCAATAACGCTCTGTGTCATTGTACCCACACAAGAACCAAGGAGGAGGAAAAGCTGTCCTAAACAAAATGAAACAAAAAACAATAAAAATCTACATTTGCTTTTCTGATGGAAAATAGTAATGACACCAAGAGAAATGTGGGGAAGTTTAAAGGGATCCTGCGGTGGAGGGCAGAGGAGGTGGGGCAAGTGGTGAGGAGTTCTCCGTGTGTTGTACAACTTGGGCATCACAGGTTTGGTCCTTGCTCTACCTGATGAGTCCTTCATGACCACACTGGAAATGGTTCCTGGCCTGTTGGGGTTGTGCCCATGTAAGAGGAATATCACCTGATCTTTAGTTTCATGCAGCTCTTGCACCTTCCTCCCACCACCTGCGGAGTGAAAATCAAGGTGATGGAGAAGGCCAGCAGCAACTCAGCTCCTGAAAGTCCTCAAAATGGAGCAGCAGCTCAGCACTGGAGGGATTCAGAGGCCGCTTTCCCATCACTTGGAGAAGCCTGAGGGGAAAAATACCTGCCTTTATCAAAATGTGTAGGTTTGGTTTGAGTCATGGCACAGGTCCACGGGCTCCATCAAGCAAGGCATGATGGCAAAAATGGACCCACCTCTACTAGGGGAGCCCAAACCCTTTAATATTAATGATTGTCAGGGTTTTGTACTCGGTACAGACATGCCTGGAACTACAGAAACAGCTCCAGGGAGTTGCAAGGTGTACAAAAAAAAATTACATTAAAAACTGTCCAAATTGGAATAATTTAAAGATAGTTAAAAAAGGGTATTCAAGAATAGACTTGTTCTAAATGTCTCCATGCTGATTTCACTGCCTCCAAATGTGAGGTACAGGTATTTGCGGAGTTATAAGTAGGTCAGTTATTTTTGTCACTCATTATTACTTGTGAAAAATGTGTGTAGCAAACGTACTAACATACTGTAGCAGCTGAATTTGGGACGCTAGCATTTCTTTAACACGTTTTTAGGATATGTCTAAATGACACGATTTCCTGATTGCAATGTAAAAGCCAATTTTTTCCAAAGTCCAGTGTATTAGGACATGCCTTATGAAACCCCATTCTGCTGTCACCAAACGGCCTCTGAAAATAGGTATGTCAGTTTGCTGTTCTGTGGCTCTCAAGGGAGCTGGATGCACCTTGCTGAAGCCTGATGAGCTTGAGTCTCACCTGAGCTACAGGATTGGTTCTTTTGCTGTTATTTACAGAAATGTGTTCAGCCATAAAAAGCCCACAGTATTCAAGACCCACCTGGAAGGGCATGTGTAGTGTCATGGTGGGATATATATCCTCTCGCTTCGTTGGCTGCCTCCATAGTCAGCAGAGACTTGGGCACCCTCAAAGGGGAATCCACCTTGTCTGGATGTGGCAGCTGAACCTTCTCCATGCAGCTTTTGTCTCTATGGACTTAAGATGGAGATAGACATCTTAGATGTTAATGTTAGGGGAGATGAATGTAGGGTCTAACAACATCAGCAGGGATACTTCCACCAGCTGAGTGATGCCCTTGGTTCTCTTTACAAAAACCCTGTTGTAACCAGACACCCTAGTTAAAGCGTGAAGAAGCTCAAGTAGCAGCGTCCAGGAGTAATTCCTGAACTTCCATCCACTGCAGAGGCTCAGATATGGCTGGAAAACGCACACACGCCTTTAAAATAGGGCTGGGTTGGATACAGAGGCTGGAGAGAGCTCTTGGAAGAGCCCTAAGCTGGTAGCACAGCTGAGTTTCTTGGTGCAAGATGAGGTGCAACTCAGGGCTCATCACCCTTGCATTGAAGGACAACAGCTGTAGGGACACAAGGTGCTATCTCCTGAACTTCCCAAGAGCAGACGGGGACAGATCAGTTTGCAGGGATGTCCCTATGGCGTGTGGATGGTCAGAGGAGAAAAATGAAATTCTCGGCCAGGTGGTGTGCATGTTGAGCTGGGCTCATGGGTAAGGCAAAATGAAAGTGGCAGCTACACAGATTTTAGGATAAATTGACTCTTTTTGGAAAGTTGCTGAATATGCCATCTCATGCTCTTTGTTCCTGCTTCTTTCCAAATGGTAGGTCATCTTCCAGCATCCTGCCTTGAAGAGGCATCTGCGTCTGTCTGTTCACAGTCAGGAAAGAAAATTTTGCTCCTTTTTTATTTTTCTTTAAAGTACAATGGATGACAAATATGTGAGTGTCTCCTGGATTAGGAGTATCCTGATAGAGAACTCCCTCTTGCTATCTGATGGCATTTACTTCCAGCAGTGCCAGCTGTGGCTGATACATGGAACATTCCAGCAAGAACAGTCACTTTTGGGCACAGAATATGCACGGAGCTCGTGGGGACACCTACGGGAAGGTCAGGTCAAGCCCACAGGGCTTCACTGGGATTTCCCTCATGCTCCTTGGAGTGTGCAGGGGTGATGGAGGGAGGATGGGACTGAAGTCCCAGCTTGCACTTGGAAATGCCAGTAGCAATCCAGAAGTTCTGTCAGCATTTCTGCTCCTGAGCTGGCAATGTTCACTACAACACAAAAGAAAATTTTAGATATTGTCCAGGTAAAATGAAGAATTTTTTTTTCCCCACTTCCTCATTTTGGATAAGCTCTTTGGGTTTTTCTTCTTCCTTGGGGAAAAACTAAAAAAAATTTAAAAAGAAAGTTTTTTTCTACTTCTTGCTCTGTAGTCTCTGCTAAAAGTCTGGCCTCAAGGCTAAATTGTGACACTGAGTCCCTCAGAGTGATCATTTTATTGCATTTTCTTTCAGTATTTTTAAATTTCATGTCATTCAACTTCATAGAATATTCTTTGGTGTTCCGAATATGAAAATAATGAATCACAAAATTACTTCTTTCCTCTAGTCCATTCATTATTTCCCTTTACCTTACCTAGTCCCCACTTTTTTGTGTGTCATTCAAAACTTAATACTCCCCATCTTTGAAGTCTGTCTTCACAAGAGAGCCCTTCTCTTTCTGTAATACCTGTTTTGAGATGGAGTTCTACTATTCAGAGATGCCTAAGGGTGATCCTCAAAAATGTTTAAACATCTAAATTCCACAGGTATTGAAGGGAACGAGCTTTCTAAATGCTTTTGAAAAGCTGGGGCTTGTACTTCTCACATTAGGTGTATTTGAAAGCCCAGCTCTGAGCAGAACTGAATGCAGCCACAGGGATGACTTGCAGACAATCTGGGCAGTGGTTTTAGGATGTCCTTTGGATTATTTTTTTTATTCATTTATTTCAAAAAATCAGTCAAAAGGCATTTACAGAAAATTGTTGGGTCCATTTGGACACACTTTCAAAGTGAATCTGTAATTTCATTCTAAGAACTGTGTGTGAGCAATACTTTGAAATATTGCCTCACTTAAAAATCAGAAAAGTTGACCAAAACCAGAGAAATCACACACAAAATTATAGAAGATATTCAGCAGGCAAACAAGGTGTTTGCTGTTGAGCAGGTAAGCACTTGTGAGCAATCCAGAGCGCCGCTGCCCATTGCCTCCTTACAACACTAAAGGATCCAGTTATCCATGGGAAATTTCCCATTCTCCTTGAATAAGGTTTCCATCTCCCAAATCCCCCCTGTCTTGTTTAGACCTTTCCACTCATCTGATTTGACATTTAATATGTCTGAGACAGAGAAATTTAACTCACTTTAAAACTTGGACTCTTAATAAGGTAGTACAGTGCCAGCACGAATTGGATTTGGCTAGGTATATATATATGTATATACACACACACTTTTGTTTCCTGCCAGCTCAAGGAGAACGCAAACTACTGTGTGTCCACCAACCCCCAATTAAACCATCACAGGCATTCAAAAAGATAGCAAAAGAAAAGCACACCTACAGTGCTGCTGTAAGAGTATATTTAAACAAAGCCAGAGGTGCAGGACCAAGAAGTGAACATCATCTGCACAAGAAAGGAAACCTGGAGTTTCTTTATCTGAGCAAGAAAGCAACGCTCCTCTTAATTATGTACGAGCCCTGGTTCCCCTGTGACTCGGTCCCAGGAATTCTATGTAAAAGCAAAAGGTACAGCCCTCTGAATGCTATGGGGAATCCCTGCTTCCACACAGACATCAGCTTAAATCTGGAAATTACATTTGAAAAAAGAAAAGAAAAAAAAAGGGAGGGTAGGGAGGTGCAGTGGAATAAAGGAATACTGTCTTGGATAAAAACTACTCTCTTCCTCTTTTTGCATTTTTTTTCCGTGTCTTTTGCTTTGTTATCAAGTGGCAAAAAAATCTCACCACCAAGGACACCCTCCTGACCAGGGGCTCCACGTGTGTGTGATGAGTTGGGGGCTGAGAACGCCTCCAGGGGAAGGGACCAGGGCTGCTGCAAGGAGCCTGTGCTGGGATGGGGGGGGTGGGGGAGTGGAGAAAATAACTCTCCCATCCAGTCATCAACCCCACGCTGCCCACAGCAGGGCCGACAAACGGCCCCATCCCAGGAGGAGAAGTGCTTGTGGATCATCTGGGTGTTAGACACTCCCCACCCCAGATAGGGGGATGTAGAGGAACGGAGTATTCCCCTATCTGAGGGGGGAATGGGAAAGGTAATTTCGTGAAATGCCCACTACTGGTGCCAGAAGACACAACTGAGCAGCCGTGTTCAGAAGGAGCTAGAAACAATCTGAATTGTGGACATGTTATTACCTCGATTCAGTGTCTTCAGCCACAGAGTGGTTTGAAACATGTCATGTCCTTCTGTTGGGCTGGCAGTGTTTAACGGGAGGCAAAACCTGACTTGAATCTGTATTATGTATTCTATGGGTTTTAAAAATACAAACAGAACAGGCTAATTCCAGACATCATTCCTCGTTTTCAAACCAGGCTTTCCTTTGCTGCAGCTTTACAAACCATTTTTAATAACCGAGATGAAACATCAGACTGTGACCTATCACATCACATTGCATCAGTCAAATTGTGTTACATCCGATAATAAACTACTGCAACTGATGTTACCCAACATGACAAGCCAAATATAAACCTAGAGCTGGAGAATTCAAAGAAAAGTGCAGTTTTGATAAGCCAAGATCTTAAAAATATCTGAGCTGCTTTTGATGGTGATTCTTAGATTTATTCTGAAGTCTAAAACCCTTGGAGAAATTGGACTGGCTGTGAGCAGGCATATTTTTCTAGACAGTTTTGAGGATATATGTCCTATAATTACTTTTAAAATAAACTTCAGCTACTGTTTCTACAGAAACAGCACTTTCTTGCATGAAGCGGGTAGAGGAGGAACAACAGGAAATCTAGGACCTAGAACTCCCTCTTGAAATTTAGGGTGATAATTGTATCTGGATTTTATTAATCCAAACATCCAGTTTCAGGATGCTCCAGGCTAGTGGTGAATGCCTGTCAAAAGAAGAATGGGTGAAAATGTATGGTAAAATCAGAGCATTTCTGACTTTTCATTGTCCTGGGTTCAGTTAGAAATTTAGTTGTATGGGAATTTTTACTAAAGGCATGAAAATCTCATCAGTCAGGCCAAACCAACTTGCTCTGGGTGAAACATTTTGGTGATTTTGCATTCAGATAACTTTATAGCTTTAGGACACAGAAAGGACACAGAAAATATATTTTAAATAGATTTAGTTTTTGATAGAGTGTAATAAAAATATAAAGTCATTCAACTTGGAACTGAAATGAAAACTCAGTTATTTGCAAAGTCCTAATTCTTTTCCAAGAAGTAGCATCAGCTTCTTTTCCTGCATCCACTGTATTTCAAGGGTGTGCACAGGAGGATGAATGACAGGCTGAATCAGGATGAATCCATGTGTAGTTCAGCAAAGTCATTTTCAAAACGTGAGTGTCTTGGCATGGTGTAGCCCCATTTATTTGTGGTTACTTTTGCTCTGGTTTAGTTCTATATTTTGTCATGGCTAAAAAAATGTGTACTTTGTAGCAGTAGTATGATATGACTTGGAATAATTCCATATCTAGTAGGCATCAAGAATAACTTTTCAGAAGAGGTGCTTATGCATTCAAGTTGTAGTTACTTACTCATAAATACCTATTAAAAGGTAATATCTAAGAGTCTAAATCTCATCGGCGATACTTTCTGGTCCCTTTGACGAGGAGACCAATCAGGATCACCAGCTGTCACAAAACCATCATTATTTTGAACTGTGAAAAAGTCATGAGATCAGTCAATTACGTTAAGTGCTGTTTTGGGTCGAAAACACACGGCAGCAGCTGCTTCCCTGAAAATTCAGTCAGAGCCCAGTTCTTGCTATTCTGGGGTCCATATTCTCCACATCAGTGTGTGACAACAAATGCTTTCACACAGTGTGGTCGAAAGACTGGGTGATATGGCCATAAGGACTTTACATAACAAGTCATGAGTTATTCGAAGGAAAAATCATATTATAGCTCAAAGTATTTTACTGCTAAAATGAAACAAAAATTGGAAACCCCCAAATTTCAAAATATCTCAGTCCATTTACTGGATGCTTTGATATTAAACAAAACTCTATCAAGTTGCATCTACTCTTAATATTTCTGTGTTTGTGGGGAAAAAAATCACACATAGTATATAGTATATACACTGTTTCTTATTCCTTTTCCTTTATTTCACACAAAAAGAGAAAAGAGATTGATAGAGCCGAAATTTGAAGCCAATCTCAGGGGATTAGTTTCATATTCACTTAGTTTCCTGTAAAGCTTCTGCATTTATAGTTATTTTTAAAGAAAAACTAAGCTGAAGGTTGAAAGCCATTAGCAATAACTCACTTGGATTTTAACTCATTCTGATGTTTACTTATTTTGATTTTAATGTATTCTGATATTCTTATGCCTTTGTTGGCATATTTCCATGTCTTCAAGGAGCTGAATTTTTCTTATTTGCAATACTGCAAGCAAGAAAGAATACAGGGTACCAGACCCACCAAATCATCAAGTTCCTTAAGATTCAATCTCTCCATTTGATTTCTACTGATGAAGGTTTAGTTTAACCCCTTCAGAAATCTTGCCTTTGTCCAGTCTGGGGAATGGCAGGAATAGGTGCTCAGCACAAGAGGTTTGTAAAAACCCTACAAAAGCTGTTGGTGAAATAATAGTGCAGGTAACTCAGGCTATTGGTGCTCACCGGCTTCACCAAGAGCAGAGGATGGTGACTTGTGTCCAGCACTGTGACCCCAGACCACGCGCTGCTGGAGGGTAATTCCTGGCACTGCTCATGAAAACCCCGGGCATTAGAAAGCTGTGGGTCTGGTGACACACTGTGAGCAGTGACGAGCTCTTCCTTATGCAAAAGGTACCAGAAAGCTCATAGAGGATCCTCAACTGCAGGGCTGACAGACAGCGCAAACTCAGCACTGCTCTGCTGAGGTGCAGGGGGAGCTATTTTCAGCCAGCAAAAATGTTGATGGTGCTAATGTTAAGACAAAATGTTGAGACAAGAGGTCCCCAGGCAAATCCTGGGTAAGGGCCTGTGCTTCAGATGCTGTGATCGCGTGAGAGTTTTGTATTTCAAGGGAGCTTGAGGCTTTCTCCACTGCCTTACTGGTGTGCCGAGGGCTGGATTCGCAGCTCAGCTCCTGAGGAGGGGCAGAAGGATCTGCTTCTTCTTAGTGCCAGGAGGGCTTGAGCAGGACTGTTAAAAGTAAAGCCTCTCCTCCACTGCATCACCCGGAGAGGTTCCTCCCGCTCAGACCCTGCCCAGCTCTCCCGCAGGTCTTCTCCACGTCTGCCTGCCCCCAGCATCCCCTCCACGGCATGTTAGAGGTGAGGGACGTGCATGTGGCTCGTGGGTACACCATGGGTGCATGTCCATGCCCAGCACGCACCCTCACAGAAACCACCACTGGGTCTTTCAGACACAGAATAGTAAAATACATTCCCAACACGCCCATTCGCACCAGCACACATGTGTGAGTGCACACCCACCCACCACATTGCCACTCACTGACTCATTCCCACCCAAAATCCCCCAGTTGTCCTGACAGGGAGTAAACCCAAGCCTACAAGGCATCCAGACTTCCCTGGAGAGATCCTTGTTTTCTGCTTGAAGTCTCCACCAATCTTCATGCCTGTGAAAGTTACTCTTTTTCTTCAACTAAATAAAAAGCTATCATCAAAAAACAGTGAGTGGACTTCTGGCTGGAAAGACCTTATTCAATTCCTCTTGTATGGGTGGCATTTCCAACAGATTTCATCAGGATAAGAGTTTGACTTTCATCAAGATTTCTTTCATAAAGCACGTGGTGGCATTCAAAGTGTACTTGTGAAATCCACCTCTGTGCATGAGGCTGGGAGCGCTTCGTGAGACAACATTAGTGATCCTGAGATGTTGGAGGAGGAGTGTCAACATCTTGGAGAGAATAATGAAAAAAGACAGTAAAAATGATGAGAGGTTGGAAATTATGACCTCTGAAGACAGGTTAAAAGAACTCGATTTCTATAGTGTAGAAAAGTGGAACAGTCAATCACTTCTCATGCTGCTTTGGAATAATCTGGTCATCCTGCCCCTCTGCTCTGCCCTGGTGAGGCCTCATCTGGAGCACTGTGTCCACTTCTGGGCTCCTCAGTTCAAGAAGGACAGGCAACTGCAGGAGCGGGTACAGCAGAGGGCTACGAAGATGATGATGGGCCTAGAACACCTCTTTTACGAGGAAAAGCTGAGGCACTTGGCTCTGTTTAGTCTGGAGAAGACAAGACTGAGGGGGGATCTGATCAACGCCTATAAATACTTAAAGGGTGGGTGTCAGGAGGATGGGGCCAGTCTTTTTTCGGTGGTGCCCAGTGACAGGACAAGAGGAAATGGGCACAAACTTGAACATAAGAAGGTCCATCTAAACATGAGGAGGAACTTCTTCACTTTGAGGGTGGCAAAGCCCTGAAATAGGCTGCCCAGAGAGGGTGTAGAGTTGCTGTCTCTGGATACATTCAAACCCCACCTGGACATGTTCCTGTGCAGCCTGCTCTGGGTGGACCTGCTTTGGCAGGGGGATTGGACTGGATGATCTCCAGAGGTCCCTTCCAACCCCATACCATTCTGTGATTCTGTGATTCTATAATTTATAGGAAAAAAGTTACACTTTATTTAGGATTTGTTATTGAGATGGTTTTGCATCTAGAAGAGTTATAGAACCTCTTTTGTTGGGATATTGAGGCATGGGGGAGCAGGACTCAGCACTTCTCACAGCAGCATGGTGCAATCTTGGTCAGAAGGTGTCAGCTGAGGTTGCACTTGCAAGTTCCCAGCTCTCAGGAGGGGATGGAGGGTGCCCCTGACTTGCACTATTCTTCATGAAATTGGGACCAAGTACATATGCATGGACGCCAGTAGCTTGTAATTGGCCAAAGGTGATTTTCCAAGGAGGCAGCCCTGGCTTGGAGACATCAGGAGATGACAGAACCACCACTTTCCACTGTAGTATCTCCAGTAGTTTATGTGCATCACAGTTAGAAACTTGAGCTTTATTTCTCATTTCAGTTAAGTCTGATTTCATCTTCCAAGCACTGCTCCAAGCCAAGTCTTTGTCTTCCTGGTTCGTAACCTCTTGCTCCATAATCTGTCTCCCCATGAACGACACAGTTAAGTCACTTCACCACCTTTTATAAACTGAGACCCAAATCCTACTGGACATGTTTAGATGTTGCTCCTCACTGGCACCTACTACATCTCGTCTTTTATTAAAGGAGCTGATAACACTGAAGAAGAAAACCCAAAGTTGAAACAAAAATTTGAGCCATCAAAGCCATAAGACTGTAAATGTTCGGAACAGAAACCTGTTGTTTGAACCTTTGGCTGTCATTGCCTGTAACCACTCACCATGAACCTTCCCCTGCCATCTCCAGGCTATCACAACCACTGTATTACTGTTATCTCCCATGATTGCTCAGCATCAGTGATCGTCTTAATGCACACTGATATCCCCGAGTGAGGTGCTTCTTTCCGACTGCCACATAGCACTGCAACCAAGGGCACAATACGAGCTGCAGTCTCACTTGATGGGAGAGCCGTGTCACCAAAGCAGAAACAAAGCTGAGAAATCTGCTTGGAAACCTGGTGAAATACTCACAAATCTTCCCAGGTGAGCTTTGCTACCAGTTCTTCATCTGCTTAATGCAAATTAGCTTCGCTTTGACTACACTAACTCCGTTGCTCCCCCAGGTTGCAGTGTAGACACTCTGGCACACTCACTCCATCAACGCTGTCAGCTGCAATCACCAATGCTGCAACGTGAGAAAAGGAGGAAATCGGGTTTGTTCGAAATGGTCTGTTTTTCCATAAATTCCTGTTGATTGACATTTGCCATATTGTTAGTTCTGCTTTCATTAGCAGCTGGAGCTGATTCTGTCTTTTCTGTTATTTTTCCGGGACTGATGTTGGGTTGTGGTTTCCTCAGGTATCCTCCCTGCCCTCTTGGCATACAATTACTACTGTTTTCTGGATTTTTGCATTGAATGAGTCAAAAATGAACATCTCTAAGACAGAGACCTCAGTCAGCTCTCTTAGGGCTTTTGGGACAAGCTACCCAAGACTGCTGATCTTAAAACATTCTTGCACAGCAGATGTAGCGTGATGTTTTATCTTTGGTTACTGATGGTTTTGGAAATACTTCATTGACTTTATGTGGGAAAAATACATCAACCTCCTTCTTTCCCACCATATGACAAATATTTATTGCACATAACCATTCTCATTTTCAAATATCCTCTTGACAGTAAATAACTACCAAAGTAACAAGTATTTTTAAAGTGCCACTGCTGGGCAATCTGCTGGAAAATAAGCATGTGGGTGGTTGTCTCCAGGCAGTGTGAATGCAATTAGCCCCTCTTCTTTTTGAGATGTCCACATCACTGAGGCATCCCTTGCAGAGAATACAAAATTGTATCCTAAGTCTGTCCCATGGCCTCATGCAGTGGTAGAAACACTCTCCAGAGTGGTATCAGCACAAAACCACCCTGCCTGGGGTCATTGTCTGCAGCACTGATTGCTGGAGACAAAGGAGGATACCAGAACGCAGCATCTAACATCAATAAGGAATAAACAGCAGGGCTGCTAAAAAACAAATCATGCCAGGCAAACCTGATGGCTTTTATTTTGCTGTATGGCTGAATTGTTCCAGCTCTGTGGCTTTTTTTTTCTGGGAAAATGCATCTTTTTCAAGCTTTTTAGAGTGAAGGTCAAAACACAAGATGTTCAGGACAAGGCTTCTCCATACTGGAATGATCTGATAAACTCCGGGAAGAGAAACAAAAAATTGGGGGAAAAAGTGTTTGCAGAGATTTACTCTTAGAGAAAGAGTGAAGGCATTAACTGCATTAAAATACTTAAATGCATACAGTAGTATCACAGTGTAGATTCTGTCTTCAATATGGGCCTCCAAACACGAGCAGTGAAATAAGTTACTGAATCAGAGTTTTGTGGATTTGCATCATCAGCCTCCCACAGATAAGAGAGAATGGGATTGAGTATCACTCTCCTAAAATATTGTTTAAATTATCTGCTGCAAAATTCTCTGCTCGGATTTTGGCAGCAGACCAGAACTTGGATTTGACATCAATGACAGCACGATGCAATGGGTTTTCCCAGCTTGAGAAGCCAGTTGGTGGAGACAGTCTTTTGTCTAATTGGTGCAAGAACAAAGACGCACAAGAGACACCAGGTCATACTGATATAGGACGCTCTAGATGTTTAATTTCTGACTCCTTTCTTCCCATTGCATAGTCAGGATGCTCCACCTACTGATAATGGTGGTGTTGCCGCAGCAGCTCTAGCGAAAGTGCATTCAGGTGCCATGAATAAACTGCAGTGGCTGAATGTGTCCACGCTGCAGATGAACGAACGCACAAACTTTCACTTAACCTGCAGATTTTCCATCCTCTGTCTATTGAATTAAGTCTGGTTCTGACTTAAAAGGGATTTAAACTGTCCTCCTTTAGGCAGCAGCACCTCCGGACAAGCAGGCACCCTCTGGAGTTATGTGCATAGCTCCCAGTGCCTTGGTCTAAGATCATACAGTGTGCGCACTCAGAAGCTCCACCAGCTGAAATTAAAGAGGTCTGCACGTTTGTGTGGACATCATCATCGATTTTGACCTTGCTCTGTCAATTTGGCATGAATAACAGATGCTCAGATTATCATGAGGAAGGCTGAAACCCATTTAAGAGTCTGTAAGAATTGCATCAATTTAACGAAAAAACATATAAAATAGTGCCTTTCATTGTCAGAGTCAACTCAGCATGCAACAAACCCCCATGGGATGGACCATGTTGGGGCAAGGATAAGGTGTGTTGCCTCAGAGGTGGTATTTGGGAGCTTCAGTCACCTTGAGCAAGTAACAAGTGTCCTCTGGTACAGTCATCCTGATGTGACAGAGGTGAGGACAGGACCTGTTTGCTTTTGTCTCAGAGTCATCCTTCTTATAAGCAAAAACTGTGTGACGTTACCAGTTCACAGAAGAAATCTGAGCGTTTGGTTTCGTTCCAATTCAGAACATGAACAAAATGTTGAAACATCAAACGAACTGGAAATTCTGGCCAGCTGTGAGGGGGAGCTCCTGCTGGTTCAGTCCAGCCTGCAAGCAGAACCCCAGACGTGGTGCCAAGAATAAGACACAATTAGGGAGTGGTATTTCATCTTTTGGTGAGATTGAGGATGTCCCCCTGCTGCATGCGGGATGGTGAGGACGTCTGCCATAAAATAGCATGGCTGGAATGACTGTGTCTGTCTCCAGGGCTTAGCAAGTCAAAAAAGGGAAATTCCTGCCTTCACCCATGAAGAGCTCTGTACCCCAACTTTTAATTCAAGCCAGTCTTGTACTTCAGTCCCTGTCCTGCTGTGAAGAGAGACTGAAGCTGCCACTCCCAAAATTATGACACTCAAAGAGCTGAATCCAACTTAGTTTCTACCTTCTGATCAAGTGCAACAGGAAGGAAGAACAAGGAAATTATCGCTGTTGGGAGCATATTCACCAGGTATTCTTTAAAAATACACAGAAAATGTACAGTGATTAATGCCACTGATCAGCACCAAAGGAGGATTAGGAACTTGCTCAAATATGGTGTTTCCATCTCTGATAAATGCCAATAGCTTAAAGAAGTGTACCTATGCACTACAATGAACGAGCTGTGATCCCTTCCAACCCTAATGATTCTATGATTCTATGATCTTCGAGGTACTTATTTTGGATGGAGCTCGGCCTAATCCATTTGTGTTGTGAATTACCAAACTTCACTTTTTCCTTACTGTCTTTTGTTCTGCTTGTGATCATCCCTCAGCCCATGGTTCATAAAATTCCTCTTCAGGCTGCTACTATGGGAAATAGTTGGCATACATTTTGCTATTTCTATCTAAAAATTCCCTTGTCTAGATTATCACCTAAATCATAATTTCAGGAGTGCCTAGTGCACTGTGAGATGCTGAAATAAATGCGAATTGCAAGTACCTGTGGTGCCTCTGATCTCCATGACCTCTGGAAAGCAAGAGGAGATCGAAATGGCTTTGGAATGGAGCAGAGGCACCAGAAGGGCCTTCTAGAACATCTTCTGTCCGTATGAACTCTCCCTGTACTTTGAGCCCAGCAGAGCTCAGGATCAGCCCTGGCTGACCCTCCTTTAGGCAGGGGAGTTGGACAAGCTGATCTGCAGAGATCCTTCTAACCTCAATGGTTCTGTCATTCTGTTCTCCTGTATACGTACAATCTTTCTCTCTCTTCATCCCATCCCTTCTTATCCTGCCTTCTGGCACAAATGAACTAATATGCTGAGATCAAGTCATCAGGTTGCTCTAAGAACCATCCTTAGTTTGTAAAATGAGCATAATAACAGTTTTGTACATGGCAGGAGAAGGTTAGTTCATTACAACGGTGTCCAAGCCATGGTGCCTCTACATCAAAATGTGTAGTAACAGCTCATGCAAATCACTGAGTTGGCACAAAACACTCTGCTAGTTCAAATTTCTTGGAGATTGTTTAGAGGGGAACTTTGCCTTAGCAGGCTTTCTGCCTCATCTGGTATTGCCCGACCCACAACCAGGAGAAAGACAGTTTTAATACAATATGTCACATGGTCTGGTTAATCCAACAGGAATGCAATCAATGCTCATGCTTGATCTTGACCAAACCTGGAGTGAATGGTGAGCTGAGACTGCACAGGTTGCACTACTAGACACCGCCTAGGAAATGTCACTCACCTTCAAATTCAATTAGAGCAAACCTATTGTTTTGCTAAAATATGAACATTAGGAATCCCCCCAAACATTTCATTAACCCTCAACTGCAACGCCAGAGAATTATCAACAAACATCCTGCAGCTGCATACTGTTGCCTTCAAACCTCCATCATCTTAGGACAAGGTCAGCAGAAAGTCCGATCACCCCATGGAGCACTTGCGGTTCATCCATATTAACTATTACAAAACCCCTCCTGTCACCCAGTCACATGAGGGCAGATCCATCACTCTGATCATAGAGTCACAGAAGGGTTTGGGTTGGAAGGGACCTTAAAGATCATCTCATTCCAACCCCCTGTGCTGGGCAGGGACACCTCCCACTAGACCAGATTGTTCAAAGCCCTGTCCAGCCTGGCCTCGATCTCTGCAAACAAGACAAAAGCTCAAATTCTCGAAGTGCCCCTTTAGCACACAGGCAAATCGGCTAACATCCCAAAGAAAACTGAAATGTACAAAATAAAAAGCAAGTTGTGAACCCAGCTGCAGCTGTTGTGGCTGGGAGGATGGTTGAATGCTTTGCTTCTCCTGTGAAGTGCTGTCAGTTCAAACTGAGGCTGGAATCTCAAATAAAATGAACTAGTTTTTCCTGTCTGGAAACATCCCAGGACTTCCAAGTAATCTGGTGTCACATTGCCAGCAGAATTGGGCAAATGATTTATTCCACAGTTTTGGTCTCTTTTTTTTTCCGCTTGCAACATCTGTGAGTAGTTCAGGATGTCTTCAAATATATTGCTTGATCAGATTTCTTCAATGAAATTATGGCAGGGCTTTTTTCCAGTCGGTGATCGTTATGCTAGGAAAATGAGACTCCTGCCTTATTGTGAGCTGTGTTGCAGTTTCTGTTCTTGTACAGTTCCCTGACACCCTCACAGGCTGCATTAAGAGACTTTAGAAGTTACCCCAGGTGTGCCTGGGCAATGCGTGCTGAGATTTAGTTGCCTAATGTAAGCAACTCGCAGTAGCTCAAAGTAAAAGGAGAAGTTGTCTGCTTTGGCTGAGCCTAATATTATCCCGGTTCCCCTTGTGGGACCATTTGGGACGCATGGATGGTTTGTACCTCACCCAAAGAAGAGACCTGGTAGAGGTGTTACAGCAGGAGGAGAGCCATGGCCACCTCTGGAGCGATGCCCCAGAGACAGGGGTGTTTGCGCATCTGGGAGCAGGAGGGTCAGTCCCTCTCTCAGCCTGAAAGGGGGCTGAACTCGTTGAACTTGCACCTCAACATCGTGCCTCAACAGCCAACCTAAGTGTGGAAGACCAGGGCCGCAAACACAATGGGCCTCCAGATGCCCACTCAAGCCTGTAAAGTCCCACTGAAATATTTGCAGCATTGAGATATGCTTGATGGACTTGGCCCAACCAGCCATTCAAAAGACCTAAGATGTTATAGCAATGTTTACTGTGTAGTTCCAAAAAAAGTGATGTAAGTACTCAAAAGGACGTTTAACAAGTCTGTGAAGTGAGGGACAATGCACATGGACAGGTGAATATCAAATTTATGTACAAGATGGGGGGAAATGGTGGAGGCAGCTGGAGCTTGCCAGTTCTAACTCAGAGGAGTTCAGGCTTTAGAACTAAAAAGAAAGAAATATTACAGATGTGGTGGAAAATGCGCTTCTACGCAACAAAGAAATTGCCTTAAAAATAATTCAATCTACTCTTTTAATGCTTGGTGTATCAGACAGTAAGTTGCAGGAGAGTGTTTCAGAAATATATTTCATTGAAAAAAAATAATCATACAGTGCAGATAAGTGGTTCCCTCTTGGCAGCCAAAGAAAATTCAGTAAACAAAGACCAGAGAGTGGCCTAGCGATAAATGTAACCCAGGTGAACAGGTTTAAGGTATAAACCAATAATAGCTGCAGGCAGCAATGCCTAAATGTGCTGACACTTCCCATTACGAGACTCAGTTTTCACTTTTTGATAACTTTGCTACTTCAATTCACTTGGGCTTCAGATCTCCCAACCAAGGTCTGCTTCAGACTTGGGTTTGAAAAATGGCTACTATAGAACAGGGCTAGGGGTAAGGTCTTCATGAATTTATTAACCCTGACTCATGCAAGAATGGCTCCAGTTTTTTTCCTCCAAAATATTTTAAAAATCAGGAAACTCATCCAAACATTTTGTTAAAAGGAAAGTGAGGGTCTAAAGGGGAGCACCAAAGAATTTGAAGATGGCAGTGAGGAGGTTGCCCTGATCTGTTGGCCATATGGCCAAAGAAAGGGCCCCAGCTTGCTGGCCAGGCAAAGCAGTTGTGTAACATCACTGCAAGAAGAGATTATAACGCCATATAATACCAGATTTTCCATTTTAGCCTGGGAGAGAAAAGATCTGTAAAAATATGACTTTCACCTTACAATTTCATTTGAAATATTTATTGCTGTTTGCGCATAACTTCAGCAGCGGAGAGAATCTCCCATTTCAGGTTTGTTATGACTATTTCAGTGAGGGTCAGCAGTTACATCCACAAATGGGTTTCGGTGCGTAAATGCCTCTTCAGCTGTTTAAATCCAACACACAGGCTCCCCTGATGCTCACTAATGCTCTGCTTAGCAGTCATCACCTTCTGGAGAGACTCAGACCTTCTGTGTTTTTTGGGCTAACCCACCCCAAGTCCTGGCCCTACCCCTCTGCTTACAACCCCAATTGGAGTCTGCTTCTGGCCAAAACCTGGGTTAATCCCTCTGTGTCTGATCCAGGTGCATGTTCAGAGCTTTCCCAACTCTGCCAGGAGGCCCTGGACCCAGCAGAGAGAGCTAAACAAGTCTCTTTTGTATCTAGAAGGGTGCCCTACTGTGGACAGGCTTTTTTCGGTCTCCCACACTGGACAAGACTGGTCAGGAAGAAGAAAAATCTTTAAATGCTTCTGCTACAGCTCAATGGCTTTGGCTTTTGCCAGGAATCAAGGATAGCCAGGTTGGCACCTTCCTCCTTTGTGATGGTGTGAGCCCATCAACACTGGAGCAGGTTGCCCAGGCAGGATGTGAAGTGCCCATCCTGGGAGACATTCAAAACCCAGCAAGACTTGGTCCTGTGTGACCTTCTCAGCCTCAGTGATTGTAATACTTCACAGTTACTTCAGACTCCCATCTTCTGAAGACTTGTATCCCACTGAGGAGTGAAAATATGAGATCCTTTATTTTACACAGACTAGATGAATTATCAAAATTTGAGGTTTTTATGAAAAGCATATGCTAGCGTGAGATGATAGGGTTCTGGGATGATATGAGATAAATTTGATTTTAGGTTAGTCCTTGGAACAATTGCTTTGTGATGCTCAGAAAGCTTTTAAATCTTAGGCTGACCTTGCTGAGATTTTCAGATTCTTGCTTCTTTTCGCACGCAGTCCCACAGTGCAGACGTGGGTGGAGAACATGTGGCACACTCTTATTTCCATTGGTTTATTCTGTGTTTGGGCATTGTTTGGATCAATAGTGGCAGGATGTGGCCCTTTATAATCACGTTAAGCTGCCTGCCAGTGCTCTCATCTGCAGCAGAGCTCCAGTCCTGCCACTTGTGTGAATATTACGTTTCCCTGGCATATATTCTCAGATGAAGTTTCATCTGAAGTGCAGATCCCGCTTTTCCTCAAACAAACGTGTTCTAATCTGTTATTCAGAAGGCTGCTGACCTCCAAATGTAGCTGAGACACTTCTCCAGCAGGTCATGTCCATTAGAAAAGCACAAACTGGTACTTGGAGTCTGAGGTGTGCTCTAGAACAGCTCCCCCAGCCCTCCATAAGAAACAATAGTGGCTAAAAGAGTTGTTAGAGAATCCTCCCAGCACCTGTTCTTATCACCAGGAAGTCAGAAGAAATCTCAGCACTGCTGCTGCACATTTCAAAGGAATCCAGGGACACATACGGAGGTAGGCACACAGATTTAGTCTGCTTGCAAAGGAAAATTCAACAACTTCACTCTACCAGGGTAATTATACTCCTACAAGTACAACTCCTCACATGAGCACTTGTACTCCGCACAGTTTTCTGTTTTATCTTGCGTTGCATTCAAAGCAAAGCAAAGACACTAAACTGTAAAAAGCATCTGTAGGAAGGGACGTGAGTGGGAGTTGTACTGGCAAAATTATAACGGTGGTATAATTATCCTGATCAATTTTCCATATAAAACAGACTTCAGAAGAACTCATTTGTTAAACTATGTAAGCCTCAGCCTTTACTCTAGTGGCGTCTCTGTTCACCAATCAACATAATGAACATAGGCAATTAAGGTGCACCAGAAACCTGGTTACATTTCCTAAAGGCATTTCCCAGTGTCCAAATGCTGGATTTGCAAAATTAATGAGCTGCTAAAGTCCCTTGGTATAAATCAGCACATCTCCACTGACTTCAGCTGAGATCCTCTTATACTTACCAGCTGAAGTTTGGGTCCTTTGTAAGCCATGGACTGCTCTGGGAAGCAGAATTATGGTTATTTTCAATATTTACAATTTGATCCTAGAAGTTAATTTGGACAATGTAACCAGTGATTGAATTAAATAGCAGCCTCGGCACAACTGCAGGCACTTATGCTGAGAAAAAAATGGCAGTTTCCTATGGTGTGAGTTCTGCGTAGCGAGGTGCCATTCAATGCCCTGCCATAATGGCCAGGCTTACAACCCCCAGTTTTCGTCCAAGCAAATTTCTTCCCAGAAAACTGCATAAAACCTGCAGGATTTAGCCCCCCAGAAATCGGGAACCAGCACTGCCTCCTCATTAGCAGTAGGATATAATAGTAGCTGTGGTACATTTGCCATTTGCTAGGTGAATACCATTTAAATGTATAAAAGATTCTGGTACTGATTGTTCAGCAGCAGAAAGTGAATGGATGTCAAGTCCTTTGCTCACAACTGTGTTGGCTAATGCTGCCCTCAGGGGGTGAGACTCTTTCTAAAACCTGAAGTGTTTATGGCTGATTTGAGTGAAAGTGATTTGCTCAAAAACCTCCCTGTATTTAGCGGTTTTAGCGTTAAAGGACCAGCCCTACTCCTACAAAGGATGTGATTTCAATTCTCTTACCAGCGTGTTGTTCCAGAAAAGTGTCAAGAGGAGAAAGAGTGCAAGGAGCGGTGTCAGAGAGGCAGCGAGTCCCGCCTTGGCAGCAGTGTGACCCCACAGCTTCATCACCCTGCCCACGGTCTGATGACACCCACACTCACATTCGGGAGCAGCACTGATTTCCAGGGAAAGGTGCCACTCAAGGAAAGGAAGGAGTTTGGGATCTCAATTTGGTCTGTAGCTGCTGGCTGCATCCCTCCCCAGGGCTGCTGGCATTCCTCAGGCTCATGCTTAGGAGGCATCATTAGGACAAGATTGATTATTGGGCCGCCTTCGCTGCTCTTTTCTTGCATGCTTATTCCTATTGCAGGGCTCCAGGCTACGCTGTACTAATCAAACATCATGCAAAGTAGGGCTTGTGTATCCCGAGGCAAAATCCCTAACTTTGGAGGCAAGAGTTTTGGCCAACTAAAGCAGATGTATGGAAATCCTAAAGGAGACTTGTAATTTTAAATGGATGACGAATTATGGCTTTCCCATGAACCTGACTATGTGTGACTGCTTGCATGTTGGTCTTGTGCCATATCAGAAAGGTGACTGCAGCTCTGCAGCTGAGCTACTGCCATCAAACCAAATTGAATCAAATCAAATCAAATAGAGTATTTCAGTTAAAGGGACATACAATGACCATTTAGTCCAACTGCCTGACCAATTCAGCCCTGACCAAAAGTTAAAACAATGTGTTAAGGGCGTTGTCTGAATGTCCTCTTAAACCCTTACAGTCTTGGGGCATCAACCGCCTCTTTAGGAAGCCCATTCCACTGTTTGCTGAGTATAGTGAGGCAGCTGGGGGAATTCTAAATGTTTAGGGATGAACATCCCAAGCAAAGCCGACAGAGCACTTCTGTTTGCCAGCTCTCAAAATAACATGAAAATTAAGGTGCACATGGTGACAATGAAGGACAAATTCTCCTGTGCAGCCCAGTGTCCTGAAGTGTCACCTGAGGCCATGGGACCAGAAAACCGAAAAGGAATTAGAAACTACCCCAAACATTATAAAGTGACTCTTAGTAAATATGATTGCAATAAGCATCTGTGTTTCTGGGCACATTAAATCACATTTAGAGGCTGGTAGAACTTCTTTAATGTCCTCATGGTTGCAGTCATCCTCTTCACCTGGCTCATCTCCTCTTACACATGTGCCTTGTTTCAACTGGTATCAGACCTGGTGGATCGAAGTCTGAAACGTTGGCAAATAGAGACTTACACTGTTGATGTTGGGGCTTATTTCCTACTGAAGAAATGATTTCTTAATTACTTTGACAGAATGTGAGGGGTTGGACTCTAAATCTTATACTAGGTCAGGAAATTTTATTGTTTTTCCGAGATATCAGCCACGCCACAGAGAGATGTCAGAGCATATTAAAAAAAAAAAAAAGAAAAAGAAAAAGAAAAAAAGAAACACTCAGTGGCAAAATTTCAGTTTGCTTTTGATAGCAGCCGTTAGATAGATGCTCCGAAGGTTGGGCTATCAGGAATAACTCCACTAGAGAAGATGGGTAGGCTGCTGGAGGACAGATGAGACAGTCAGTGCTATATAACAGAAAAACATTTCCCTTGTACATTAGTCATGAGAAAGATCAAGAAAAGGTTTGATCTGCTATTTGAGTAGAGTAAGAGATGTCAATAGGTTAAAGGAAGGTGACCAAAACATTTAATGCCTCTTTGGCATCCACTGAAAAAGTCAAACGCAGTCAGACAGAGATCACAATTAAAACCAATGTTAAATGGAAAGTCCTTAGCCTTAAATATTTGCAAGGAGTTGTAAGAGAAGAAGATATATATTTGTATTCAACAAGAGCAAATTGTCTGCCATTTATTTAATTTCATTCTAAAACTGGGAAAAGAGTTGTGTGGACAAAAAAGGAATTGTATACCTGTATTTTAAGGACATGACTTTCAAGTGTCTTCATTCCCATACAAGGTCAGACTGAATCCATAGCAGGTGGGCACCCAGCTGGGCACTGAGAGAGTTGTCACCACACACAGAGGGATGGACTGAGAGGGCCTCCATTGACGTCTGCCCCGGGAACTGGATGATGAAGTAAGAACATGCGTTTTAAAGCCATGGAAGACACCAAGTCCAAAGGATCTGTTAATATGTCAAAGACAGGGTTCATTTCAAAATTTCTTGAAAACAGGTCTAGGAAAAAAAAAAAAAAGGGTAACACTCAGCAGTGCTTTGGCATCAGTGGTCCAGGGTGGAACAGTGGGCTGGAGAGCAGGATTTGGGAAGAGATGGAGGGATATGTGAGCAGTGATATTCTGCTGCTACAAAAAGACCAAGATACATACAAGAGTCTATAAATGAGTGTTTCACCTTCTAGAAATGGATCACAACCCTGATGTTCTTAGTGCTGGGGGGCCTCAGCCAGAGCTGGGATCTAGGTTTGGGCTCTGCACTTCAAGAAAAACGTGGGACAGTTGGCATAGAGGAGAATGATGACGGTGACTAGAAGTCTAGAAACTTGTGGGCTGTTTAAGCTACAGTAGAGAAGAAGGGATGGGGACCGTGCTGAGTGCATCTTCAAAGAGGTAGGATGTGGACCAGTCTCTGGGGCAGGCAGGCTGGGAAATGGGGGCTGAATTTGCTGTGGGGATTATTTGAATTAGCTGCTGGGAAAGCCTTCCTAAGGACAACCCAGGGAAGTGGTGGAATCGCCGTCCATGGAGATAATTAAAAGCTGGTCAGACGTGGTGCTGAGGCACATGGGTTAGGGGTAGTTTTTGTCAGTGTTAGGCTGATGGCTGGACTCGATGATCTTAAAGGTTCCTTCCAATCTAGACAATTCTGTGACTCCATGGTTCTATAACTAAGCACATAAACTGCTTCTGTTGGAGACTGTTAAGTATGTGTCTTCCTTAGTCTTACAAGAAGGATAAACTTCTCTTGAGTTTCACACAGACTGAGCTCATCTGGCCCTAGGGCAGAGGATGGACCAGGCAGGTCCATAAGGACCCCAATGATCTTCTAGCTGTAATTGTAAAGTGCTCAGTTGTTTGCCACAGCACCCTAACATGAGTTTTGTGCTCCTGTCCCTGTGCATAGTCGTAGTCCTAGACAGAGACACTTGCACGTATGGCTTAAGTGTTTAGCTCCACACAGTCTCAGCAGAAAAGCCCAGGAGATCAGAGATCTGTTCAACAGCAAAGGGACTACAAAGAAGGGTGGGGATGGTGCAGGGGGCAAGAGCAGAGCTGTTGCCCCACTGTGAAAATGCATCCTTATGGTTTCAGGAGATAGTGAGCCACAATTTGGCCAAAGCACAGAGACTGTTTGAAGAAGCCTACACATTTCCAGAAAGAGTTGCATTTCTTGCAGTGCACAAATAGGCCAAGCTGAATGTCCTTCGCAGAGCAAGGACACTGAAGTATTTCAGATGCAGGATTTAAAGCATTTTTAATGACTCATTCTTTACACACATTCATTATTTAGGTCTGTCTGTTTCAGAAACCTGACTATTTCTCCTTAAAGACAGACACTGGTGCTGAGCTGGAAGTTTTTCATCTTGTATTTACATTGAGTTGACCTCTGTCTCTCCTCCTAACATGAACACTGAAATACAGGAAGACAAATCCAGGATCTTCATTCTGTTCTGAAGGGCACAGAGGCTAAAGCCTTTCCTATCTTTGATAAATTGGTCTAATGCAAGTTCTGACTTTATCTTACTGGGCTTACTGGATCAGGTTTATCTCTTGGCATCATGAGTGCCTCATAGCTCCACAGAGTCCACCCCGCTCTCCCCCTGTGGCACCCTCAGACCTCTTCTAACACTCGTCTGCTTTTGATAAAGCAAGACCAGCTCTAAATAATGACATGTTGTTCCTCAGTGAGCACCCCAAGAGTAACAGAGGACATAACCTGGAGAAGGTCGTGCCAGATGGTGCAAAGAACCATCCTGGCTCTGGAGAAGCTAAATCAGGAACGCGCAGAGGAAGCATAACATGCCGTAACTTTGAATTAACCAGCTCAGTTCATTAGTCCAGCACATGGGCTAACGTGCTTTTCCCGCCACAGTTTGCTCTTTGCAGGGCTGGGTATGTCCTTTTCTCTTGCAGGGCTGGGTACGACTGCACAGCGAGGTGCCATCAAACAGAGGGTCTGATGCCGCCGAGACTTTGAGATGTTTCATACTGCAGTGACAGATATATTAAATAGTGCCTGCTCAGGAGGGACCGAGCTCAGTTGGAGACATTAATGTGTCATGGTTACCGTAATCAACACACATGCTGAAAGCAAATATTCACCCATCTCTTTGAAAATAAAGCTTCAAATGAAACTCAGCCTCAAATTTTCTGCAGCAAAAGCTCAACAGGCAGGGATGAATCCTGCTACTGGCTGTACCTCTGGGTTTCTGAGGGTTACAGTCGTTTAAATGGGGCAGAATTTGGCCTCTGACATGGTGTCAGGAGCAGGGCAGATAGAGAGGGACACTGAGGTTTCCATGTAGATCCAGTTGTTTTAGCCCACATTCCTTATTTTACAGGTTTTAATGTGTTCATTCTAATTTCTTTCTCTGGTAAAGCCTCTAAAGGTTGCACGTCAGAAATGCGTGTAGGAGAATGTCAGTCTTGCCATCCATTCTGTAGATGGAGATAGAGTTTTCTGACCTGAGTCTGGGAGGGAAAGACAGGGACAAGTCTCATCCTGCAACTGCAGGTACATAAGAAAAAGCCTTTTACCTTTATAACAAGTCTGAGCTGCAGCCTGAACTCTGGGAAAAAATGACTGATGGGGACCTAGCAACCTTTGGTATTTTAGTTCTCATTTTACAGTATCCATAGGCAATTAACATTCTGCAACCTCCTTTAGAAGCTCTTGTGCTCCTTTAGAAATACTCATGTTCTTTTTGGGAAGCTGACAGGTTCTGCCAAGTCACCGCGTCACTTCAATTCAAAATGTTCAGAATTGCTCTTATCCAGTCAGGAAAAAATAGTAAAAAAAAAAAATAATCTTCCTGTTTCTGAGGCACAATCTAGCTCTGGGGGTATTTTTATGGTTGTACTCCTAAAAATCACAATGGCAACTGGGGGTACCTACTGTGGGGTAGCATTGACACAACGGCTCCTTGGCTGTTCAATGGACATTGCAAAGGGAAATAAATCTATTTGTGGATTTTTTTTTTTTTTTTGTGGTGCTTTGGTTTTGCCTCTTCTGATGCCTCTATTTTGATTTTATATTAAAAAGTCAAGTCCTGTTCAGTCCACAAAAAACCTCTGGGGCATTTGGAAGTAGATTAATAGGTGTAACAGCCTAGAGAATGGAAGTTGAGTGGTCAGGAAAAGAAAGCAATGCTGAAAATGTTTTTCTATGTGCACAAATAAACTGAACTGTGCACTAGACCTTGAGATCAAACAAGAGGAAACATTACATTTTGGTAAAAAGAAAAGAAAAAGGCATTCCCCCCTCAACTTGTCTCTCTGCAACTAAATATTGCTTCTTTGTGTGGCTCAAGTAGCCAACACAATTTGTGGCTTTGAAAACGCGTACAATTTCATATCTCTGTAGATGTCAGATTAGACAATATTCTGCAAAGTCATTGTGAAGAGGGTGTAGGAAAAACACTTGAGAATTCCACAGTCAGTAAGTGAGGGTAAAAAGCCTACAAGAAAATAAAAACTGTAAATAAACTTTAAGAATTTAAATTTGGTTTTGTTTGGATGCGAATGAAAATCATGTGAAAGAGCTGCAGAAAATGTTCTGTGGATATTTTATTTCTTCTTTTCTCAGGCTAAGTGGTGCTTCATGATTAAAAGGTGGGGAAATGCTCATCCATGCATGCGAAAGGGAGGCACCAGCTTTGATAATTCGGGCTGGAGAGGACCATGTGGTGAGAGAAGATGAGGCTGTGGGCAGTACAGGTGGCATCTGGGAGCATGAACAGGTTGCTCCCCCGCGTGCTCCCCAACTTACAAGATCAAGGACTGCAGCTCCTCTCTGATAATAGATTTTCTGAGAAACCACTATCTTTGCAAAAGGCTGAAGACTTCAGAAGCATAGTTCGGAACAAGACATAGCCTGCTGTTGTCACTTGTTGGTTTTGCTTAATTTTCCCAACAAACCTATAGACGCCTGAACCTGTGACTACACACCTGGGGACCTGGTGAAGGACCTGAAGGCTGTATTTCTAATCTGAGTCAAATGTGGCTGAAGCTATTTCAGTCAGATCCATTTCAGGACCTCAAGCCTGAAATGTTAGGGGGAAAAAAATCCATAATGATTTCTCCTGAAGAAATACACCAAAAATAAAATGAAAAATAGAAGACAGGCTTCATACACGGTGCAAGGACCTGAATGCTAAAATCCCTTCAAACAGGAAGCAAAATATTGCGCTCAGCTCTGTCTCGGTTGTATGTGCTGAGCGGTCAAGGTGTGCACCTTGGTGTGCCGTGGTGGGGCACGCCACGGCCAGTGGGGCTGTGCTTGTGGAGATGGTGTGTCAAGCACACATGGCTATAGGATGCTGTTGGTGTGTAGCCACGCTGGCACGTCCTCTTGTCCCTTTGGGTCATTTGCTTTGTGCTGTGGGACCTGAGAGTGCCCAGTGGTCCTCCACCCAGTAAGCACCAGCCCATTGCTTCCACCGCGGCAACGACTGGTCCCTGGGCGGCTTCTGAAAACTAAAGGTGAGAAATGGATAGAATAATCTCTAATAGGTGGCTTCAGTGGAGCCATCTTCACATATGGATCAATACCACAGAGACTTGGGCTGGACCAGACAGGTCTACTCTGGTACTGGAGGCTGCAACCTCATTTTCTTAGACTGATCTGCCGCTCTCCACGGGTCAGCGAGGGTGATGTTCCCCAGGGAAGGTGTAGATGTGGAGTCCAGGCACATAAGTGTCATGCAAAGAATTAATAAAGTCTGGGAAAAACTGTAGAACCCTGGTCCAAGTTCGGTGTGAGTCGTATGGCTTCAGCTTTAGGTTTTCTTGGCTTTGGCAAGGTGTTTGCCTTGTATCAGGAGAAGTGCCCTCTTCACCATCCCTCTACTCTGCAGGCTTCTCAGAATTTCTATTTATGCGTGATCACAAGTTTTTGTGTTTCTGGAGTGCCAGCTTTTCCTTGAGCTCTGCCTGTCTGCCCTGCTCACTCAGAGAGGTGCCGGAGTTTGACAACCCACAGAAAATTCCTGTCCACCCTGATTTCCTTAGGCAGCTTTCACTTAATTAGGTCCTCATTACAGTGTCTTTGTCCAGACAGCACCTTAGAGCCATGCTCATCAGATTCTTCCCCTGACTCACAGGTAATGGGTTTTTTAACCTTTAGGTAAACATTTATATATATATAAGGAAAAAAGCTAGGGAGGGAAATGACTTTTGAAGCAGAATTGAAGGGCACAGAGTGGGAAGAGGAGCATTTTAAGCAGGTTTTGCCACCAGGTTCTGCAGAAAGTGAAACCTTGCCCTAAGACCAGCACAGAGATCACAGTAAATCCACCCAAGGCATTGCTTGCTGGACCTTGTGTCCCAAAGCGTGGGCTGAGGAAGGTGGGGATGTCCCTTGATGTGGTGGGGCTGCGTTGTGGGCTGACGAAGGGGAGAAGCAGAGGAGAGAAGTGTAGATGAGCCTGTGAGGGAAGGAATCAAGAGGGAGAAGCTTTAACCTGGCAAATTGAAAGGTCTCGGAGCAAATTTAGATCCTGCTGATCATGACTCTTGCCTTGAAGCTTCTACCCTCCTCTCCTCTTCAGTGGGCATGGATATCCCTGAGGGAATCAGAGGCTTTTTACTTTAGTGGCTGCTCTGCTCCTCTAGGTTTGTTTTTTGCTTGCTAGAACTAGCAGGGAAGTGACCCAGCGGCTCCAAACCCCATGCCCCTCTGCAGCTCTGGCAGCATCTTTTCCCTTCTGCCTCTGAGCTACAGAAGGGCATTTTGGCAGCCCAGGGCAAACAGAGGAAGGGGGATTCGGGGATGCAAATGGATCGGATGGGTTGAAAGCATTTAAAAGTGAGTTAGAAACACAGTCAATTCTTGCTAAAGCATGCGTCTGTTTTATATGGGCACGAAAGCTTTCTGAGACCTCAGATACAAAGGGAAATTCAAGAAACGAGAAGCCAGGAATGTGAAGTATGTGCGATGTCAGGCAGAATGGCATTTAATACTCTGGACATTTGAAGATGCAGTTTGAGGCGAGAGGGTGTGACGCAGTGTTTACTCTGGCAAGAGCGAGGCGGGTGGGAGGCAGAATAAGGGACCTCTCAGCGGTGCTGGGGGAGGTGGTGGCATCGCTGGCTCCAGGCTGCGCTGCGGAGGATGTGCAAACGCCGGCTGTACCAGGTGGAAGCCTCCGTGATGGGCATGACCTCTCCTAGCAGGACTGGCTATCAGTTCTGTTTGTCAGGTGCCTGAGAAGATGGGTAGCCCCAGCAGTTTCCCATTTCACGGGCTGTGCTAGCCCAGACCCTGTTGTCAGCCGCACCGCACCGGTGAGAGCTTTTCCTTCCACTATCGGAGGTGAGTTTTGATGCTGCTGCCGCATCAGCATCGGGTTGACAGCGACGTGGCATCCGCCTTTGGAGAAAATGGGCTGCATCGCTTCATTAAATACTAACCCGACTGGAATTTGGCTGTTAGTAATTCCTGTACTTTCGCAAGCATGTGCCCTGCTCCAGCAAAGGTGTGGGTTTCCCCCTGTCCCCTCTGCCAGCAGAACCATTCTGCACCGCCGGGCTCTGCTGCCGTTTCTGCTTAACCAGAGGAAAACCGCCCCGTTCTCAAGACAGGACTTATTTCAGAGGGAGCGCGCAGAAGCCCCGAGACTCACCCTGCAGTGTTGCACCTGTGAATTGAAATACAGAAGGGCAGATGCTGAGGTGCAGCGGGGCCTTGGCATTTCGGGGTGAAGCCCAGAGTGGGCAGGGTGCCGTTCCCCCGTGGCCCTGAGCACCCCATCCCCACGGCTGCCCACGGCGGGCACCGAGCCCCCTCGGGTCATGGGCGAAATCTGGTCCCTGCCGGTCCCTGCCCGTGGGAGCAAGAGGAGGAGAGCACCCCAGGTGATCCTCCTTCGGGGGCTGCTCATCCCCAAACCAGACACTCTTTGGAAAAGCTAGACATTTTTTGATAAAATGCCGTTTCTCTCTCCTGAAGGCCCGTGGTGCCCCCCAGAGCAGGTGGTGTCAGTCGTCAGGTTCACTGTCGCTCTGCTGCTGACACGACTGAAGTTGCCCAAACTAGCACAGGCTTTGTGATTGCCACTAATTGCTGTGCCGTGGTAATCAGAGGTGTTTTGCCTTTCCTACAAACCTGCTAACTCTATTTGCCTGCCTGTTTGCCTTTTTCATATTAAAGTGTTTAGCGGTTGTGCTTTCTAATTCTTACCGCTTTTAGAAAATAGATTAATATACAAAATAACATCATAAGCAGCAGGGATCTGATAAACTCAATTGGCTAAATGACTGATGGCAGTGTTTGTTCCTAAATCGGAAATCATTATGTAAGGTACAGGATTAAATGAACAGTGAGGCTCAATGGTATGCTGTCTATGTGTGTGTGCAAATGCTTGTGTGTCTGTATAAGCACTTGCGGGTGTTTTTTTAAAATCAGCTCAGCATGCAAATATATATTTCTGCTGAAATTATGTTCAAACAGTTAAAGTAGAAACAGATGTTTTGAAAATATAAATACAGAGCTTAATAAATATTTTATCATCAAATATTTCAAAAATGTCATCTTTAAAAACATGAAAATTCAGCCTCAGGAGGACCAAAATATTTAATCATTCTCAAGAAATTCTTGAAAGGGAATCTCTTTCTATCAGATTCCTTCTAAATAGAAGAATGAATTTCCAGGTGCTGTGAGCTATATTTATTTTAATCAAAATCAGTCACTCAGTTAAAGGAGATAGAATAATCAGTGAGGTCATTATTAAGTGAGATAACAACTTCTGAATGAATGCTCTCATTAATCTAATTATAAAATGGAATAGTATCTTACTAATCATGCTGTTAATTGAATCACTGAAATTGTAAGGCTGTAATCACAGTTATTTGAACCACGCCAGGCTCCCGACACCGATGCTGTGGGAGATGAGCAGGAATCGCGCTCACGGCAGCCGTGCAGGGACAGCCGTCTCTGTTCCCACCGGTGGTGCAGATCCCTGCCGGCGGGGTATCGCCGGCAGCTCATCGTCACGCAGCTGAAGGCCATTTAAAAATTGTCTGAAAAACCAATAATTATGAAATCTGCATGCAGCGGCACCTAGTGCCTGGGGCGAGGGCTGAGTTTGGGGGATACACAGCAGATCAGGCTGACGGTCCCTTCTGAACCTTCTGCTCCACCCCTAGTGTTACCCCATGCCTTGGACATATAGCAAGACCCCATGAATGTTCCCAAGCACCAAGGGTCACCAGGACCTCCAGCAAGGCCCATATCTGCTCTGCAGAGCAGGGTTTATAACTGGGGGGCTGTTGGAAAACGCAATCTTTTTTGGAGGAAGCAGGCTCAGCTGGGCACAGGGGGGTGAGGAGGGCTCTGGATGGACACTCTGGATGGACACTGCCTCTCTGCGAGGGGTTTCACAGCCGGGCTCCTGCCACCCCAGCTTCTGCTTAACCTGCACACACCTGTATAGGCAGAAATACCTGGGTTTAGCATTAGGACTTCAAAGACCCTTGTGGTCTTCATACAACACACCAGGCATGTTCAGATCCTCCAGTGCTCAGCTCCACCTACCCCAGCAGCCTTTGCTTCCATTTTATGGCATCTTCCCATTTCCTGTGTATGTTATGCTTTAAATCAATTTCTAAGGGCTTTCATAGTCCAACCACTGTCATCCAGGCAAGCTGTCCCCTTGGCCTCCCTCACCAGGGGCATCCAAACCCACCCTCCCCTGTCTCAGCAAGATCCCCCTCACCCATCGTTGTGAGAAAAGAGCAGGAGGGTCCTGGAGAGCGGGGTGGGCAGCTCTGAGCTGGGCAGGCCAGCATCAGCTTCCCAGGGGCTCTGACCCCATGGGTCCTGCAGATTGAGGGCAGTTTCCTTCACCAGCTTTTCTCTCTAAATTGGTGGTTGCTGGGGATTTACCAGTGTTGGTGTTCCTGGTCCAGGTAACACCAGGGTGAGGTTGTCTCAGCCAGAGTAAGCAGGCACACAAGGAGTATTGACCCATCATTTCAGTCATATCGAGTCTTCCTCAACCATAATGGCTAGAGGAACTTGCACGTCCCATTGCCCAAAGCCGGCTGGTCAGTCCTGACCTGGCTGGTCAGTCGTCTTGCAAAGTGCTGGCACCTCTGGTTTTTGAGGTGCAAACAGACCAGCTTTTGTGAAAGTCATTGTATTTCAGCTCTAAAGCCTTCCTCCAGCCTTGCACCTGGGTATTGTCCCTCTTCTCAGCTCTGCTCTCTGCTGCTTGCAGGGCAGGACAGTTTGGACCAGAAGATGCTGCTGGAACATCTCACCCTGATCCAAGTCACCCAGTGACCCAGCAGTGGTGACTCTCTGAGATCCCTCTGCTCAGGGGGGAGAGCTAAAAATGCTGCATCTCCAGCTGATGCCAGGTGAATGAGGAATGCTTGCTTGCTTTAAAATGTATACTAGCAAATACACACACTGGAGCTTGATGAAAAGCTAAAATGACATACCCCTGAGTGAGCTTTCCAAACAGCATAACAGGTTTTTAAATATTTGAGAAGAAAGATAACATTGTACAAATTGTATAAAATGTATGCAGCTGTACCGCTGCACCAAGAGGAATGCGTTTTAAGGGGAGTAAAGGTTTATTTCTTGCCTAGGTGTTTTCATAAATCTCACACAGTATCTTTCTGCAGTTTTAGTTCCTAAATTCCTTTAAATTCTGACATAATCATTTATTTCCTTGGGGGAAAAAAAAGAGAGAAAAGATTTTTCTCCTACTTATTAACGCCTGCTAAGAATTTTCACAGCTATTAGAAAAAACACACTATTTTATTTCACTTCAGCAGACAGAGGAGCCAAGTGATGTCCTACCAGACATGTTTTGAAATTTCCAGTAAAAATGCTTTGCCACAAATAATATGGAAAGTGCAGTTCATTACAGCACTATTTTCTGTTGTCCATATAAAAGTTCTACAGCCAAGTGCATTCAGATTTTGAAATATGAGAGAAATTTAAGTTCAAATTAAGCAAGAAAGGTTACTTGGAACCTGTTGCAGGAAAAGTCTTCCTAAAAATTTCCAGTCAGGTCCCCTGGATTATGGGAAGAAGGTTCTCAGGAGCATGTGAGAAGTGCAGGATTAGGCTGAGGGATCAGGCTGGAAGTTGCATGGAGGTAGGCCTTCTTTTCTAGGGCAGTAATAGACATGGTTATTTTATATTTTCTTAGATGAATAGTAAGAATTACTCAGGTGGTTCAAAATAAGTGCTTGTTTTTGAGACTGGCCAGGACTGGGCACACCAGATGCCTTTGCTGGAGGATGTATGTTTGCACATGGAAGATTCCACATGACAAGGCAGCAGACCTGCTCCTGCACATAGAGGTCCTCCTGTCTAAGGCCTCTGTGTTGCTTCCAAGCTCTTATTTGAACTTTCCATTGAAAGGAAATTTTCAACCCTTCATAGTAGCTCTGCTTTCCATAATTTCATGCATCATGTCATACTTGGACAACATCTCGATCATGAGTTCAATGGAGGATGAATTTTCTGAGTGGGAATTTTCATGAATATTTGGAAAGTCATGTGCCTGAGTTAAGAAAGAAAGCACTCAGTGCCACCCTCCTGTGATACCGCATTGGTGCACATCACTCTCTAATATTGAAGTCGCCGTCACCCAGGCATTTCCAGAGGATATCAAAGCTACAGTTCAGGAACACTTGGTGCAGTTTGAGAACATTGAAATTCAAGATATGAAACTATGAGAGCATTAGCCAAGATGTAAGCCTGATTGCCCAAATCAGTGCTAATATATAGAGAGAATTATAAGTGCAGGTTTCTCTTGCCAAGCTATGCCCCAGACCCCGCTGAAAGCTTGAATGTTTCCATGGAAAGTATCCAGAGGCAATGGTCCAAAATCTAGGCTGATTTCATTTGGCTTGTTGAGGGAATGGTCTTCCAGGCGGTTTCTTACTTACAATAGCCAGAGATGGTTTTAGTCTTATTACAGTCATCTACCACAATCTCCTCTGCTCTTTGGGAATTGATACCATTTGTGGGTTAATGCATAACACAATATCCACCCATCTGAGGGTGGAAATGTCGTGACCTTTAATGAGTTGGAAGATTCCACTGAAAGCAACTTGATGACTTGAATTGTCATCAAGGTGCCATACAAACACCTCCCCCACGTGATGGTGAGGCTGAACAGACCATACAAACATCAAAGATGCCTCAGAAGGGATTGCTGAGGCTTGGTGCACTCTCCATCGCTCATCAGCCAGTCTTTGTCTGACTGTTGGAGTGAATCAAGATCATCTGCTCATAGGTTGGTATCTGCACTGTCAAAACCCTCATCTATCTAAGCCCTGACTTGAACAGGATGCTTTTTAATGTGTTTGTCATCGTGTCCCTTGAGTTCCTCTGCATTGCAGCACTCATGTTTGGGAGAAACTATGGTTTTGGAACAAAGTAGACTCCTCCATCCTCTAGCATGGCCTTCACAGCTGTTTCATTAAGATGTAAACTGAGGAAGGCAAAATTCAAAGCTGCTACTTCCCTGGTCAGCGAAGAGCATCCTTGGGCAGCACTGCTCTGGAGGAGCACCCAGCTGTGCTGTCTGAGAACACAACACAAACAGAACCTTCCTACATCATTTTAGTGTCTACTTTGTAAGCAGAGGAAAAGCATATGCCCTGAACTCCCTTGGCAACAGTGAAGAAGCCACGCTCAGGTGTGACACCACACAAAACTACCATTCCCCCTGTGCAAGGTGGAGGCAGCATCCCAGTGTCCATGTCCCAGTCCCTGAAATGGATCACTCCAGTGGCAAAGAGTGTCCCCCAGTAACATCAGCCCCCTCTGGCCCAGCCCTTTGTACCCTCAACCCCACCAGCTGATGCCTCCAGCCCCACTGCAGAGCTCCATCCTACACCTGAGTTTAGACCACTTTGTTACACCTCCCTCCTGCCCCAGACGCCCTCCACCCATGGATCCCAACCCATTCAGCGCTCCCAGCCTTACCCCCTCCCCTCATTTCCAGCACAACCTGC
>JAOXNO010000008.1:11568726-11588222 GCA_028565335.1 Limnodromus scolopaceus
GGAAAAGCATATGCCCTGAACTCCCTTGGCAACAGTGAAGAAGCCACGCTCAGGTGTGACACCACTCAAAACTACCATTCCCCTTGTGCAAGGTGGAGGCAGCATCCCAGTGTCCATGTCCCAGTCCCTGAAATGGATCGCTCCAGTGGCAAAGAGTGTCCCCCAGTAACATTGGCCCCCTCTGGCACAGCCCTTTTTACCCTCAACCCCACCAGCTGATGCCTCCAGCCCCACTGCAGAGCTCCATCCTACACCTGAGTTTAGCCCACTTTGTTACACCTCCCTCCTGCCCCAAACGCCCTCCACCCATGGATCCCAACCCATTCAGCGCTCCCAGCCTTACCCCCTCCCCTCATTTCCAGCACAACCTGCCTGCCCCAGGTCCCCCCATAGATGTCCCATGCCTGTCCTGCCCACCTAGACAACCCTTGCAGCAGCACTTGGGACATGCATCACCCTCATCCTGCCTCATGTTCCCCCCATCCCACCCCTCTCCACAGCACCAATGCATCCGTTCCTGCTCAGAGGAGGGGAACCCCATGGTAGGCTGCACCGCCAGGACCGAGGGTAACCATGGTGGGGCTGGCACCGGGCAGGGATGCTCCATCTGCAATGGGCAGGCATCAAAGTAGTGGTACCATGGGAAAAATACTACAGAAGGCACTGAGAAGTCACTTGGGGCCAAACCCTGGTGTGTTGGCTGCCATCACCTCAGCTGCCTCACTGGGGCAGGTGTGTGTCTGCCAGATGAAGGGTGAAGCACTTACGATAAAGAAGAAAATCCACCGTTATTAAACATTCCCTTCCACCGTTTACCAAATCACATAATACTGATACTCTCACTATTTCGCCTCAGGAAATGCACGGTGGGTTAAAATTAACAGCGATTCTATATTCATTGCAAGCTCCTAATTAACCAGGCTGGGCCGTACTGCTCCAGCCAGATAATTCCCCAATATTTAGCCATTAGTTCTTTCCAATTTGGCCTGCTGCTGCTTCTGGCAAGTTTTGTCTCATAAACAATTATGCTGAATGCCAGATGTCCCAATGGACTGCTCGACTTTCACTGGCGGCTGTCTCATCAGGCCAGTTTTGCTGGAGCTAGGAAGACAGTTTGACATTTGACATCCGTGTGTGTATAAAGCTAAGGGTCACTCAGAATCCCAGCGAGGACTTTTAATTACAGCAGCCTCACGGGCTGAACACACACGTATCCGTATCACAGCGATTTTCTGACAAGCCAGCGCCCACGTTTCATGCTCCGAGGAGACCCACTGCGCATCCACGCTCACGCCGTGCTCTTCTTCAACTTGAGTCTGATTTGCACTGGAGAACGATTTGGAGATGGTGACCTGGATAGGGGGACAGGGCAGAGTGTGTATCAGTATAAAGTTCATATTTTACTCTGCAGAGAAAAATAAAATAAAAGTGCAAAAAACAGAGGCCCAGGCAGTCATTTCAGCTATCCCCCTGCGTGCAAGAGCCCTGGAGGAGCCACAGCTCTTTCACTTGCAGACCCCAGCAGAACCATGCATAGGGTCATATTGTGGGCAAGATTTACTTCTCCAGCACGGGATGTCCCCACTCCAGCTCCATGTACAGTGGGGCTGAAACTGGAGCTCAGGGAGGGGGGGCCATCTGAGTGGGGCACGAGAGCGGTGGATGGTACCTTTCAAATTTCATGACACCACCCCAGGCAGGCAGATTTTGCTGAGAGTCTGGGACATGTCCCATGACCATTTCACCCCACAGTGGGAATGCGAAGAGGTGCTGGGGTCAGTGGGACCCTCCACTATGCCGTCCCCCGGGAATGTCCTTCATCCATCAGGCTGCTCCCAATCTCCAGCAGCTTCACTCAGCCACATTTCTCTAGCCCTGCTTTGGTGGACCAGGGTGTGTGATTGCAGCTTTTACCTCAGGAACACAGGAGGTGGTGGGCCAAAGAACCCTTTTATTGTTTATTTCAAGGCAAACTTCACTAAAGGGCTGTGTATTACATGAAGAAACTTTTCTAGTTGAAAAGGTTTGATTCACATTAATGCGGAGGAAAGCAGTTGCCAGCCGAAATTCACTGGAAGAGTCTCAGGAGATTCAGAAGAGAAGCAAAGAAATGTGCATTTTAATATAATATTCTTTCAGATTCCCACATAAATCGCTGCATGTTTTTATGCTCAGTGTGGCAGCTCCCTTTTATTTTAAAATAAACAAGTGCAGGTTTAATGGAAGGGCACTTGTTGACAGACACATTAATTTCTCACTGGAGAAACAGAGAAAAAGCACAGGTAAATTCCAGAGACAAGTGTATTTTCAGATAAAAGCCTAATGACGTTTCATATTCCTGAGTTGCTGGTGTAAGAGGCTGAGATGAATTGGTCGAGGTGGAATAGTTCAAGCTGGCTTGAGGGCAAATACTGTGGTGGCACCAATGGGTAGCAGCTGTGGAGATGCAGGGGTGGCACCCAGGAAAAACAAACTCTTAAGAGATGGGGTTTGGCTCTGATACTTTCCTGTGATTTATAAGCAAGTTGAGAAACAGAGGTGTTTTTCTACTCTGTTGTCATTGCTAAAATACTCCAGCAGTGTCCACCCCTGTCCTGTCATACTCCCAGCAAGCAGAAGTTAGTAACACTTACTCCTAATCATGGGCATATCTTAATTTAGGTCCTATTCCCACTCTTTGTTATTTGCAGAAAAACAGTGAGCCTCTTGAAATGGCACTAATTGCACTTCTGAGGAAATTCAGGTACACCTCTGTGGTCCTTCCAAGTGACTGTCCTTTCTCTGCCTCTTAAATCCGGTTCTTCTTGAAAAGCACCAATGGGAATTGACATTTCTTGCTCCTGACACTGGAGCTGTTTCAGTACAAGCAGAGAGGTTGGGCGCCTTCCATGGGAGTCAGCATCGCACTCTGGCAGGCAAGCCACTGTTCACAGTATCCTTCTTCAGGCTGGACCACCCCAGATGTTCCTCCCTGTGACAGGCAACACACCTTCTCCACAACTCCATTATCAACAGGGAGTGATACAGCACTACATTTGGATTTGACTAGCAGAGCCAGTCACTAATAAATTGGTTTATTTTGAATTATTTTTGCTCAGACTAAATGGAAGCCTCACTTTATTATCTGCAAATAAGGCTCTTGATTTCAAAAAGCAGAGAATAATAAGCCAAATGAAATGAAGATGACTGTCCTGAGCAGCTCAAGGATGTAGGTGAGGAATCTGTGGGAATGTGTTGAAATCAAATATGCAAAAATATCTGACACAGGTTTCCAAAGCAAGTGGAAAAATCCTGGAGGACTGGGCTCCACATTTAACACAATGAATAACTTCATCCAAAAGTCTGTTAGGACTAAACAGAGAGGCTGCAAGGACAGGAAGGAAGAACTGAGCAGCAAATAAACCTACATCTTGAATCTCAGAAAGTGTAGAAAAAAAGTGAGAATTAGTAAAAGTCAAGCTGAGCTAAAACTGAAGAAAATTGTAAAGGACTCATTCGTGCCATGAATAAAAAGACTGGGGTTTGCTGATCGGTTACAGTGAAGATTAAAGATCTTCTGGATATAGACCCAAAGCTACCTATATATTTTGTGTAAGTCTTCTCTAATGAAGAAAATGTTGAATGTGGACGCAACAGCAGGATGCTGCTGTCAATGAGGGCATGAAAACAGAGCTGATCACATCCGCAGAGGAGCAACTTTTGAACAACACAATGCTCTGGAGCCAGGGGGCCCGATAATCTCAGCCTCAGACATCTAAAAATAACCAGAACATCAAACTTCAGGTCCAGTAATGATTATTTCAAATAAATCTACTAAGTTGAGGGTGGCACTGGAGGAACAAAGAGTAGGCAGGGGAGTTCCCAGGGCAAAGGAAAAGAGTGAACCGGCACCTATCAGCCAGCTAGTTTGATCCCTGCGGTATCTGAGCTGTTAGAGCCAATTTGGACAGAGAAGAATTAAAGATGTGGGATAAATGAAAAGAGGTTAGAGCTCAACATGGGTGTATTAAGCTACATGGTGCAAGGCTAACCTGATAACTTTGAATAAAAATGTGGTTTTCTCAGTGAAGAAATGTAGTATCTCTAACCACGCACACTGGAGGAAAGCTCTTGATTCTGTGTCATACAGAAAATGATTACCTAAACTACAGCAAGGGACAACCAGGACCAGTCTGCAAAGGTTCTTAGGAGACAACTTAGGGCAAAGCTGCAAGGGCTGGCTAGAGGGAAGCCACTAGGGAAATTGTTCCGAATTCAAACATATTCAACATCTTTGTTAACAAATAGTGCAAGAACCAGTATGTGACGTGACTGTGGAAAGGGCCAATGTGAGGCTGGGATGGTTTCAAGAGAAGTCAGGAATTACAGGTGTGATGTGACCACGAATGCCAGCCATCACCCGCAGAGCTGGGTTCAGGCTTTCCCAGAGCCACGGGGGTGACCAGCCGCCTGAAGAGATGACACAAACTTGTGTCACCACGAAGAACAGAAGCTGATAAGGGGTGGGGTAATTTTCCCTAGAGACAGTGGGGAAAAATAGTGAAGTAGGAGATGGACAGCAGCTCGGGAGCAGATGGACATCAATCAGGGAAATATTTGTCAGCTGTGTACTGAAGAAAGGTTCATTCTGCAAGGACTGAGCTCTGTGCCCTGGGGAAGTGGGGGACACAGTGGGGTCTGGAGGGAGATATGCCATGGCACAGGAGGCTGGTGCCTGCCCCGTGCTCCCAGAGCCTTCATGAACCTCAAACCATTCACGTCACTGTCTCATCATACTTCAGCTGGGAACTGCTCAGCCCTCCACCTGAATTTGAACCTTTGCTTCCCTATGCTTTCTCACCCTAAGACATGATCCTTGTGTCCCCCTGAACTATTCCCTGTATCTGCTCCATAACCTTGCTGTGGGCTCACCCACACACCCTGCTGCTGCCACACACCTTCTCCCAAATCCTCACCTTGGACTTTCTCAGCCAGTTCATCTCATTTGCTCACTGTAGAATAATTTTTCTGCTTGCACTAACACTGCTTTTCTGTTCTTTTTTAATAAAAAAATGCTCTCTACATGCTTACTACCCCATTTATCAAGTCCCCAGCCCAGATCCTCTCCTCTCTGTGCTATCCTCAACTCCAGAGAGGTCATGGAAGGACCTCCCTGAAAAGCCCCAAAACCTGTGTGTGTCTTCCACATACTTGTTTTGAGACTACCTTGATACGTTCATCATGGCAGCTGAGTTTTGTGAATCTCCTTATGTGATGCTGATGCATTTGTTTAGCAAACCAAATGCAGAATTTATTAATGGTACCTCAAGAAAGAGCTGATCACATTTTTTACTGTATGTCTCCATACGAGAAATCACATTGCTGCAGAAGGTGCCTCCACACTGAAAAGACACCTGGATGGAAAAAAAAAAAATTAGCCAGTTCTATTTCCAAATCTGTCATGTTCAGCCTCTGATTATCAGTGTTGCAAATATTTTGACTTCTAAATTTCTCCCTAGATAGCTCGTCTGGCTGCAATGCAGTTATGTAGCCTCATCCCTTGATGTATCCAGGGTGTTGGGTTTTTTAAGCTGGGCAAAATCCATCATTCATTGATCATGGCTGGTTTCACACCCCTGAGGTTATGGCAGTGTCCTGCTGGTGGAATTTCTTCTGAACACCTCTCCAGCTGCCCCAAAATGTTGCTGCTGGAGCATTGACTTCTGCAGAGAGGTGAGTTAAGCAAATTCCTGGACATCCTTGCGCCCAACGCAGGGCAGATTTCAGAACTGCCTTTGGTAGCTGCTGTCACAGCACCTGGAGGAGGCTGTCAGCCAGTGGCAGAGGTCCCCTTGGGCATCACTGATGTCATTACTTCACCATACGCAAAAGGACTCCTGGCTGGCTTTTGGAAAACAATTAAAAAACAATTCTTTTTTTTCACCCTAGGATTGGTTTCTCCCCAACTTTCTGTTCATGCTGGCCTTCTGAAACCCTTTGCCCAATTCAGGAGCAACTCCAATTTCCCAGTTAACAGCTCCTTCGTGTATTGGGAGCATCGAGGGGAAGGAACCTGGAGAAAACCCCCTGATTTCAAGGGCACACAACCACAGGGCAGCCACCAGCAACGAGGACCAGCACCATCGCGGTGAACTGGCCACAGTAGCTATCTTTGCCCCTGTTTTCTCTCTGTGAATATTATCTTCCTATTAAAAGAGGGAGAAATAATTAATTAACCAATTAATTAAACTTTCTTTGCTTTTTATTCCAGTTGTTCAAGTTGCAATTTAAAACTGGCATAGTAGCTAAGATAACAGTAATTAGGAAGGCAGTCAGGTATATACTGGGATTTCAAGATGAACCTTGCGACTTAGAGAAAAAATTAAAACAGAGGCCCTTGTCTACTTTATCTGAGTCATTTCATTCTTATTCTTAGGGCTCAAGCAGCATTAAAGTACCTGTATCGCTACAGGAGGATAAATAGAGAGGGGACCATATCTACCTTTCTGCAGAGAGGCTCAACAGAGCACGTAGGAGCAGGAAAACTCCGTCCAAGCATTGGTAGATGTTGGGCGTGTTCCTCAGGAAAAGGCTGGTCCCGGAGGTGAGCGCATCCCGGCTGGAGACCCATCCCTGCTCCCTCTCAGCCAGAGCCAAGTGCCCCATTCGCCTCAGCTGGGCACTGTCAGGGAGAATTTCACCCTGAAAATTTCTCTTCAACACCTTGTAATTGGTTCCATAAACAAATTTCAACCACTACTGCAACCGTATGCATTTTAAACATTTTCAGTATCTCTGCAGTTGGAAAAACTAAGGATTTCCCCCTCCCCCTGATAGTTCCATGTTAGGTGAAGGTTCCTGCCGTGTCTGGTGATAATGAACCTATGTCTGTCACAACTCTGATATGCTCAGAGCCTACTCACTGATTAATGTCAAAATAACAATTCCTGTGCTTTTTGCATGCTTGAAAACTTTTCAGAATTATGCTATCATCAGTAATTATTTTTTTACCCTTATATTTATGCAACATATTATAGTGACTTTAAAATTTAAATGAAGATGGAGTTTAGGACATAGGACATTGTATAATATATTCACTCATCTGCATATTACAATTCAGAAAGCAACAAATGATCATTTATTTTTATTAGAAGAGGAGTTGGCAGAACTGCTTTACGCTTCAGGTTGCCTGACAGCTCCGTTTTAAAACATTGTTCTGAATTGCTTAAAACCTTGCCAGATCTTGAGCGTTTTGTCTGAAACTTTCCAAGTTGAGTTCCTGTCTCAGATTGATGTTTTTGTATATACTTTTTTGGAACCCGAATCTCAAATAGGTCGATCATTTCTTCGGATGCAATTAAGAGAAATATATTGCTACGCTAATGTTTAAAAGCTCTTAAAGTTGTTTTGTTGAACAGCTTAATGCCTTCCTGGTTTGGAGCAGCGTGAGGGTTGGGAGGGATGGCAGTCTGGTTAGGTATGTGTTTTATTGCTCCTGTGGACAACAGCCAGATTTATACGTATCATGGAACACGGAAAGAAAAAAAAAAAATCTTCTTTTTTACAAGTTCATGAAGGTGCAGCTAAACTGTCTGAAAGTCCATCTGGGCTGTACGTGCTGTCTGCGGATCTGGGGTGGAGGTCTGAGACTGCAGACCTTGCCTCCAGGGGCAGTGAATGGTGAGGTGAGGATGGGCATCCCTCCCCCTGCATCCCTGGGGTCCCCATCAAGGGGGTGGGACCCCATGGGGCACAGCCAGGACGTGAACCCGTGAGGAGGACAAACGACTGCAGCTCCTCCGTGCAAGCTCCCCATGTCCCCAAGGCATGCAGAACAGGAGCACCATGGAAAACAGCAGTGAATGATCACATAATGGAGGTCGTCTTCAAATTGTTGGAGGAAAAGGGCAGATTGTCAATTCTGTATCAAAATAGGGATTTTTGGATAGGGGAACTATTCAACAGTCCCCAGTTTCTCAAAGGCTCTTGTCAAGGAGAAAGGATGGGATTTTTGTTGGAAGCTGCTGGTTTTGCTGCTAAAGCTCCATCCTATTTTTGTCTTATTGTCATGCAGCTGATGACTGGGTCTTCCCTGTTGAGGCCAGAGTCGGGCTGGGCAATCACAGCTGTCCCTCAGCTTTGAAAACCTCGAGGGAGCAGAAATCACAAGCTGGTGGGTACAGCCAGTGGTTTGGATGCCCACTGCCGTCCTGCTGCCATCTCCACAGGTGGACATGGAAACCCCCAGAGACCACCAGCTGGGTCTTCACCTCCCTCATCTCCCCGCAAAAGGGAAAATCTTCATTAGCAATTCAAAGCTGATAGCAGCAGTGAAGAGCTTCCTCAGAGTGCAGAGAGGGGGACAGGAGAGGGGACGGCTGGGCCAGAATATGACATGCGGTGGGGATGGTGCTGGGATTCAGCAGGGCAGATGCACCCATGGGTTTGCTGGGGATGAAATGCACCCCTGCAAGGACGTGCCTTTTTATTTAAAAACGACAAAACCACTAATTAGAATTTTCTTTCTGCATTTGGCTTTCGAAAAAAAAAAATTAAAAATGTATAAGCCCCTCTGTACTGGGTATGTATATTTTATTGCTGTATAATTGGGATCTTCATTAGTTCCCTGGGTGGTGAAGTGACAGGCTTTTCATGTGATACAGACACTAATGCATTGCGATATACAGTTCTCTTTTCTTTTTTTTTTTTTTTTTTTTCTGAGATGCTCCTTCCTAAACACATACAACGCTCCCTAATAAGGACTTATGTACAAAGCCCCTTTTCGGGGAACATTATCCACTGTAGCGTCACTGAAAGACAAGACTCTGATTGCAGCAGAAGCGGGGGCGGGGGGACATTTGGAGATCGAGAAAGTATTAATCATGTTAATCCCAAACCCCAGGGTATAATTGCTGCTGCTCTCAAACAAAATGCTACTTTTATCTAAATTACTAAAGTGGGAAAAGTGCGATCCGGTTTAATTTAGCACTGGTGCTCCCGAGCAGACGCGTGAAGCTGGGCTGCCATGGGGAAGGGCCCACGGGGGCTCTCGGCACAAACGCTGCTCCCTTCTCTTCAAGGAGCAGCCATTTTCCTGGTTCCAGAGGTGGCCGACCCTGCTCCATCGGAGACAGGAAGGGGAGATGAGGGTGGAGTAAATTTCCAGGTGGAAGATTCTAGAATCCTAGAATGGTTTGGGTTGGAAGGGACCTTAAAGATCATCTCATTCCAACCCCCTGCCCTGGGCCAGGACACCTCCCTCTAAACCAGGTTGCTGACTGACCCTGTGAGGAAAAGGATATTCCCAGCCCTCTCCTTTTTCCCTTTTTCTGACAAAGTTCAAGACCCTCATTCCCTGAAGAAGTCTGCTGTGGAGAGCAGCTCTTGACCAGGCAGGTTTCATATTGTTCCTGGTGGCTCATGCCTTTTAGAGGCTGGTCACTGACTGGTGATTTCCCTGTTCTGAGGCAAAATAAAATTATACGTATCTGTGGCCAAGAAGTGCATATTTTTAGGCAGAGGGTGGTGAAAAATTCACCTCACCCCCATAGAGATGTTGAAAGCCAGCTTCATAAGGCAGTCCAGCCTGGACTTTGGGCATCAGGTCCCTGGATGCAGCAGCATCTCCATGCCCATCTCCCCATACTGGGAGTGCTGGTCATCCCACCTGATGTCCCCTCTCCAGCTCTTCCTTCAGCCCAGCTCAACAGGCTGTTGCCTCTCCAGCCTCCTGGCCCAAGCCAGGTCATAACTGAGCACAGATCTCCACAGACTTCATTGCTCACCTCCAGACATAAAAAGCGTGGAGGGCTTTGCAGCTGTGGGAGGCACAACTTAGACATTGAGTAGGAGGAAAGTGAATTGTGAGCTGCTCTGGTCACAGTTAGAGGTGGTGAAGGGCATGGCTCTGCACATGTACAAGCTGGGTCACCTATACAACTAAGGAGCTTCATCCATCTAAATCTAATAGACTGCTGGGAATGTCAGAGGCAATTCACTGGGTGAGATTTAGATGCCTCCAAGACCCACAGATGACTAACTCCCCATGCAGGAATCTGACCCTTTATTTATTATTTCGAGTGTGTTTGAATTTGGCGGGGTTGTGGTGTCCTACCACATCAAATTTTTTTCAATTCATTGTGACAAGGTCTTTAAAAAATAAAAAATACAATATGCTTATACTGTTTTCCTGACCAGACCTGACTACGTCTCACCGGGATCAAACAGCCCAGTAGAAGGAGCTTTCAGTGCAACAAACAGTGTGAGAAGTGAAGAGCAAAGCCAGGTGACTGTGCAGACACTGTCAAGGGCTGGTCCTATCCTCAAAGGACGCGTCAGTGATGCTTGTTCAGCGATTCATGATAAGCTCATTAGAACATGGAGTTACTGGGAAAAAAAAAAAACCTCCACAGCAAGAAATACGCTCATGTCGCTGTTGAATCAGATGTGACACCAGCATACATTTTAAAAAGTGCATTTTTTAATTCTAAAAAACTGTTGACAAATACGTGTCCCAGTTTTTTAAAAGACTGAACATATTTTTAGTTCTTTAAACAGAATAAAGATCGGCTTTTTCCTTTGTTGTTAGAAATTTTAATTCACTGCTGTCCACTACTGTAACTAGTCCTTCTGTTAAAACACCCAACCGAGAATCCCTGCACTGTGGAAGTCACCAAAATTGATGCAATAGGAATGGAAGAAGGGACATCCTGGGTCAGATCCACCCTCCCCATTACCTGTCCCTCTCAAGGGTCCCCATGGGATGCTCAGAAGCAGCAGGACAAACATGGAGTGGTGTTTCCCTGAAGAGCCTCCCTGCTGCCAGTGGAGTGGGGCTTGAGGATTTTTTGCTGAACGGTGTTCTGCATCAGTAAGTTTCAGACAACATCCTTCTCATGCATAAATCAGTTTCCTGCTTTCTGAACCGATTTGTACCTTTGGACCCCACGACATGCTCAGACATCGTGTTATGAAGTGCAATTATGCATTCCCAGGGGATCTTTCCTTTGCTGGTTTTAAGCTTCTTGCCTGATAATTTGAGAGACTGATTGCAGTGGTTTGTGTTTGGGAAAATAGGGAATAACTGTTCTCTACTCACTGTTTCTGTGTCACTGATGATTTTGTAAGGCTTTGTTCACCACAATCTTTCTCCTCCCTATGCAATCATCCTTCCAAGTTAAGGAGTGGTAGCCTTCCATAATCTCCTGCTACGAAAGTTGTTCTAAATCTGGTTATTCTTCTTGCCCATCTCTAAAGCTCTTCTGGTTTGCCAAAAAATTTTTGGGGCAGTTTCAATAGGAATGTACATCATGTTCAAAATGTGGTCATTCCATGGATTTATACATATAGTAAGTAGTTTTTTCTTCCTTCTAATATTTGCTTTGTTTTCTAACATTTCCTCCACAATCCACTACCAAGGATTGCACTGATGTTCCCAAGAACTCTCTGTAAAGATTAAATCTTCATACATCTTCATATTTCACTTTTATGCATCCTTATATCACACCTGGCATGGCTGACACATGTCCACACCTCGTATTAACACTCTCCCACCCTCCAGAAAAGGCTGGTTGAACCCACACTGACCATTGGAAATTACCCTGGGCTGCACCCACTGCCCTGCGGTGCTTGTGAATTGTTCGGTACAGTGTGAGTCGGCTGGAAAAAAACCAAGCCAGAGGCCAGGCTAAAAATTTAACAGTATAATGTCATAATTAGTGAATTCCACTGCCCAGGAAGGCTCCCTGGCACTGTTTACTGTTGCAGGCACGTTCCCCCAACTCCAGCATCACTCTCTTGAGACATGAAGGTTTTTATTCCTGCATTTTTTCTGTGTCATTTAAGTGGTCATTATACCATATAGGGACCTTTCTTTTTATCCCATAACTGCTTTTAGGGCAAACTCTATTGTAAGCTTTTTGGAAATCCACATACTCAGGACTACATCTGTTCTTGCCTCCAGGATCTAACAGTGCTTTCTTGGTCAGTTTTGGATGAGGCAACATCTTGTTCTGCCCTGCTTATGTGCCTGCTTATTTTTCCTCTTTATTTTAGTGTCTTCCAGGTTTCCTTGTAAGAACATCAGGCTTCGCATTTCATGGCTTTCCATATTTCCCTTTCTATTCTTTTTAATAAATTGGCAAGAAATTCTCCACCTTCTATTTTCTGGTACCTAGGTAGATTGAAGCGACAGATTACCCAGAACAGTTAATAGACTGGAATTTCATTTTTTTGATTCCTTTACAGCTCTTTGGAAAATACCATCTGGTCTTGATGAATTTTTATTATTCAATTTTTAATTTTAAGCCTAAAATATAAAACAGTTCCTTATACTCATCTCTTGTAATGAAAATTTCCCATGAGGGAACATTACTGAATTCCTCTGTTTATTTAACTTTCCTGCTGTGCCCTTTCTTTCACAGTTCTTCCACTGAATTCTGATCTTCCATGAGCTGTACTAGCTCTATGGTATATACTCACTTTGTAATGCTTGAAAAAAATGTTATCATTAGTTTTTGTGTCTTTAGCAAGTTCTTTCTCAAACACATTTTTGGCCTATGTTAATATGATTTTACATGAACTTGTCAGAGTTTATTTTCCTCATTTGAAAGATATCCTTTTAGTTCTAGTCGCTTCTTTTATGCTGCTGTATAACTATGGCCAGAATTATTTTTGTCCATTTAAAGTTTTCTAATAATGTTCCAGAGATTCTAATACAATGTCTTTCAAAAGTATCCCCTCCACTTTCAATCATTTGCCCTTCTAACCAATCCCTTTAAATTCGCTTTTAACTAGTCTCCTCATTTTTTTTGTAGTTTCCCTTTAAACTTTATCAGAGTGATTTCTGCTTTTTTCCTCCCTCTCCTATAAAGTGTTGAACTTCAGTCTATTGCGGTCACTCTTATGGAGCCATTTTTTTTTGATGGTTAGACCTTGAACCAGGTGTCCTGGACTGCTCCATATCAAATCAAAGGTTGCTTCTCGTCTTTCCTATTCTCCGAAGAAACAGTCACTTACTCTGCCTGAAAATGTAGTCTCAGCACCTCGCCCCTTTGTAACAGTCACTAATCACCATGGGGGTAATTGAAGTCTACTTTTATTTTCATGTTTTCAGCTGTGAGACACCAATGAACACTACTCAGTGCTTGATGACCCCGTGCACCATCATGAAGTTGTCGCCTACCCACGAAGTACAGCGTACAGCCACCGTGCCATTTCTTCCCACGTATGCGGGAAATTTCAGTCCACAGGAATTGCACGCTGCTTATTGAGACAGTGAACTTCTTTACCTTATTGACCTTTAAGATCTCCCCAGGGTCTCTTCTCCACTGACACCAGTTATGCCACTGTTACTGCATGAATGACGCCCTAGTATGAATGTACCACAGGTTACTATATCACTGTCAGATATCTAGAAGGCCTGTTAAGTCAATACCTTCCTTTAGAGTTGAATCTTCAGTTCACTTATCTTAATTTTTACAGCATTCAAATAGATACTTGTAAATATTTGGCATTGGTTCAGCTGTTGGTATTTTTACCATATTCTTAAACACCACTTCCAGCCAAGGTCTGCTTTGGCCGAGTGGGAACCTGCATCTCATGGGCACGTTCCACCAATTCAAAAAATTTATTCAGTTTCTAGCAGGTCCAGATCCTGACCCCATACATGTTTTTCTCATATACGCCTTGGGACTTCAAATTCATCTGCTGCATACTTGGTTCTGAGGACAATTGGGAAATTGTGCTTGCTACACAATATCCTCATTAGCAAATTAAAACTTCTCTCCCTTTCCTCCTAGGGCCAATCGTTCTCACACAGATCACTCCCATTGACTTTACTCAGCACAGGAGCTTACCTAGACACGTTACGAGGTCTGCCCTGTCGTGTCTCGCCCCGTGGTCCTCCCAGAGCATCTACCCACACACCCAACAACGGGGTCCTCCCCGCTGCATCCTCCATCCAGGACATTACACCCTACAGCTGACATTTTGCTGCGTCCATTGGGCAAGTGACCTTCATCTCTTGGATTTCCACATATACCTCTCAGACAGTCGTAACGGAACAGAAATCCAAATTGAAAAATGAAAATTATATGTGTGTTCTGCTTGGGCTGGATTTGTTAAAAGTTATTAGGAATGAATGTGACAAATCAGAGTTAATCCTCAAAAACGACTAGCTGCAGCTTTCTCAAAAGCACTTGATAAGATTGCTTGAGAATTTTGATGTCCTGCCAATATTTTTTTTCCAGCAAAAGATAATTTAGAAATTGAGCGAAACCACTATAGAAAACTCTGTGCTATTTCTAACAGTTTTGTGAAGATCAGAACTCTAACCAGTTTCACCAGGGAAAACACTCTTTTCTTGTATCTCTATTTTTATATTTTTAATATTATGAAATGAACTCTTGCCTTACCTGAACCAAATCACCAAGGAGTAGAAGAAATTAAGTCTGGAGACCAAGTACCAGAAACTAGTCTGTGTACAGATGGCTTACTCCTGATACTAGGGCCACAGGAGAATCAGATGCAGTGGAGATGGCGGAGGAATTAGATTCCCAGGGAGGTGGAGAAGCAGGAAATGATGCCCTTAAGTGATAAAACACTAAGATTTAAAGGGAATTTTTTTTACAAGTGAAGGTATTGACACACAAAATGCGTGCCCGAGCACAGCGTCAGGAACAGAAATGGTCAAAGGCTTGAGCAGGTGGGAGGTTGTCTCTCAAAAACATCTGTCTTATTTAAAACAATCCTCTTGTGCTGTCCTGACCTTTCTGCTGCCACCAGCAGCCAACTGCAATAGCTCAGGCTGGTGGTTAAACACTGTGATACTGCCTTTCTGCGGCAGTGGGCAGGGTTTGTGGTAGCTCCCTAAAGCAGCTGGAGCGACACACGATTAGCCATTTATTCCATTAATGCTGAATTTCTTTTCCTCTCAGAAATTAGCTCTGAACAGTTTGTTTTGTATAAATGCGCTCTGCTATTACGAACGTACTTATCATAGGAACATATTTCTATCCACTGATGGTTTTTGAACTATTCACAGTGGCATTTTTCTTCTACTACTCATTATTTATGGTGAATAAGCCATCACATAAGTCACCTGGTATTGCTTTGGCTCCACGACTGGGTGACTGAAATGTTTATAGTTAGGTGGAGGGATAGCAGAGTATTTTCAAGCTGGCCAAGCCAGCATTTGCAGAATAAATGCCAGCGGATGTGTACTACAAAGGGAGCCACGATAACATTGCTGCTTGGGGCTATAGAAATTGGAAACACGCTGAAAATCTCACAGCACAACAGCAAAGATAACATCCTGCATACAACTTGGGCAATAAAAGCTTCTTTTTTTTTTTTGTTTGGTTTTCTTTTTAATAGTAGAAGATTTTAACATGAACCAGTATGGAATTAAAAGGGGTCAACAAAGAAAAACATAAACAGGATTGAAGCTGGATCTCCAGTTGGCATGAACAAGCCCAGCTCAGTCCACAGCCACATCACCAGACTGGCCCTGGTTCACGTACCTGGGACTTGGACGGGGAGACACATTCATCTTCTTGCAGGGTTCAGGGAGAGATTCAGCTTCAGAGGACCACCAAACGCTCCTGGGTAGAAGAGGATGAACCTCTCTCTAAGCCTCAGCAGTGACATCTATTGCTGCAGAGGGAAGGTCTGAGCTGGAGAAGACGTGGGATAGCATACAACATAATGAGTGGCCCCGGATGCTAAGCTGCATCACTCCAACTGAGACGCTGGGCTAGCAGCTCTTCAGCCACCTTCGTAATCCCTGTGGACCCAAATGTGATATTAAAACATCTGTTATTAGGAGAGGTGCCTTCACCCTTGGCACATCCAGGTGGGAAAGCAATTTTTCACTGCAGTTCTGAGCCAGGAGTCCCCATTGCCGTGTTGAGACCCATTCCTTTATATAAGAAAGGCCTTTACCCCTGCAAAAAGGCAAATCCTTAGTGTTTGGGTGGAGAATGTCTCCCAAAGAGAAGCCTGGGCCTGAAGAGAAGCTATCAGGAGACAGAGGACTCTCACCTCAGGACTTTGTGCCCGTGTTTAATCACCTCCATTGTTAAAACCTTGTGGCTTATTTAGCCTGAATTTCTCCAGCTTCAGCTCCCAGCCATTAGTTCTTATTACGCCTTTCTCCATTAAATTAAAGAGCCCTTTAGTACCTGGTATTTTCTCCCCATGAAGGTACTTACATGCTAATCAAGTCACCTCTCACTCTTCCTTTCTACAATCTAAACAGATTGCACTTTTTAAAATCATTCACTGTAGGGCATTTTCTCCCATCCTCAAATTATTTTTGTGGCTCTTTTCTGAACCTTCTCTAGTTCCTGCACCCTTTTAGAAGCGCAAGTGTCAGATTGGCATCTCATAATCCAACCCTGATGCGAACACTTGCATGTGGAGAGAAGAAATCTTTCCTTACTCGTCCCTGTGTTAACACACACCAGACAACATTAACTCTTCATGGACTGACAGCTTATGTTTGTTCACCTGCCCACAGTGGTCTTCAATCCACTTTTAAGAGCCACTGTTTTCCAGGAGGTCCTTTTTGCCTTTAAATGGATAAGCTTGTGCTTGGCTTCACATTAATACATGTGAATAGGCCCATGTGATCCCAATCCCTCAATTGGGATTGCCTCGTCAGGTGCACTGCAGACATCTGCTGCATCCAGGCAATGTGCTTCTCAAATCAACTTCCAGTTCCAGAACAAAAGAAAAAAAAATGGCAAATCAGAGTTCTTTGACAGGATCTAACTCCTATAAAACCACATGGACCCATATTTGTTGATTTTCTAGGTGTTCAGTGGATGGTGGGACCATTATTTCTCTGAGACCCCGTACCAGGCTCACTTGCTTAGAAATAACTCATGGTAGCCTGTTACCCCAGCTTGAATATCAACACATCACTTGCAACAGGTAGTAAAAATCAGCATCAGAGTACAAGAAATCTCCTCAACCTGCCATTTCAGGATGCTGAAGTATAAAGTGAGAGATATGGAAGTGTTAATACGATCAGATCTAATAGTTGTTGCTTTATATGACCCTGACGTACTAAGGAACAGGCAAAACTCACCTGCACACCTTGACATACGTTTGCACTCAGGGACTCAGCGTCCACTCACGCCGCCCGAGTGCTGTTTTGCTCTTCAAATGCGTATTTATTTGGGGCATCTGGAAAGGAAAACAGCCAAATGGAGCCATCCCCTATGTCATTTCTTAATTCTTCATTTATAAAATGAGGCTGAGGTGACGGACTGCATGACAGAGTGAATGTCAGACCGGCTCATGTGAAGGTGATGCTGCTGGGGCTGAAGCTATGAAACGACTTGCTCGTTCTCAGCTGAGCAGCTCCTGGAGAATAAGGTTTTCATGCAGCGCTACCGGCTGAGTCTCTTCAGATTTCTCTCTCTCTCTCTTCAAAAAAAAAAAAAGTATGTATGAAAAGCATTTGTAATTATCATACAGTGCAGCACATTAACACAGATATAGCTACAGTTCTGTCACTTTGTAGTGATAATAGTATATTGTTGGTGTTGTGTTTCTCCTACAATGACAGCACTAAAGGAACGCTAATGCCTGGCAGCCCAGATGCAAAGATACAGCATTATTTTACTACAACTATGGTGGTAAATACAACAGATTTATGGTGTGTACAATGTACAGTGGTGGATTAGAGCACAACACAGTCCTTCCTCCTTATGCCACGAGTAAGGCTGTGGGAAGAAAAGGTGAATATTCCACATATCATAGATGCCAATTACTGCAGAATAACACAGTGGAACGAGGTCTGCATTGACCTCGCCCTCAAATTACAAAATAAATGTGTGTTATGCAGCTCACTGTGCAAGGCTGACATGAAAGACCCACGGGGGTGGCTGAACAGGATGAAGAACTATTCCTGCAGAGGAGAAGAATAAGCCCAGACTGACAAAATTGCAGCCTCAGGTGCCCAGCAGACCCCACTCCTCTTGGATTGGGAGAGTGTGGAGACACCCCACTTGGCCTTTTCCTTCTGCTCTGCCCCTTGCTGGACCGTCTCTCCACTTCTTGTGTCTTTGACCATCCTTCTGCAGCTGCTGTTGGGTCACCAGTCAGAAAATGGAGAGGACCCCATTGCCAACCTGGGCGCTTGCCTCGAGCCTGGCTCAGAGAGGAGTCCTCAGGGATCTTCCACAGCAGCCGGTTTGGGATCTCAAGATCCCATCCCAGTGCTAGAAATCTTACTCTTAAGCAGGCTGTGAGATCTTCATAGGATGATGACAGCACCATCTGTGCAAAGTATCTGCCTCAGCTCCTGCTTTTACTGAAATGGACTATACTGAATGAAAAGCAGCTCCACATGAGTGCTGTGTATAAAGCTGCAATAATACAACTCTAACGAGATACCTACTGTGTCCGCCAGACACCAGGAGAGCCCACAGACGGTGATCTGTTCTGCAGCCAGTGCTGGTATTTATCTTACCATCTTAGCACCAGGCATCGTCAGGACTGATGGCAATTATGGTCTGACTGAGAAAATTAAAAGATTGACCCTTTGCAAAGAGGGAAGGTGGCTGCTGGCAAACAGGAGCCACTGGAAAGAGCAAGTCCCAGCCTGGCTCAGCACCATTTGCTGGTCCCCAGTCCCAGACTGGGCAAGGGCCCGGCACAGTGTTTGTATCGACTGACCGCCTGGAAGAGGCAGAAACACGGCATGAACAGCCTGCAAGGGAACCCCAGTCTGCATTTTCCCAGACTTTCCTTGCTTCTGCCAGCAAAAGGGTAAAATCCAGACCGTCCTGAGGAAATTCCCCGTACCTACCTCCATCCAGACCAGTGGCTGCTGTGCCCCACCCACCAGTTCTGCCAAATAACTGAGAAACATCAACCATATGCTTTTACAACGCTTTGTAGAGACTTGCTGAGAGTTCAACTGTATTGGATGCAAATTTTCTACAGGACGTACCCTGGATCTTCAGCCTAGCATTCAACTCTCTGCCTCTTTCAGCCTATTTCTACACTTTCAGCTGCAGGCAAGGTCATCAGGACTTTTTTGATGGGCAGGGAGTCACTATTTTCTCCTGACACTTGTTGCCAGCTGCACTGTTTTTGTAATATTCTCAAAGGAAACCCACCTGGGAGCAGAGACAGAGCCCAGAAAATGTCAAACCAAAAGGTGTTCAGCTGTGTCCAGTTACAAGCTTGGGAACAGGAGGTTGGAAAGACAAGGTATCTGTACTCTATGGACCCTGATACCATATATTTGCTGATTTAGTGACATAACAACCACAAGGTGTCTAAAAAGAGCAAAAAGAGGTGAATAAATACCATACAGCTGCTCTGGCCAGCTTTGTACTCAGTCTTTGATACCTCTAAGAAAGCTCTCACATAGACATCACTGACAGCTCTTGGGTCTTCACTCTGTTCGTGGAATCAGAGAACTGTCAGAGTTGGAAGGGACCTCTAGAGATCCTCCAGTCCAACTCCCCTGCCAAAGCAGGGCTGCCCAGAGCACATCA
>JAOXNO010000008.1:11600581-11618089 GCA_028565335.1 Limnodromus scolopaceus
TTCTTTGCTGTGAGGGTGGTGAGAGCCTGGCCCAGGTTGCCCAGAGAAGCTGTGGCTGCCCCATCCCTGGAGGGGTGGAGGGGGCTTGGAGCAATCTGGTCTGGTGGGAGGTGTCCCTGCCCAGGGCAGGGGGCTTGAAACTTGATGATCTTTAAGATCCCTTCCAACCTAAACCGTTCTATGATTCTATGATCTCCTGCCACATGAACTTTGGGGCTGAATTAGCAGCAATCAGGCACCCTCTTGCCACCGCCGTAGATGTTCTGCTGCACTTAGGCAGACCTTTGGGAACTGTAATACCTCTCGCTTGCCCAGCTAGGGCTTCCCCACAGCTTGGGGATCTCATCCCTGCGGTCCCCTCTTGCTGCCCCAGCCAACTGCACTCCTCACTCCTTTTCATAGTTCTGTCAACGAAGAGTCCAACTCCACCCACCCTGCAGCGATACCAATTGAGTGACTATATTCAAATGCTCAGGCAGTTGTAAATAAACAGATCTTCATAGTAATTCAAAAGAAAACTGAAATGAGAGAGAGTTGGCCTATATTAATCTCAACTAGTTTTCAGCAAAAATGTATGCAAAAAGCACATTTCCATATGGAGGCCGCTTCATTAGTTGACAAAGATGAGCTAAATAACTCAATCTCTGTTCTTCACCATGGATGTGGCAGCTATTTTAAGTATTTGGGAGTTCAGAGTTATCTGCTCCTGCACCTTTGTTTAAATTGATTTGCAATGGTGCTTTATTGACCTTGCTGCACAAAGCAGTTCAAAGAAAATGTTAGACCCTCATTAGAAGACCCATAGCAAGCATCAGCCAAGCTGTGAGCATTATCCATCCCACCACCTGGAGAGAACTTCAGCCTGTGTTTCCATCTAACTGAGATTATCCTTTCACTTGTGTTGGCTACTGCAGGAGTCCTGTTGGCTCTGTGGGGGCAGAGATGTCCCACACTGTTCCCCACGGCGATGCCCAGACTGGGGGTGAATGCCCAGTGAATGCACCACTGGGGCTTGCAACGAACACAGAAATAGGCTCAGGAAAACCACCCAGCAAGAAATTCTGCAGGGAGACTCACCTGCTCTTATACTTCAGCCCACGTGCGTCTTTCTGCTTTCTATGATTCTACGATTCTGCTTGTCACCACGTGGCTGAGATCTCTACCTCGTGCTGCATTGGAAGGTGCTGATTTGCCTAGTAAATCCTTGATTACCATCCTCTTTGCCCTGTGGTCCCATTCAGATGAATTCCCTACCCTAATTTTAATCCCTGCCTTTCACAGGCCATGTGCCACAAATGTTCTAGCTAAAGTAACTATTTCAGCCTCCATGAGAACACTCTGTCTTCACAAACTTGTACCTTTTCCCAAAATTCTCCTCTTGGAATAAATCCGTTTTATGGAAAGTTGGAGGGAAATCAATTTGGCCATATTTGCATTAGGAGAGAAGGGGAAAAGCATACTATTTTCCTACCTTGGAAAAAAAACCCAGCAACCTACATTTTTCATACAATTCAAATAGCTCCAAAATCCTGAAAGTCTGCATCCTGCTCAACCCACCATAGTGGGAGGTGCCAACAGGAGCAGGACAGCAAAGGGGCTGAGACGTAGAGGAGGAAGAAGAAACATGAGGCTGAACGTTCTGACGTTTGTTGGCCACCAATGTGATAAATCAGGAAAAGAGAAGAAGAAACTGTTGAACAGTTAAACAGACCTTTACAGGCCCAGGTGGAGCCCTTTCCTTCCAGTTCCATAGTTTCTACAGTTATGTCATCAGCGTATATACCTATTTGTATATTCCATATGTTTTAAAGGATTGGTTGTTCTGCCTGGATGCAAGTAAGTATTCTGCCAGCAAACCAGATAAAAATCCCAGTAACCCCAGTCCCTTCCCAAATGTCAGAGGGAAGAAAGCAGAGAGAGAGTGAGACAAGCCTCCAGTGGTGAATGATTATTTGAAGACACTTAAGTCTTGTTGCACATCGTCTGGCTTGACCACCAGACCAGGACAGGGAGGAGCTGGGAGATCTTTGGGTGGGTCTTTCTCACTGCTTTGCTCTTTGTGTGCTTTTCCTGTGTTTTCACTGCAACGGCAGTCTCATATTCCAGGTATCCCATAAAACCCAGGTGGTCTTGTGGCTTACTGCAGTAGAGACTGTCAAGCCAACTTCAAGCTTTCTTCAAGAATGTGCTGCTCTGAAGAGAAGTTTTATTCTACATAAAAAAATCTCTGCTAAAGTCCTGGGGAGCAGCATTTCCCTTGGTGGTTTAAGATAAAGGCTCTCTCCCTCCATGTTTTCTGTTCTGTTCCTTGGTGGTTATTAAATAATGCTGTTCTCTCACTGCCTGCAGAATGCTGTTGGTGTCTCGCTCACAGAAACAGATCTGAGTGGGAAATGAAGGAAGACTTCAAGACTTCAAAAATTTCCCCACTCTAATCTGACCAACCCAAAAACCTACAGTGTTTTGTAGAAGCCCCGTAAAACCGCTCACCTCTCTTCTGGCCAATGAGCACTTCATTCAAACCAAGTAGAACAACTTCAACCCAATAGGTGATGCAGAACAGCCCAGTCGTGTCTCCAGTCACAAAGTTTGTCTCTGATAGTCCAAACTAAGAGCTGATTCTTAGTGTGACCCAGAGAGCCAGGAGATCTGAGTGGATGTCTGAGCTCCAGCACAAATGTGTGCAAACCAGAGGTGATGTGGTATGGTCACAGAGACTGTCCCACCATACTGTTATACCCTGGCTGCGTGGGAGCCATGGGAGCACTGTCGCAGATGGGTTCGATCTGGCTCACAGTCCCTTGACCTGTACGAGACCTTCTGCTGGGGAAGGAGGTTGTGCTCAGCGCTGGAATCAACAGCAGAAAGGAGTTTCTGTCCTAGGTCCCACACATCCCAGTGTCACTCTGTTTCCATTGGGCTGGGACCAGTGAGTTGTTGGACCCACATCTCCAGAAAAGAGCCAGTCCTGAGCCAAAAGGACCAAGAAAGAGAGAGCTCGATCTGTTTCTTAAATAGTTTATTTCAATGAGTAATTGCCCTCATTTCTAAAATTTGTGCCCGGTTTCCAATTCAAATTTAACTGACTTCAGCTGTTGGTTATGGTTCTTTTCTTGCATTTCTCTACTGAACTAAAAATCTCTTTAGTGCCTGACAGTCCCCACGTGCACACACCAATGCAGAAAGTCTGGACACTCTGTAAGTGAATCAGCTCAATTTTGGTTTTGATAAACCCGAAATTGCTGCAACCAAAATCAAATACTTGATTCACCTCACGGAGTGGACTTAGAGCACACAAAGTGGTGTCCTGTCAAATGAAATTAAACCAGAAAACGTGTCCCAGCAACACTTGGTGCTCTGCGTCCACTGATGTGCCACAGGACCATGCCACAGATCCTCCATAATAACTCCAGGAGAACACACACAGTTTGGGTGCTGACTGCTCCGTGCCAGCTGTGTCACTCCAACATCTGCTCATATTGAGCTGCACAACTTGTTGGTGTAACAATTCAGCACACACCAGGCAGAGAGAAAATAGCTCCAGTTTATTTGGGCAGGGTCTCTTGCAGAGCAGTTTTAAATGTTGACAAACATACAATGTGCCACAGGAGACTGAAAGCCTCTAAATATGACTTTCTGGCTGGTGGGCAAGCAAATGAACATAGCAGTGTCTTGAAGTGGTACTACCTGGGCTTGGGCACAGCCTAAATCTCCACTAGTCCAAAGAGCCTGGTTGTGTTTAAGGTTTCACGTTCTGGAGAGGGTTAAGGTCCTGTCTGCATGGCCTTGATAAGATTGTAAGATTTTGGAAAAGCTATCTTCCTCTGGTCTCTTTCCTCTTCAGATGGTTTGTTCTTACGGACATCATCTTTTTAATTGGAGGTTTATTGGCCACCCCATCGGTGACCACAGAAGAGGCTGTTACAGAAGGTACTGAGGGAATGTCCTGGGTTACAGGTGAGCAATGATGGGGTTTCCTGGCAAGCAGGCGCAGGCAGATGATGATGGAAAGGGTGCTGTGGTGTGTGGAGGTGGAGAGGGATTCAGAGGAACCACCAAGGGGACAAACCTTCAGCTGTCTCCAGTCACAACATGGGTGACCTGGGATGTAAACTACCATTGGTGGGCCTACACAGCAGTGTCCATCAGGCTCATCTTTGCATCTGTCACAAACAGGTATGATTTTGCTTTAATTTAAACCAGTTTCTAATTGGCTAAAAATAAACAAAGGAAACTATTTAATGAAAGGGTCTATAGACAGACTTTCATCATTAAAAAATGTCGGGTTTTAGCCACACAATGTTCTAGGTGACAAGGTTTCATCAGCTTGACACAGTTCAAAACCTTTTGGTATGTGCCCTGTTTGGAAAAAATGGTTCACAAAATGTGATGCTCCAGCTGAGATGTGAGTAAACACAGACCTGCCAAATTACCGCAGCTTAATGAGTTACCCCTCATCAGCTGAGCTACAGGAGCTGGCCTTGTGTGTACCCTCTTTGAAGTGCAACGTACTCACGTAAGCCACCCTAAGAGGCTTTAGGTAGGGATTCTTGTTTGGGCAAAGCTTCACAATGGCTGGTGCTGGGATTGTCAAGAATTAGGTGGTTGCTTTGCTAATATTTTCCTCCTGTCCTCATCTCCAGTTGAGTCCCTACTGCATCTACTAGCTCTAAACAACATCCCTGAGCTTTTATCTGCAGGTGACAAACAGAGGCATACAAACTGGATTGGCAGGAACACAAAGAAGGCTTTCATCTCATCATTGCACGAGGCACTTACAGTAACTTCTCAAGGAAAAAAGAGATTATGCATCAACATTGTGAGCATAAAGACAATTTAAAAGGGATGTTAAGAAACTTCATGTCAGGAAAATATAGAACATCTGCAAACAGACGAGTGTTCAGTAATAAGCTACGTCAACAATCTTGGAGGAAAGAGCCTGTTTTCTTGCAGTGACAGGCCCATAGAATATCCCAAAGGGGATTTTAACAGGCTAAAGTGCTCTTTGTGGTCAGAAAAATTATCTGGCTGCGTGCCACGGTGAGGGTTCTTTGGCTGGGTTTGTTTCACCTGCTTGAAGCTCTTTTCTGCCACATCTCACAGCGAGGTTCCCCCTGGGTGCAAGGCGCTGTGAAGGTCTGCCCCAAGACTGGGACAGCTACCGGTCCTGGAGGATTTCTGGACTTGTCATACGCACTACAGCTTGGTTTTGGGGCAGTTTGTGGCATTTTACCCCCGCGCTGGGCAGGGCCAGAGTTCCAGCGCAGGGCGAAAGAAGCGGCAGGGTGGTTGCAGGGTGTACTGCACTCCCTCCTGCATGACACCGTGACCGGCGGTGCTACGCGGGAGCATGCATGCTAATTGTTATTATTATAATAACTCAGGGTGACAGGGAAGACTCCACCATTAAATACCAAGCTGGGTTAACTGGTTACTAGTCCACTAATTGATGGAAAACTAATGGTAATACATATTTATTCCCTTTTGTCAGTAAACACTACTTAACATGTCTGCAGCTGATGTTTTCGCGGTGCTTCCATCCACCAGGAAAGCACCGAGCTGAGCTCCTGTGCTCGCACAAACGCTGCCAGACCTGCCAGGGTGACACGGTGCTGGGTTTCCCTGGCTGTCGTCACCTCCTCAGGGCTCTGTGCTCTTGCCTCTGCCAGCTGGATACAGCATGTGCGCCAGCTGGTGGGCTTTCCAACTTCTCGGAGATGTGCCTCCATCTGAGCTTCTTGCCTTCTGCTGCGTTAACAGTCGATGGAGAGCTGGCTCAGAGGTTCTCTGTGGTCCAGGCTGCCACCACCGGGCTCAGCTGAGACACTCTGAGGTGGGCCATGCCCCACTGCATACGGCATTTTGCTTACATCTCCGCTGATGACCACGTGCAAGTCAAAAGGGGCCTCTTTAGGTGGAGGTAGCCAAACGGCGGTTGCTTTTGCAGTATCGTCTATTTGTGACACGCTTTTTCAAACACCTCCCTACTGTGTCGGGATGCCAGCCGGGACACTTTCTCCCACTGCTCTTTTAACTCAGGACAGCATAAATGTCCTGGCAAGTGAGAACCTGGGGAAGTTGGTGGATTTTGACCTGTGCTACCTGCAGTGTTTTATCTCTCGAGCTTGAGACCAGCGACTGGGCGCTGTCACCGCTCCTCTGGTTTTAAGAAGAAACCCTGTGAGATCTGGGACTCGGCACAGTCTGGAGCCCATCCCACCAAGGTGCGTGTCTGCAGTCCTGAGGAAGGTAGTTAAGTCCAAGGTATATCCTGCTCTTTGACATTCCCATGGCATGAGGCAGTGCTCAGCCAGTACATGCCTGCCCCAGAGCTCTGCAGTGTGGGCATCTACCACAGCATTGCAAAGTCCACTCTGAACTCCAGGTGCTGAATTTCATGCACTGGTGGTTCTCACGAGACCTCTTGAGGAGCGTACATGCCTACTGAGCTACTCCAAGATCCTGTCACCTCCAGCCACTTGTCCCTCCCACGGCCACTCCGATGGCAGAGAGCAATGTGTCACCTGCCTTTTCCTGCCGTGGGTTTGGGGGTGACCCCACCGCCCCTGCTTCCAGCAGGGCTGGGCAATGGGCAGGAACCTGGGGAAGTGGCCACATTTTTCGCCACTTCAACCATTTGAAAGTGAGCTCATACCTTGCGAGGAGGACAGGGAGAGCTGGGGGAGCAGCGGGAAGGGGGGGGGACTACACAGACCATCTGAGCACAAGCTGCTTCCTGCACGAGTTGGCTCAGCAGAAAGCAATATTTCGACTGAAACGTTTTAAACTGCAGTGGGCACGAAGGGTGTGAATTATCTGACTCACAGCAGATGCCTGGTGCTGTTTTAAGCACCTAGATGTTTGGCAGGGATTCCTCTCGGCTACCCCAAACACCAGCAAGGTGCTGCTTCTGCCAGTGACTGCGTTTCGCAGCTCGGTGCCGAAAGGTGTCCACGCCGTCTGCCATGGGCTGGCTCTCCGCACACAGCCCAGGGTGAGACCCGCTGAGACTCACCTCCTCGAGGTGTCTCCCAGTCCCTGCTGATTTCCCAGCCACCTACCGCTGCCTGTCAAAAGTCAAAATAGCCATTTCTCTCCAGATCTTTTTTTGTTTTTGTTTTTCCTTTAGAAATGCCTTCTTTTTTGCTCAGGCTGCAAAAAAAAAGTGACTTTCTCCCTGGACAAGGCAGGTTTGTGCCTTCCCAGGGATACTCAGCTCTCCAAGAAGGCAAGAGCTGTACTTGTGCCCTCCATGGGGCAGGTGTGTGACACCAGCCGACCGTCCCCACCCGGCCCCAGCGGTGGCATGGAGCTGGGCTGCAGGAGGGAGGGATGCCCAGCACACATGCCACACGATGGCAAAGCTGCACCTTGGCCTCCCTCCTGCCACGGTAGGTACATGGTAATACTGTGGAGCTTGTCTCATCTGTGTGCCCTGGGAGACACCTCAAAGGTCTGGCAGAAGTGGCTTATGGCAGGCGTGATGGAGGAGGAGTGTGTGGAGAAGAGAGTATGCAGGAGACTGTGTGTCCTTGTGTTTGAGAAGGGATTTCCTGACTTTTGACCACCTTGTGAGCATCTTCTATGTGCAAATTGCTGCTGGTATCCCCAGGAGGCAGACTATTTGGTCTGCATGGGAACCTAGACAGCCAAAAAGGCTTTTGTGGACCAGCTGGTCAATACATCTGGATCACAAAGAGGCATCGAGTTTGAAAAAGTCATCTCTATCAACTGGAAGAAATTCCACCCAAGACAGTTACTGAAACATGGGTGTATAAACCTCTTCCCCAATTTGAATCATTTGGGGCTCTTCCTTTCTAGACTGAAATGACATAGATGAAGATCTTAAGTACATGGTCCTTCCTGCCATCAACTGCCTTTCCCAAGTTTTGACTGAATTTCTACTTAATGAATCCAGCTTTGTCATTTAGGGGATGTTCCGGCAATAAGATATGACAAGGTGTGAATTATAGTACAATAATTCATGCCTGGAGCATTGTCAGGCACAAGGCTGAAAGCCGAGTGCCGTCCATGCAACTCAGCGTGAATTATTGCACCATAATTCAAGCCCTGAGGAAACAATAAGGGACTAGCCAGAGACTATCAATATTAAAAAAAAATGGGTTAAATATATTAATTTTATTTAGGTTGCTGGATTAAAAGGAAAAAATATGCTCTTTGCAACATTCCTTTCTATCTGCCCCCATGTTTTTTTGGCAGAAAAGTCAAATTAAAAAAAAACCAAAAACAGTTTAATGTGAAGTGGGAGAGGGGTGGGCTCCTCGGGGGGAGAGTGATCATCTGTAGGCAGAGCAGCTGGCAGCTACCTGCTCATTTTTCCCCGTTCCCTGCTTTAAATATTCAACGCCTGTCACTGGATCCTAAAGCACTTTACAAACTTAGCCCAAAGTACGAACAGGGACGGCTTCGTCTGCCGGGGAAACGGGCCAGAGCTCCCGGGAGGAGACAGAGGGTGCAGACGGGAGCGTGGTGCACGAGGTGGGCCCTCAGGTGAGGGTTGGTCACACACAATGTAGATGTGTCGGGAGCTGTGTCTCCGGCTGGACCTGAAGCTGACCTTTGCCTTCACCCAGGCAGAAAAAACGTCAGCAACCATGGAAAATGGGCTAGGAATCTGCAGCAGGAAAAGGGACATCTCAACAGAGCCCCTGCCTTGGGTCAACTGTTGGGCTTCTTCCATTTGTTACTGCTTTTGACGCCCAGCAGGGTAAGCAGCAGGGACTCTAGAAAAGGGTTTGCTGAACATTTTAAGGGCTGGTTTTGCAGTTTTTGTGTAGTCAGTCCATAAGATGTCACACTTGTGAAATCTTTTTTTCTTTTTTTTAATCTGAGAAAACAGCCCTCGATTTTATTCAGCCTTTCCTAGGAACATGCTAGAGTTCAAAAATAAAACACCCAATTTTCCAGGGCTCTGTGAGAGGTGATCTGCCTCCAGGAGCCCCTAAACCTAACTATTTTGCAGTAGACATGATCCAGCCTGCCCCTGTTTGGGCGCTACAAATCCAAATGCTCTAAAATTTCCTTCCAGGATTTCTTCTGTTGAACAAGGAGGTAAGTCCTCACCCTGCAAGGTGTGCCTCTCTCCAAATGTCTCTTGGTTTCTTTGTAGGGGTGTCTCCAGCCCCTCCTCCGCAATGACAGGCCTGGGACAGCCCTGAACAAGAGGAAGTCCTCTCCTTCCCACCTCTGAAACCAGGGCAGTTGGTGATTCAGGGTCGGTGCTGACTGTGGTGGACCTCGGGTGAAGGGCAATTTAAGGTTATCCGGGGCAAATTTGAAGTCATCATTTGAACCTCGGTTGCCCAGTCAGTATAGATCTCATTTTGAAATGTCTCCAGGTTAATTGATTGCTGTTTCAGGCAGATATTGATTTTCAAATAACTATTCTAATTATTTTTCATCTAGCTATCCTTCTGTACCCTGATCTGCCCAGGCGATCTGACACACTCTTGAAAATATTTCCTTGCAGAGTCCCACACGAGAGGCTGATTGTTAGTATTTCCATTTGACAGAGGGACACTGAGATAGAGTGATGCTCAAGGGCAGAGACCCACCTCTTACTCTGCCCCTGGAAGGGACACAGGACTCACCATGATGTCTACCAGCAGTGGAGCAAGGGACAGCCCCACATCCTCCGCCACAGGGCTGCCAAGCACCATGAAGTATTTGTCATGAGTAGAAGCGGGTGACATGTCCACGTCAGCTCTTTGGACATCCAGGACAGATGCTCTGCATGTTGCCTTCCACCGTCCCTGGGAAGACCCACCTTCTGGAAGCTGGAGAGCCCAGATGAGCTTGGCTGCTCCTCATCCACTGGGATTGAATATGTTCCTGTCCACATCTGGACAGAAAGCCTCAGCAGACTCACCCAAGCCTTCAAGTCTGCAGGAGATACCAGCTCTGTTCCAGCCCTGGTTCTGCAGATAACAAAGGACTCCCTGTGAAACTGGGTATTGCTATCACAGATTTAGTTGCTGTTTTGCTTACAAAGCTATTTAAATATGCCAAACAGGAACGGGGCTTCTTTCCCAGGATCTACACAGATATAAGATGCAATCTCGGCTCCAAAGACTAGAGTCAGTCAGTCTTTTTTCAGTCTAAAACCAACCAAGAGGAAATAATAATGGACAGAAATATAATGACAATGTTGATTTAAAAGTCAGTTGTATTCAGTAAGATTGATTTTTTAAATCACCGGTTTTCATTGCACTTCTCAAAATTTTGCATTACCTTAATTGATCAAAAATATTTCAAAACATCTTCATAACTTAACACATTACAAGCGGGCTTGTAATACGATAAGTCCCCTCCGCTATTCTGGTGGGGACACAATTTTGAAGCTCTTCCATTCGTGCCCACAGGTTTGTGCTTGCCTGGCATTGCACGATGAGGGGGATGGATAAGTTGGAGGGCCTTACGAAGAGTTGGAGGATCTTCATCATAAGAAGAAATGCAGGGGGTCATGAGCATATGGAAGCAAGACAGGAAGGAATATAAAGAGAAGAAATAGGTGTGACATCTTACCTGGCCATAAACTAGAGGACATGGCAATTTTCGCTGTTTTGATAAGCTTTTTTGCATGTCCCTGCTGCAATGTGTCACTGACATTGTGGGGAGCGGCTGGTTGCGGGCTGGTCCGTGCCACCGTACCCCGTGCTGGGGGCACCGGGCTGCAGGGCATCAAAAGAAAACTTGCCCTTTTCCGCGGGACGTTGCTGTGGGAGGTGAAGGCGGGAGACCTCCTGCAGGCAGCAATGAAACATCAGTGGCATCTCTAAAATTTATATATGATAATTTTCTAACACAAAAAGGATGGCACCTAACATGAGGTAATTCTATTTTAGATCTTATTATGATGGATAAAGATGAATTGATCACTGAACTAGAAATCGGTGGTTGCCTAGAGACCGGTGATCATGACCTGATTACATTAATTATGGGATAATAAAAGACAGTCCCAAGCAGTAATATATACCTGGTGCTTCTCCCTGGATCTGTGGAGCTGAATAAAGAGATGAGTGAAACTCACTGGGAAGAAAAATAAACACATAAGCAAATGAGTGAAAAATGAAAAGTTCCCAATAAGAGTTGACAGCCTGGCAAAAAAGTTGTATTTCTGCTGTAATTTTAAAAGAATGGTGTTTGATTTTTTGAGATGTTTCTAGGTGAAAATGAAAGCAGCAATTAGAAAAAGAAACAGCATATAAAGAATGGGAAAAGAGGGGAAAAAACTAGTAATCAAGATAATTTAACATTTCTGAGTGGTAGAAAATTGATAAGGGAAGCCAAATGCATTAAAGAAAAATCTAGCTGATGAGTTATAGATAATAGGGACTGTTACTATCAACAAGAAAAAGAACCCTAATTGTGGTATATACTGACTACTTGAAAAAGATGATAAAAATGATAAAATTAGATCATAAAATTAATAACAGTGACACAGAGAAGTTCCAAAAATGTCAGTGTCATTATCTTGGTCAAGCAGCTCATAAGCTCCTCAAGGCATTAGAGGAAGCTTAAATTTAGAGAATCTATGAAAGACTTTTTCCTTTGAGGGCTTTGTGGCAGTGCTGCCAACGGTACCTTGCACGGGGCCCGGACTCTCGGAAATACGGCGTTTCCCACCCTTCGGTCACGGTTATGGATCAGGCCACAGATTTCCATTTTTCCTGAGCTTGACCACTGCCATTGCAGTTACAGCCCGTAAGCGCCATGTCTTTAAAAATCACGGCAAATTGCCCTTTCTTACTTTGTGTAGCTTTTATCTAGGGACAGCTGGCGGCCGGCTCTTGCAAAACCTTTTGTTAAAAGAAGACAACAAGACAACATTATGATTATTTTTAATCTAAAACCGAGGTTATGTGTATGACCACCATTATAGAAATAGCTGAACCCCTCACGGTCGCTGATGTGTTTGTCCTCGCAAGAAGCGCTGAAGTAGAGCAGGACTGGAGAAGTCTCCACTGCGGCTCACGCGTGTGAAACAGAGGGTTTGTCTACAAGTAGGATGGGTCCCACTCCCCCTGAAGCCACAGCCGTGTCACCACCAGCACCGTGTCCATGGCCAAGTGTCTACCTGAGCTTGTAAGCAGCTTTTCCACCCCGTACTGACCCCCACGCCACTACAGCCACGGACACCGGTTCGTCCCTGAGCTACCCCGGCTCCAACACCCCCGTACTATGGGCAGAGGGTGGGATGGTGATGGAGCACGGGGCCCTTGAGGTGGTTTTAGTGGTGTTCCCACGCTGGCCCAGCATGAGCCAACAGCCCCCAGGCACAAAGGAGCTTGCAGAATGGTTGGAACTGGGTTCAATCTGTAAAGCCCACAACCACGTCACCCTCCCACTGTGGTGATCGTACAATCGTCCTCCTGCAAAATGAGTGGAGTCAAGGCGAGTCCTGCAACCACAGAAAGCCACAGTACTCCTTTTGAGTGAAAATTTTACCGCTGTCTTATTTATTGTTTGCATTTCTACAGTATCAGGAGACCCTCGTGGGACCAGGGCTTCCTTGCCAGCCTTCACACTAGCATCGAATAAGAAGGTCCCTGTCTCTGAGAGCCTCCAACCTCTCCTGCAAGGGGAACAGGAGGAGAGACAACTGCTTCAGAAATCAGCTGCATTTAGTAAAATTTAAAGTTGCTGATTTTTGCCAAGCTGTTCAGCTCTCTGGATAATCCAAATGAATCCAGAGCATCTCAGCAGGTTTCAGCTCCGCTTACCAGAGGTGGAGCCGGTAGCAATGCTGCACACCTTGGAGCTGTGGGACAGGTCTCCTGGGCCTGATGGACGCCCCTGCTTGGAGGGAGGTTTTCAACTCGGCAGCTTGGGGGATCTTGAGCTTTTGGTGCCTCCCCAAAGATACCAGCTACAGTCCTGACTTTTTAGTTATTACTGAGTCCTCACTTGAACAAACCGACCTGCTGCTTGTGTTTTGGAGTCGTGGCTTTTTCACAGAATCATAGAATTATTGAGGTTGGAAAAGATCTTTAAGATCAGCGAGTCCAACCATGAACATGACGCTGCCAAGCTCACCACCGCACCACGTCATCACGACGTGCCACATCTACCTGTCTTGTCAGCACCCCTGGCAGGGGTCCCCAGGACAAAGCCGGGGGCAGAGACACGGAGAGCGAAGCTTCCCGGCCACGGGACGGGGTGATCCCTGCACACACGCTGTGTTGGCACCTCATCCCCTGCGGGACCGGGCAGGTTTATAAACACTGGTCATGGCTTCTGAACTCATCGCTCCGTAGTGCTGGGGGGGCAGGAGAGCCCAGGGCCCTTGGGTGGGGGGGCGCGGAGCCGAGGGGTGCAAACCCCGGCACCCAGAGGCGAGGGACAAGCCTCGGCTCAGAGGCTGCAGCTGAATTTCAGCCCTCGATTCGTAATTTAGCCCCTAGGGGGGGGCAGGGAACCGCTCGGGGCTGCCCGCCCCGTCCCTACCCCCCCGGCGCTGCCCCCCGGCCCCGAGCATCCACCCGGGGTAAGGGGAGGGTGGGCTCCGGAGCTGCCATCAGGGCTGGGGGGGGGGGGCTCCGGGTTTGGCGCCGGGAAGTGTTTGCCTTGCTCTGGAATGGAAAACACAGGTTTCCAGAATGCCAAAAAGGTAATTTAAATGTTAAAACATTTGTGATTGCATAAATTGCATGTATTATTCCAATTGAATTGTAGTGGGATTAATCTGACCTTAATAGAATACTACTAATAATTTATATTATTATCTTTAATAATATTAATTCTACTTAATTTTTTTCCATTTACTCTGTTCATTTAAGGGCAGCTCCATTGAGCTCTGGAGCATTTAGCTCTTGGTGTGCGGCAGTCACTTATCATTTGCACAAGTGGGGATTCCACTAGGCAATTTTCAGAGAAATAAAGATCATCTTTCACTGAAAGGAACTTTAAAAAAATTATAGTATTAAATGAGTAGATATTAATGTGTCATATTTAGAATATAAAACAACCCATAATCTGTTCTGAAGTCTCTTCCACCTAAACATATACTTTTTTTCCTTCTAGAGGGATCTTTTATTCTGCTGTTTAACTTATTAGGCGCTACCATTCTAACTGTTAAAATAAAATTGTTAAGATCATAATGTCAGGGAAATAAAAACCTTGGCAGTATGATAGTGCCTTCTGAGCAGAGCATCACAGTTTGTTGGTGATGAATTGGAATTGCGCATTTCATTAGAATTTATATCACAAGCCAAGGGATGAAGCATTATTTCATTAAGTATCTTGAAATTTCACCAACCTAATGAAGCTGTCAAAATTCTATTAATAAAGCACTGGAAATATTTATTTGTTTGTTTGTTAGTATGCATTTGCCATTATTTAATGTTGTATTTGCAATTTGTTAATTTACGAGCACGGGCTCGGCGGCGCAGCGGGAGCCGAGGCTGGGAGAGGGGCTGGGGGTGAGCAGCTCCTGGGTCAGGGGGGGAACCAGAGGGTCCCGCACGGCCGAGGAGCTGCTCCATCCCATGGTGAGATGAGGCCACAAGCCCTGCTTCAGAGGAGCGGCAAAAATCCCAAATCTCTGCGCTCGGCTGGGGCACAGGTGCTCGGGGAAGGAACGGGACTCTTTATCGGAGCCGGTGTTGTCGGGGAGCCCAGCACGGTTCGGTCAAGGAGAGCTACAATCCACCGCTTCATTTTTAAAATGCACTTTTAAATGTGCCCTCGACTTATTCAATTTTACCATTTTTTTTTCCTTAGTTCATCTCTGAGGGGTCACAGACTCCAGTGAGACCATTAAAGAACTCCCAGGTTTTACTGAGTGCCCTTTAGTGAGGATCCATGATTTTCTGCCAGTTGCACAACGGGCTTGGGGACAGCCCAGGCCTTCCCGAGGTGGGTCAGCAGCCGTGGCGGGATTATAAACGATAATATGTTACGTCTTGGTCAGGCTCTTTGTCTGGAATAAGCCGGTGGAAGTTTACGGGCTGTGTTCAGAGGTGATGCTGCGGCACAAAGGGTTTTACTGGCGTGTGTCTGGGATGGATGCGTTACTCATGGGCGGCGAAGCTGTGAGGGGGCGGTTTGGAGCACCCCAGATGAGTATTAATAAAATTAATTACACCCGTTCAGTCATGTATTTAGTATATTCCATTTGTGACGGTAAAAAATAGTCAGGAAATCTTTCACTTCTTCAACCTCCCATCCCACGGCCCACACGCAATGTGCTAAAGGTGTTATAATGACTTTAAATGACAGCGTGTGGTCATTAGTCAAACTAACGCTTATGGCCCGGCTCTCCCGTGTGTCTGGCTGCCTCGTGGTGCTCCCGAGCAGCCCCAAACCCCTGGAGACCCCTCTCCAGCAGCTTGGGCTTATGACCCTGCTGTGGGGGACCACGGGAGCTGGGAGGGGGCACATCCTTACGGGAAACCGAAGGAAAACTTTGCAAACCAGCCTCGCTTAATAAACTTGCAGTTATGAGGTATCATCTCGTCAGAGACCATTCATTGTTAAAAAAAAAAAAAAATTCTCCGAGTGAAATTTATATATAAGCTTTCAGTGAGTATTAATTACACAGGAAGGTTGCAGGGGCTGCATTATTCTGTTAATAGGATCTTTGGGAAAAAAAAAAAGACAGGTCTGACACAATGCATTAGATTTGTTAAAGGACCGATTTTTAATTAGTTTCAACTGATAAGTTAATTAATGAATTTGCAAATACATACCCAGGACATGTATTCGATATTCAAAAAGTAGATGCTGGGATTTTGCAGGGAATGCTCTATGACAAAGAGATTGTGTGCCTGCCTGAAGTGCAAAATTCAACATAGCCATAACTACAGATCCCTAAATGGTGATTTCCATAATTACACAATTAAAGCAGAAAGACTCGATTTAAGGCATGCAAATATTCTTAATTCCGCTCTGCCGTGACACTGTAAGGAAGAGACAGATGAATCTGATTATGGGCCCAGAAAGCTGCAACTCCCCTCCAATGCCCGGCGGATGGCTGCGTGTTACGGCAGAGCAGGGTTCAAGTTTCCTCCGTGAACTGCGTGCACTTCTTTCAAGTACAACTTTAACTTTCAATTTCTGCCGTTTATACTACTTAGCATGGGGATAACTGCAAATCACTTTAATCTAATTTACCCCAAAATAGTGATGATCCATCTCTCAGTATAAACTCCTTCTTAACATAACATCTCTCTAGGAATATCAATACCACATACGATTTTCAATTAAAGCAGAAACTCAACCTTTTCTGTCTGAGGAACGGTTTGTTATCTTTTTCTAAGCTTACAGCACCTGATGTGTGGATAAAAAATCCGTCTTCTGGGGATTTTCAGCTAAATCTATTATTTAAATCCCGTTTATTAAGGCTCTTTGCTTCGGCGTCTGAATTTTCTCGGACACCTTTTTCCTGGCAAGTGCAATGCTCGGCATGATGCACACCCTGAGCCGTGTCCCAAGCACGCAGCCCGTGCAGCTGCTGTGACGTGCCAACCCTGGACATCTCCTGGGGGCTTCATCCACGCAACGGGATGTTCTCCTTTGGTCCAGCATGTAATTTCCCAGACCAGGCAGATCTGCTCAAGCTCTGCTCACAGCCCTGGCACCCCAACATCACCTCTGGTGCAGCCCCTGGGCTCCGAGCATCCTCCTCCCACCAAGGTAGGTGGCCGAGCAACTTTTCGGCTGCCACCCCATCCGGTGGACCCACAAGTGGGGACCTGCTGCCATTGCACCTCCAGATAAAGGCAGCCGGGTGGATTCCGGGGCTGGGAAGTGGTTGTTGCACTATTTGGCGGAGGCAGAAGGAAGCTCTTTGTTGCTCGCCGTCAGCAGAAACGTGTTGTGCAGCCGTTAAAGAGTGGGTAAGAGGTGCCCCGCTGCTTGGGATTTTATTGCTTTGCTGTTTGCTCTGGAGCAAACTTGTGTTGAGTTTATACAACCTTAATGCTTTTAAAACCAAAGGTTTCTTTTTTTTTTTTTTTATGTAGGTAAAATGCCCGCTCACGTGCGTGTAAATGCTCCCACGCCCTTGCGTTTGCTCCTGGAGTTCAGCCGTGTCCCGAGACGTGTGCCCTTCGCAAACCCACTGGGACCAGGGCGAGCAAAGCACCTCGCGCACCCGAAATCCCGCCGCCGCCTCCCCGGCCCGAGGCTTTCACCGGGATTTTCCCAGGACAGGGGTTTATTGTCATCACCCCAACAGAGCCCATCCTAACGACTCGGCTGCTGCGATTTCTGAAGAGGCTTTGACGCAAACGAAGAACTTGTTAATCATCCTGCCGGGAAAAGTATCAGACCTAACCGACCTTGAACTGAAAGAGGGAAGATTAAGAGCAGATATTAGGAAGAAACTTTTCACTCTGAGGGTGGTGAGATGCTGGCCCAGGTGAGAAGCTGTGGCTGCCCCATCCCTGGAGGGGTTCCAAGGCCAGGTTGGATGGGGCTTGGAGCAACCTGGTCTGGTGGGAGGTGTCCCTGCCCAGGGCAGGGGATTGGAACTAGATGATCTTT
>JAOXNO010000008.1:11633947-11674680 GCA_028565335.1 Limnodromus scolopaceus
GTGTCCCTGCCCAGGGCAGGGGGTGGCACTGGATGGGCTTTAAGGTCCCTTCCAACCCAAACCATTCTGTGATTGCATGATCTTGGAAGTCTCTTCCAAGCATAACAGTTCTATGACTCTGTGACCAGCCGTCTTGCATGCCCATCCTTGGGGTGCTGCTCCTCGGGACAGTCTGTGGACCCCACAGGAGTTTCCCTGGATCACGCTTGTCGCCCTCCTTTGCTTCCTTTCTTCCCATTTTATTTCTGTGATTGCTGTCGAGGCGGGCGCGCCGGAACGGTGGGCAGTGCTATGGACACAGCTTTATGCACCGGCACATTTTCTATTTCTTTACGCGCAATTCGTTGTTCCTTGCTGGCCGCCGTGGAACGCCGCGCTGGCGCTGCTGAAGTGCCCTCAGTGCCTCCTCCATCGCCTTTTGAATGCTAATGTCTAATTTAGATACCTTGATTTTGTGTATGTCGTTGTTTTCCCCCCTGGTGTATTCCTTTCTCCAAATCTTATTTGGTGCACGGAGCAGATGTCTGCGGGACCCCACTGTGATAACGAACTATTTCTGCCCTTTATTTTCCATCTTTTAATCAGTTGTTAATCAATGAGATGACTTTTTACTTTATCCTGTGCATATGAAAGCGTTGTGAGTGTACTTGCCGTAAGAGCCTTCATAGAGGAGACTTGTCTAAGGCTGTTTGGAAATCCGGGTACCCTTGGAAAAGGGCACCGCTCACTTCCCCTTTTCTGCTTGCACATTGACCCTTCCTTGCCAAGGTCCTCAGCACTTGGTGAGTTATGACCATCTACAGAAGCCATAGAAATTCCTGGTGGTGGTTTTTTTTTTGGTTTTTTTTTTTTTTTTAATCTCTGTGAACACTCATTTTTATTTTTTTCGTTTTTTAATTGCTGCTTATACGAAATTTTCTCCTACAAAAATTAAGTTCTGCAGTTCCTAGTGCCTTGGATATCTTCTAAAACGGTGGAATCTCATTCATTCTGGTTCTTAAGTACTGACATTGATACCAGTGATTTTGTAGTAGCTAGGTAATTTTAATAGCTTAATGCCTTTCAGACTTTCAGATGGATACTGTCTGGCCCTGTAGTTTTATTTTTCCCCCTCTGTTAATTTTGCTAGGCAGGTCTGCATCTTATTCTGGTGACCCTGCAGTTTGAGGCAGATGCTCAGCTCATTCCTGATGAAGGAAGTGTCCAGGAGGGGAATTGTTGAGCCCTGTCACAAGTGAGCACTGGTGCAAAGAAGTTGAATTTTTATCCCGTGGTTTTAGCTTTCTTCAGTGCTTGATTTATGCCAGAACCTGGCAGACTTCTGGTGTTTGTGTGTTTGATTTTATTTATTTTTTTTTTTAAATTAGGTTTTATTCCTTCAGTGACTTGATTCTCAAAATCTTTTTCTAGATTGGCTTTTTATGGCTTCAGGTGCAACTTCCTTCAGTTTACATTCTCCTAATTTTGATTTCTTTTTGAGGGTATCTTTTGTCTCTAATGGCCTTTTTCACTCTGTTGTTAAGCTATGCTTATTTGTTTAACAAGCCCCCTTTGGTAGGTGATAACCATCTTCCCCAAGTTCTCAGCCTCATGTGCAAGCCCTTTTAGCTGCTCCATTAACACTCTTTTAAAACATTTTCCTATTTAAATATCCTTTTCTTTACTTAAGTGTTAGCGTAATGGACTTTTTTTTGTGTGGCTTTTGTGTTCTGAAGACTTTTGGGGTTGGCTGCATGGTGAGCTCCACAGCAGGGTTTTGGTGGTTTTCTGCTGAGTCACATTTATGGGACCAGCAGGGCTGAGCGGGGGTTGAGGGGCTCCACAGAGCCTTTATCTCCATCCCTGGAGATGCCTGGATTCCTCCTGCTTGTGCCAAGGTTCATGGTCCACGAAGAGCAGAGCCTTTATCTCCATCCCTGGAGATGCCTGGATTCCTCCTGCTTGTGCCAAGGTTCATGGTCCACGAACAGCAGAGCAGGACTCACAGACAGCCACGCTTCCCAACATGTGGAGGGAGGCCCTGTGTGGGACCCAGAGCATCATTTCTGCATCAGAGCTACTCGCACAGGTTTCACAGAAGGACCTCTGAGTCTTGTTGGACAACAAGTTGCCCATGACCCAGCAATGTGCCCGTGTGGCCAAGAAGACCAATGGTCTCCTGAGGTGCATTAAAAAGAGCATGGCCGCAGGTCAAGGGAGGCCACCCTCCCCCTCTGCTCTGCCCTGCTGGGGCCACATCTGGAGCACTGGGACCAGTTCCGGAACCCCCAGTTCAAGAAGGACAGGGAACTGCTGGAGAGAGTCCAGCGGAGGCTACGAAGATGATCAGGAGCCTGGAGCATGCATCTCTGTGCTGAAAAAAGGCTGAAGGACCTGGGGCTGCTCAGCTGAAGAAGAGCAGACTGAGAGGGGACCTCATCAATGCTGAGCAATAGCTGAAGGGTGGGTGTCAGGAGAATGGGGCTGGACTCTTCTCAGTGGTGCCCGGGGACAGGACAAGGGGCAACGAGCACAAACTGGGACATGGGAAATTCCATCTCAACATGAGGAAGAACTTCTTTCCTGTGAGGGTGTCAGAGCCCTGGAAGAGGCTGCCCAGAGAGGTGGTGGAGTCTCCTTCTCTGGAGACTTTCAAGTCCCTCCTGGACATGTTGCTGTGCAACCTGCTCTGGGTGACCCTGCTCTGGCAGGGGGTTGTAGGAGCTGATCTTCAGAGGTCCCTGCCAACCCCACCAGCCTGTGGTTCTTTGTGGTTCTGTGATTCACATTTACAAGTCTCTGTGGGATTAACTGAATTCTCCTGTTGCTGAAATTGTATTTTCTGCCTTGGCAGAGACCTGCAGCCTCTCTGGTGTTCTTTGACATTTTGAGCATCCTTCTCTGCTCACCGATGCTGGAGCTGTACTCTGATTTCTTAGATGGGCTTCCAGTCCGTAAACTTTCTCCGCTACCTACTGGCCTAATGATCACATTTAATTAGTTGGGCTGCACTTTGGTTCTTTGTCAACACAGCTCCATCGTTCCTACGCAGTTTGGATATGGACTGTGATGCCTTCAGTCTTCTCTTTCCTACCTGAGTTTTTATAAAGTTTTTCAGGGATACAGTACATTTATGACCTCATCAATAGAAAATGCTTCACATAAACTGGATGTTCTCCTTCCTTAGTTTGATTTTCTCAGGATTTAGTTTAAATAGGCCTTTATATGCCGGCATCTGTTTCCATTTTGGTTTTGATGGCATCTGGCTTTCTTGTAGGGGCTCCATTGCCTTTGGCATAACCCCTCCTTCAAATCATGCCTTGCAGCCCCCATAACCTCCCTGCCCATGCTGGTGGGTCCTCACGGGAGTTCACAGACAGCCACCTTCTGGGTCCTGAGCTTTACTTCTTCAGGATTTGTTGTCCTCCGTGTCATTCATGGGTGCTTTTTAGCCAAGGGTGGTGGCTGCCATGGAATGAGAACCTTGGTCTGGGTTTAAAATTGCTTTGGGACAGTTGTGCAGGACCCTGCGCTCCCCTCTCCTGTCCCCCTGGGCCACCCTCCCACACGAGCATGTTCAGCTCCTCCATCAGCCGGGCAGCTCTGCGCTAGTGAGAATTAAGAAAAAAAAAAAAGGGAATAATAAAAGGAAGAGATGACAGTTATCCTTGAGTTAGAAGTTATCAAGTGCAGAAAATTGATAAAGGAAGTTAAAAACACAAGGGAAAAAATCTGTGACTGTCAGTGGAAGGAACAGTAAGAAGGTATTTGTATTAGGAACAAAAGAAATTCTAATAATGGTTTGTGTAGACTTATCACAACTGAGGAGAGGTAAAATGCATAATAAAGCAGAAAAACTAGACATGTTTAATAAATATTCCTGTTCCCTATTTGTAAGGAAGAGGTATGATACAGCCCAAGAGCTCCCCGGCCAAGCGCTGGGCAGAGGCTGAGGTGGGAGCGTTTCCCAGCCCCGCGTGGGGATGATGTTCACTGGGGACTCCTGTGGGGTCTGGCCACTGGATTTCCATGTGTTTTCTCCTCCTGTGCCACTTGGATATAGTGAGAATATTCCAGGAAAATCAGCGAATGCTGCTGTTGTGCCATCTTAGCCTGCCGTCGGTCCGGGGATGAGGACTGACAAAGCGAAGGCGCCCAGAGCGTAGGGGAGGAAAGAGGTGATGGGAACATCAAACCGAATTTGTTCTTCGGTTGAAGCGATGGAGGATGTGTTGTGTGCCAAGCTGGCAAAATGTTCTGGTGTCATGCACCAAAACACCCTCCGGTAGCATCAAGCTGGTGTCAAAGAGGTTGTGAACGGGGTTTTGGATGACCCCATGCAAGACCAGCAGCCCCGTGGGATCAGGGCTGGGGTCTAACGGTTGCGCTTGGGGGTAGCCAAAGGGTTGGTGGAAATGGGGTACCGAGGGGGTGTAGCTGTTCGAAGTGATTTAGATTATTTTAATATGGTGAATTGTAGGATTTGTGGAGTTGGAGGGAGTGCTTTTGGGATGGGGAGACCAGAGGAGGAGCAGAGTTGCCAAACCGGGCTTTGGGGTGGGAAGGGGACAACTGCTGCAGCATGAGCGATGACACCGAGTGTGGGAACGGGATAATGCAAACCACGGGTGTGCAGAACGAGAGGGCTATGTGAAAACAGCTATTCTGTCTTCTCCCGGTCTTATGCTTTAATACAATATCCCTATTTTCAGTTCTCTCATTTTTTTTTTAAGAGATGTTGAAAAGTTGGAGAAGACACAGGCAGCGTGAGTGGAGTCAAAGGAAACACTCATTGGTATTTGTTCCTAAACATTTGAGGATGTGCACCGTAATTTGGGAAACTCTCCCTGACAGTAAGAGCCTGAAAAAAAAAAATCTCACTGGTTGATTTTTATCTTCATGGAACCAGTTCTCCATGGATTTAAAAAAAAAAAAAAAAGAAAAAAAAAGCAGGTACCAAAGAGCCCTTCGTTTTAGCAAACTGCCTAGCAAGAAACAATACCTGGAAGCTGGATCCAAACATTCAGATGACAAAATGAAGACGCAAAAATATTTTTAAGAGTAGGAGGTGGAAATTTTGAACAGCAGGGGAGATCAGCTATTAGAACACACTACCAGGGGAAACCGTGGACGCTGCATATCTCGATGCTGTTGCTTATTCTCTGCATCTATGGAATATGTGTTTTCAGAGTTTTCTGGCAGAGCTTAGCAGTTAGACGGGAGAATTGCTGTTATGTTATAAAGAATGGCTATTCTGTGGTTTAAACAAAAGATCTTGCTTTCTGTCTCTCTTGGTATCGTGTTTCCCAGTGTCCAGTAGCAGATGGTTGGGGAAGGATTATAAGGAACAGAGAAAATATTGAGTGAGGCTCCCTTTAATATACTCTCCTGCTGAATGGACCCTACGTTACTCTCATGTCCAGACCCCAAGGGATGCTCCAAAACCTCCTCTGCCAACGTCGGACCATCGCACGCGAGCACCCTCCCCGGCAGAAGCCCTCACATGAAACCAAAGCACTTGCAACTGTTTTTTTCCCCCCCCTTAGTAGAGATATAACTAATGAAATTCATAGGTAATCTCCTGTAACATTGAGCACAAAAGGCTATTTGTTTACTTTTTCAGGCAGGAAACGATAATGAATAAGGTAGTTAGGGAACACATGGGACGCAGTCATTAATAATCTGTTTAATATTCCTAATGCAAAAGCGATAGGAGAAGCAGTGGAGAGAAGTGTGCCTAAAGCAATATATAAGAATATGGATTTTTCTCCGAGTGCTTCGTGGTCTCGAGGAGGCTTCGTTCCCTCTCCCAGATACGAGGGAAACGTGTTGTAGAAAAAATGGGAGGTATTTACAAACTGCTGGAGAGATCAGAGAGGAAATTTCCCCTGGTTAACTCTGAAATCAGGCAAAAAGCAGCAACTGAGCTGAGGTGGCCGAGTGAAGATGTAAACAGTATTAGAAGCAGTAAGCAGTAGGCTTTTAAAAAGTATAAACAGTCTGGTAAGGAGGAGGATAGGAAGATCTATTAAAATAAGCAGAAGGCAGTTAAAAGGATAATTAGGAAGGCAAAAAGAAATAGAGAAGATCTAATTGCTAAGAATATTTTGACTTCAAAGGGCTCTTTAGATACATTCAGAGCAGACAGAAGCTCGCGGAGGAAACTTGTCCACTGAAGCTGATGATAGCAATTGGAGGCAGGAGATGCAGGAATAACGTATTGGTAAATGAGCTATTAATGCATCTGGTAGGTGTTTGATGCCTTTGGTAGGTTTTGGTGTACCTGCCTCCAGGACCTGGGTTGTGTCACGTGCTGGAAACTCCATCACCAGCGAAGGGAGTTGCAAAACACTCAGGCACGTTCATTTTGAGTGGATATTGTTTTTAAACTGAGAGGTATGTGCTTGCCAAGAAGCTTCTCGTTGCACAACAGAAATGCTTTGTTGCTGCCTCACCTGGTAAGGGAGGAGGTGACCTCATGCCAGACAGTCCTGGAGGAAGACTACTTCTTCTGACCTTCACAAGGTACATGTATACACGTGTGTGTATATATATGCATATATTTGTATGTATGGGGTGAGTGTGTGTATAGAAATGTTTTGCACAGAAACACAAAGCTTGTCATCAGGAGGTGACTGCTCAAAGCGACCATTCTTGTGTTTGGTGCGTTCTTCGCCTCCAAATCCTCCCTCTCTGAGCTCGACAGGCACGTGAATCAGAAGTAAAAAAAAAAAAAGGTAATGCCACGAATGACATGCGTTCTGGCTGGAAGTCGGCGAGTCTTATGCATAAAAACCTGGGGACAATTTATGCGTTACTCGGTAAGCTCACTGGATTTTCTTTTTTATGGTCGACAGAAGGGGCCTGGAAGCTTTGATTGAAGTTGGTTTTCTCAGCAAGCTGCCCTCGCAGCAGAGCTGCAACTCCAAAGGAGTTACGAACTCCTTTGTATATGTAATTAAAAGCTGTCTTCTCTCTTGATATCACACTGTGGTTAACGTTTCCTTTGGAAAAAATGGGTTGACTTTAAGGGGCCGGGAAAGTCGATGATTCTTCTGGTGGCTGCTGCAGGGCGGCCGGGTCCGTGGGCTCCTCTCCGCCTGCATACCCTGGTTTGGAGAGGAGGGTTAGCAGTGCCAGAAGAGCTTCTTTTGTTCTGCTTTTTGTGTTCATGAGGGTGGATTCCATGTGTCACTACGCCGGATAGTTGTCACAGCCTGCGGCAGGGAGGCTGTCCCAGCGGTGGGCACCTCCTGCCATCATCGCTGGCTGGTCAAAGACATTTCTGGAGTCCGGGGTTTTTGAATTCCTCCTTTTCCACCCGGCTGCCGCCGTAATCTGAATTTCAACAAATTTGGGAGGAAATCAGCGATGTTTCAGGCGGCGGCTCCTCAGTTCCCTTCCCGGGGAGCTGTGGTTGCGCGGGCAGCGCTCGCCAACGGGCCGCGTTCCCACGTGGGCAAGCGCCGGGCGGCTGGTGTCACATCCTGACTGCGGGGTGGAATTCCCCTCCTTGGGAATGTGACCAGAGCTATTGTTCCTAGATTAGGGGCTTGTCCCTTAAAACATGACAAGGTTTACGCAGAGCCCGTCAGACTGGCAGCCTTCCCTGCCTGTGTTTGGTTTTGGGGCTGCCAACTCCATCTGCTTGAATGAGGTGTCCAGCTGTGCGTGGTGGTGACGCTGCTCTGCATGGCCCACGCTCCGTGTCCTCAACCCGGCGAGGCCCTCGGGGCCTCCTGGTCGCTGTTCCTTTCCACAACCCTTCCTTCCTTTGCAGGCAGTGGAATTACAAGATCCTTCCTTGGCATAAATGAGCTGGTGGGGTGGGAGAGCGGGATTCGCCCCTTGGGGGGTAACCAGCAGATCAGTAGTTCTGTGATGGCAGCAGGATGGTATTCTTTAAGCTGTTACGTTTCTAATGGAGTGGAGAAATGTCCTAAGTATCTAATAGTTAAGTTTTCAAATGGAATTTGAGAGGTTTCATATTGAACGTTATTAGCCCAGATAAGAAGTTATAGTCTTCTAGGAGTGAAAGAGCTCCTCATGTAGGGAAAGAGCTTAGCATTGATGGTGGGCAAGTTCCAACAGGTCTGGAGTGAATGTTTTCTGTGTGCCCGCGCTGTTTTGATATTCAACCCTTTTATTTTCACCTGCATCAAGTGCTAATAAGACCAGGGTGTCTTTTGGGCTGAAAGGGAAATAAAGCAAGACAAGAGCGTGCCACATCTGTCGTCGTGCTCTGCTTTTCTCCTCTCTCCCTCAAATCTGATATCCTTCAACTTTGTATTTCATTCGACCAAATTATGATCAGAGGAAAATGGTAATTTGATTCAAGGGGAGAAAAGTTAAAATTAAAGTCAAAAACCAATATGTGGGAGATATTTGTGCAAAAGTAATGTAGCTCTCGAGGAAAAGCTTTTGTAAACCAGCAGATGTAATCGCTGGCGAAGGAAGTTATGTGTTGTACTGGGGAAGAAAAGGAGGACTTGGAGTCCTGGAGGCATCAGCCCAGACAAAGAAGAGATGAAAGCGGGAGATGCTGGATTGCTAATGAGATGTGGGTGCCGCACCGAGCCTGGCTTCTGCTGGAGCTGGCACGGCTGCTGTTTTCAAATCACAGCCCGCTTTGGAGAGGAAAGTGAACATATTGCTCGTGAGCGTGCCCGCAGCAGAGGACCTGCTCTCATCCCAGCTTCTCTGAGTGCGTTTGTGTGGGGCGAGCTCAGTATCGATAACTCGCTTGGATGGAGGATGAGGAGACCTTGTGGTTACTGTTCAGATGTGAGTGGACGTGGACATACCTGAGCTCAAGTCCCTGTGTCTTACATAGCTTGTTAGACCTAGGTTGCATTGTAGGAAAATCAGAAGTCCTGTGAGTAGTGAAAACATTTGGTAGACCCGGTCTCAAATTCCTCGTTTGCCCTGCTAGGGGTTAGCTAGCCAGCTCCTTGTGTCCACCTCGGAGCTGTGGCTATCAAACTGGTGGTGCCTGTTGTCAGGCGATTTCCTCTGAGAGCAGGAGTGACCATAGGTGATGATTTTCACTTGAGGCAGGGGCTGAGGTTGGAACAAGAGCAAACCAGATGATGTGACTTGGTTGTAGAAGTGCAGAAGTGAAGCTGTGGGGAAGAAGTGGTGGGGCTTGTTGTGTAGCTTGGCTTGGATGTGCTGGACCCTGCGCTTCCATATCAACCCTCCTGGTTCATTACATGGGAAAGGAAAAATGAGAACAAACCCTGAAGAAAGTTTCAGATGTTGTGACCTGCCTTTGTTCCTCTTCGTGGAAGGTAATTGAGGAAAGAAGCTTGAAAATGAGATTAAGTCTGTTGTCTAGGCTATGTGAGAGCTTCATTCCCTCTTTCTGTAGCCTCCTGGGAAGTTCATCCTTGGCATTTGCTGTGGGATTATGGAGCCACACACGTGCTGTGGAGGGGCACCGTCAGCTGGATGGGGAAGGATCTCATCTGATCGACCAAGATGCTTCTCCTGTTACAGCAGCAGCCAAGGACTTGGCTGCACCAGGGCTGGGAGGTTTTATTCCCGTTCACGGGTGGGCAGTAAGAGATGCCCAAGGAATGCTGTGTGGTTCATCAGGATGTGAAGACTCTGTGCTTCAGAGTAGCCCAAGCCTGTCCACGTGGCACTGAGCCATGTGCTGTGTCACACACAGGCTGGGCTGCTGGCTCGGGGTCCCAGCTGGGACGGGCACGTTTGCAGGGTTGGTGCAGGGAGAATATCTCTTTCCATGTTGCAGGTTTGCCATAAGCACCTTTCCCAAACCATGCAGACTCAGCTCTGAGGTCATTTCATCAAGGTGCAGATCACCCTCAAAGCTATAGCTCTTTGCTCTTTGGGGTAAGATCCCACCAGCGTGTTCAGATGGAGGATGGATCTCTGTGAACTTGCAGGATCTTTCTGCTGTTTAAATGTCTGCAGTTGCTGCCTGTGACAAGACAAGATGGGCTGAGTCTCGGTGTAGAGTCTGAGCGGTGTTTCTGCTTTGGCAGTGGTGCCAGTGATACAAAGCAAAGGAAGAAGCAGGAGACACCGGTCTGTTTTCCAAAGGGTTGAAGGACAGGGATGTTTGAGGACTGTTGGGAAGATCACACCATGCTGCCATGGTGTGAGGTATCTCAGAGTGGGCATGGGAAGAGAAGGGAGAAAGTTCATGGAGGAGGTGGAGGAGAATCAAGCGTGAGACAGATGGACAACGGTGCTAAAATGCGATGACATAATTCATATTTTTTGAGTCAGTCTTGTCAATGGAACTCAGCAATTTGCTTGGCATTCAAAAAGAATGGAAAAATGAAATCTCTCTGCTGTGCTTATATCTCTGCTCTGTCCCCACGCACTTCAGAGGGGAATGTCCCTCCCGTCAGAGCACATGCAAACAAAGAGGGGAAGGAGAAGTCTCTGAATGTGCCTTTGGGATCATGGCACAGGTGTGAGTGGCTGCAGCAACATCACCTTGGATGATGGACAGGACACTGTTGGGACTTACTGCTCTCAGGAGACCCTTGCTCTGGAAAAATGCATCCCTGGAGCTCAGGTCCTGGCAGAGGAGAGGTGGTTGCATGGACCTTCTGCGTGTAGGAGTAGTCGTGGTGGATGAGACCAAGATGTTGCCTAAGGTGCCCTCCAAGAATTGTTGTTTCTTCTCCTCTGTTTTGTTGGTGAGAGGTTTTCCAACAGTCCTGTCCTTTGATGACATTTAGTTTGAGATCTTTCTGGATTCATCCCAGTTACTGGATTTTTAGTGAAATGTTATTCCTAAAAATAAGAAATTATGTTCTTTCTATTTCTAGAGATTAATCTTACTTCTTTGCTAGTTTTGCCATGGAAGCGTTGTTGGGAGCCTTTAGAGGCTGGATAACGTAATTCTCACTCCAGTGAGCTTTCGATAGTTGACCTGTTCACATCAACTCTTAGCAAAGCAAGCGCAGAACTAACGACACCCGCAGCCTTGTGCGCTGCTCGGCGTGACATGGGCTGCGTCCTGACAGCCGTCGGCACCGCGCTGCGTTGGGTTAGTGATTCCTGACCTCCAGCGAACAGCTGATACGTGTGTCCTCTGGAGATCCTCCTGCCATGCTCCTGGCTACGCTCTTGTGTCTTTTGGCACCCGTCGGCAGGACCGTGGCTTTGGCCGGCTCTCCAGCCCCGTTCCCTGCTTGGCCACTGCCGCTGGAGCGGCGTAACGACGTGGTGTCGGGGTACCAGATCCAGCCCGTCCACGCGTTGGCTGGGCGTACCTTTGCGGCCGCCTGCTGCCTTCGCATTCAGAATCATCCAGGATTTCCTTTAAAAATAGCGCTGCAGTTTTTATGAGGAGTATTTTCCAAGCGCAGTCTGAAGGCAGACCAGCACCTTATAGCCTCCTTGAGTTTGCCGGCAGCGTTACCGAATAACTCGAGGTGTGAACTCCCTTAGCCCTCGTTTGCTGGATGTTAATGACACTGCTAGTCGTGCTGTGGAAGGGGGGAGTGGGTGGCGAGCAGAGCCTGCGAGATGGGGAAGGGAGCCCGGCCAAGAGCACTCTCTTGCCAAAAGACGGAGGTGCTGGTCCTTCTGCCTTCTGTCCATGCTCTTCTGCTGCCGATCTCGTGGGCTGGTGTTTGCTGGAGCCTTCTGGGAGTTAATTTATCTCCCTAACCCAGGAAAAGCACATTAAAAAAAAAAAAAGCTACAGAGAGGAGGAAAAGGCAGGGCTTTCTGCCAGGTTGGTGAGTAAATTGGCTTATGGAGGGGAGCAGTGAGTGGGAAAAGGCGCGGGAGAGGAGGAGGATGGGTGGGAGGAGGAAGGCACCCCACTGTACCATTAGACCACTTCACCTGCTCAAGGGCTCACCTCCAGTGCCGTGAAAAGGCCTGCGGATTGTGATATTAAAAGTAAAGGGATCACCTAAGTTCAGCGATGGTGCCGATGTGAAGAAGGAAGGTTCCTTCAGCAGCTCTGCCGTGGTCAGCAGTTGTATTGCAGCTCACGGGGACGTGGTTGAACCTGCTGTAACGCAGCTCCTGGGGTTGCAGTGACCGTGGTGGGGGTGTCACCGCAGCATCGTTCAGCAAAACCCAACATCTTGTGTCTTAGTGACCCACTTCTCAGATAGGCTCTGCTGTCCTTGGACTCGCTGTCTCTCTTGTGTGTTACTGCTGGTGCCTGCTGGCCTCTGGGGACATCTGCCTGCCCCAGCCACCATGGTCATGGTGCAGAGCGTAGGGCTCAGCTCCATTCCCACCATGTGGAGTAAGGCTTATCATGTTTCAGGCTCAGCACCAAATCTGGAGTCATCATCCCTATGTGGTCACATCAGGTGTCCAGCACCCTTTTCTGGCTCGATTTGAGAGCGGTGGCTCTTTGGCTTGAGTTACACCAGCTTCTCAGCATTGATTTCCGAGGTCTCACGGAGCTGAGCTCTGTGGAGTCATGCAGTTTCTGATCTGGTTACAAATGGTTGAAGAATAAACCGTTCCCAGGGGTGCCAGAGCCACGGGCAGGAGAAGAAGCTGGCTTTCTGAGCCCTGGAGCAGTGCCACGTCCCCCAGGTCGCGGTGCCACCCACCATACGCTACCTCCACTGGACTTGGACCAGACCTCGTGTGAGCTCCCGTCACGCCATGGAGTCCTGGGACAAAAACACGTCCAAGCCACACAGTCACCCTTCCAGCTGCTGCTTGGCCTCCACTGGATTTTTACCACATTAACTGTATTTTATGCCTACAGGTACCACCACAGCGTTTGGCCACTGCTGCCGTGCAGACGGTCAGCTGTAACCCTGCAGTGGCCACTGGGGTCCTTGTTTTCCAAGAAGCTGGTGGGTCTTACTCTTAAGATGAAGCCAAATGGAAAACTTGTTTTAGGCACATGCTATATAAAAATACTTGTGTCTCAATATCTTCCTGCTCATTGATGGAGTCAATTGATGTGCCAGGGCTTGCCCTGAGCTCCTTTGCAGCTCCAGGGGAATTGTAAAAGACTCCGAGAAGACACATGGAAACCCTTGGGCTCACTCCCAGCCCTCTGCCCTCTCCAGACGTCTGAGAATCATAGAATTGCCTGGGTTGGAAGAGACCTTTCAGTTCATCAAGTCTACCCATCAACCTGACACTGCCCAAACCACCACTAACCCATGTCCCTTGGCACCACGTCTGCCTGGCTCTTAACTCCTGCCAGGGATGGTGACTCAACCGCCTCCCTGGGCAGCCCATTCCAATGCTTGATTACCCTTCCAGTGTAAAAATTTTTCCTAATACCCATCTTAAACGTCGCCCAGCGCAACTTGAAGCCATGTCTTCTTGTGCTGTTACTTTTTGGGAGAAGAGACTGACCCCCCACCTCTCTACAACCTTGCAGCCCTCCTGCGCCCTTTGGACGTTGGCTTTAAGCGGTTGCACTCTCTCGCAGAAGTGATTCTGGAGCAGGTTCCTCCAGGTGCAGTTTGGTTCAGACAGAGCAGAGCTGGTGGGTGGCTCGTGTGGGGCAGGAGCCCAGCACTCCTGTCCCCCGGCACCGGCTGCTCCTCCCAAGGATGATGGCTCCTGGCTGTCACCCACGGACTCAGAGGCTGAGGGACCTTCCCGTCCTGTGGCCTGACCCTGTCCTCTCCCAAGGGACTGGGAAAGGAGGTATGTTCAGCTCCAGCTGTGATGCTGATGTTGGAAAAAATGTCTTTATTTCTTCCAAAATTTGCCATGGCTTCCCAAGCTGTAGCTCACTAGGGCGTATAAAAGGCTGGTAAGAAGAAATGAGATGAAAGCAAACCTTCTCTTCCCGACTTTGGAGGAGGCCGGTGTGCTTTTGATCAGCACTATACCTTAGGAAAAAAGGGTAAAATAATCCCAGAACTGGGGAAATCGGGTAGTTTTCCTGAGACGCTGTTCTTCTTTATGCGAAACCTCTTTATCAGGAGAGTGTCAATGGAGGGCAGCACCTAATTTCACCTGGGACAAAACTCATTTCTGAGCAAACTCGGCTCTGTTTGCCCGTGTTACCGCTGGGATGGACGTGAACGAACCAGCTGGGTTTTTCTGCTGCGGTGAGAATTTATTACAGTGTTTTATTTAGCCTGGCTTGCAGTGTCAATACCTGCCTTTCCCTGTAATTCTGGCTGCGCCGTGAGGAGCTGCTGGTCCCCAAGTGCTGGAGGTGGAGGTTAAAGGGCCTTTTGCCTCCTGTATTTTGAAGTAAGGCACTCTCTACTTTATATTTTAAGGTTTTTTCCCGTAAAATACTGGTGGGCAGAGCTACACGTGGCTGCCCTAAGTGTATGGTACCTCAGGGATCGTGTCTGATGGTTTATTGAGGCACATTGCGCTGCTTGAATTTAAGTTTCCAGCCTGTTACTGGGATTCTTTAGAGCTAAACTGAAAAACGTGAAAATAGCTATTACTGATTTAAAGCATTATTATGGAAAAAATTCTTTTAAAAAGTTAAATAAATGGCTTGAATATTTAAGAAGACATGTTTTGTACTTCTGTGCCCCAAGTAACAAATACTTCAGGCTTCTGCCTGAGATGCCATCGCCGTGTCCTCCTGCGTCCCTGCTCCGGTCCCGGCAGAAATCCTGGCAGGGCGGCCGGCGGCGCTGGAGCGATGAAGCAGTGAAACTGGATGGATTTCCGTTCCTGAGGTCAAACAACGCATAATTCATCCCCAGCTTCCTTTCCCTCTAACTCAAGAGGCCGTTCCCCAGCGAGCTGTAACGGGACCGGCTGGTACAAATGCTGCACTCCCTCCAAGTGAGGCGTCTCCGTTCGGTTTGGGGGGGCGAATGGCTGTGCCTGGGGTCTGCCCCGCTGTGGACACCAGCTCTGGTCTACGCCACCTTGGTGATGTCCAGGCTGGAGCCGTGCAAACCCCAACCCTCCCGTGCTCACACCTGGGGTGCTGGAGGATGTGTTGAAGCATCTTCCGTCCATCCAGAGGGGTCCCATCTCCTTTTCTCCCCCGTTGCCTCCTCTCGGCTGGAAGGTTTTGGTTCATTTTAGTTCTGCTGCCCCAGGTTTTATTCTCTGCCTTCCCTGGAGGTGGCCTGTTCTTGGGACCGAGTGGCCGAAAGTGGTCGGGCTGTGTTCAGAATGCAGGTGTGGTAGGGATGTGTACATGGCACAGTTGTGTTTTCTGGTTATTTTGCCTTTTTTAACAATTCCTTCCCTTCTCTTTTCCTTTGTGACTGCTAACGAGCACTAAGCTGACGTTTTCCCTGCATATCTAAGACGTAAAGGCAAACAGAGGTCAGGTTTGCCCCTTTCCTAACACAAAGCACAGATCTATTGCTTTTTTTCTGTAATTTTACGCTGATTTGAGTGGTTTGCTTGATTTCAGTAGTTTCTGCTCATTGTCCAACTGGTGGTCTTCAACCCCCCTGCATCTCCGCCTGGAGAGCTGTGAGAAGGTCCCTGGGGGGCTTTGCATCTCCTGTCCCCCCGTTGGCACGGGGGGTCCTTCAGTCATTTCACGTTTGCTTTGCCCAGGAGGTTTTCCTCGGTCCCATCTGGTCTTGGCAAGTTCTTACCACTCAGTTTATCCAATTCACTCTAAAACCTTCTTGGCCACGTCATGAAGATCTTTGCTGGTATTTCCATGAGTGTTTCCATTGTTTGTGGGGGTGAGGGGGCAGAGGAGGAGAGAGCCAGGGGAGCGTACGCCCCAAAGAGACGTAGACCATCAGTTCCTGGGGCGGTTGGGAGGCTGGTTTAGTTTTGTGAAGGAGAGGTTTGGTTTTCAGATCCCAAAGACAGCCCTGCCTGTGTGGGAAGGAGGCATTTCACACCTTTTAATGCAGTAATTAGAAAAGCCTTCAGGGGGTTAAAGTCTGTATCATAAGCGTGGTCTCTGTCGGCAGCGGTGGTGGCATGGGCAGGTGCTCCATACCTGCTGGATGCCCCACGTTGCCACCAGCAACGAAGGAGCAGCCACCTATGTCCTGCTGGAAGTCCTGCTGCTCACTGCAGCTGCCTTTGGGCTACGTGAAGATCTATGTGGTGTTTTGGAGCCCATCATGTCACCGAGCTCTTGGCTTCTGGGCTGGTTGTAACCAGATCTTGGTGATACCTGGCAGGTAGCACGTGTGGCTGCACATGTTGGCAGCTACCTCATTGGCTAAGAAGTTTTATTCTGGGGACAAGATTGGCCCTTCCTGCAGTCCCAGGAGACCAGAGAAACCCCCTATTCATCTGTTTGTTTCTGCTTATCCCTGCTTGAGTCAACAAGCTCTATTTGCAGCCTTGGAAGCTGGTTGTTCTCCAGTAACTTGTCGGTTTAGCTCTGGTTGAAAACGTGGATCATGGATGATCACATCAGGTGGTGTCCATCCCTGTTGGGGAGTTGGTGGCATTTACTATGGACAAACAGACCGTCAGTTTATTGAAAACAATGTGGGTCCTTAATTTGCTCTTGGATTTTTTCTGAAGTGTTTCTCTTTGACCAAGCCAGAGGCAGTGGTGTTGGTGTCCTGCTGCCCAAGGATCTATGTGGTGGGGGTACAACCCTGCAGGTGTTGCCTGTTTGACTTCTCCCGCCTTTGGCACCTCTCGTGTTGGTTTTGAGGCAGCATCTCACGTAGAGTAGGGGATGAAAGCCGGCTTTGGCTGCTGCCTTCATTGCAAGCTGAAGCCACCGAGGCTGTGGATGGACATCTTGCTGGAAGCAGCAGTGCTAGTGGAAGAGCTGAGTTCACTTAATTTGGGGGAAGTCACCTGGGTTAGCGTTTATGTTTGATTTCTGGTCTGAGCTAGCACGCTTCGTTTCCTCAGAGCAGTCGTGTGCGTGCCACGGGCTACTGACCCCAGGGTCCTCTTCCCGGGACCCTTCTGCTGGGCAGGGGTGGCTGGAGGAGCCGCGCTGAAGGCAGCGAGCGAGCCCTGCTGCATCCCCTGCATCCCCGTCACCGTGGTCCCGCCACGGCCAGAGCGTCTGGCCACCGTGGGGCCGTGCTCGGTGGAGGCGGTGGTGTGTGAAACTGCCGTCCCGTTAAGCATTAACAGAAAGGGAGCCCCCTCTCTCCCCCCCGCCGGGCGGGTGAGCCCGCAGGAGGCTTATTCCTGTTTTCTTGGAAGAGCGGATGCCTGTGCCCGTGGTTGCGTTGCTGCCTGTGGTCTGGCGTTTGCCAGGGCTGGGATGCAGCGTGTGCTGGTTGGAGCTCATCCTGCTCTGGTGGCGCTCTGCTGCTCTCCCGCAGTGGGGAAAGAGGCTCCTCTGATCTCAGACACCCCCCAGCCGAGGGGGTGATGCTCTGTCCCGCTGACCGAGAGCAGACACCTTGCTCCAGCCGTGCCGGCACAGCTCGGCGCGTGGGACCACGCACAACCCTCACGTGAGACGGCTGAGTCTCAGCCCTGCTCCCCTTGATGCTGGAACAGACGCCGTGATGCCGGCGGCGTCCGTGGGGCTGGTGGCACTTTTCCCGCTGGGAACCAGGCACCCATCCTCAATTTGTGCAACGCACCCTTTAGCCACGAGCTCACAGAGGGATTTTTTTTCCCCATCTCCTCCTTGCATGGAGGGCCAGTTAATTAGAAATATGTGGTGGCTGTCCATAGGAACCGGCTTGGAAAGTGGCTGAGGGGCAGGGGATGTGGGCAGGGGATGTGGGCAGGGAGAGGAGGCATCTGGCTCCGAGTGGCCGCTGTTTATTTGGGAAGGGAAACGCTCCAGGTTGGGTCGTGTCCTTTAAGAGCGCATCCCTGTACGGGTGAAAGAAACTGGTTGAAAAGTTGGATTTTTCTGGACCGCGCCGTAAGTGGTTTGAAACTGTTCTTGAAGTTTTTATTTGACTGGAAAGCATTTAGGAAGTGATTTTGAATCCATTTGGTTGATTCACTGCTATTCCTGCAGTAGGATGCAGAGCAGTGATTCTGTAATTAATTTAATTACATGCTTATTCAATCTTTCCTAAACTAGTAAAATTTCAGAATGCTTTGAATTCAATGAAATGTGATTTTCAGGGACAGGAGGAAGGCAAGGCAGGGAAATGGAAAGTGATTTTCCCTTGCTTGCCGTGCCAGCCCTCCCTCCCCGCCGTGGCCGCGGACCCGCAGTGCCCGTTGGCCATTGGGTTTTTTGCCAAATTCCTGCCTCTGCTCGGTGCTTCCCGGCCAAAGGGACACCTTTTAGAGAGGCTTCACAAATAAAATAATAAAAAGCCTTTTTCTTTTTTTCCTGTCCCCTACCTCTTCCATATTTGCCTAATATTCGTTTCTCTCACTGCTGTTACTGCCTTTGGATTTGGCCAAAACAATTTATTATGTAATTGGGCTAATGAGTTCCAACCCACTCTCCATCTTCCCCTCGTGGTGTAGCAAACAGCTAATCTCTCCCCAGGTTACCTCTTTCCCCCTTTTTGGTTGTTAATTTAAAAGTATCATTTCCGAATCTGCCTCTCCTCCTCGCTAAGTCTCATTTTTATTTATTTTTTTTTAAACTCTGCATAAGGCCTTGAATGAGTAACCGAATATCTCCTGGGCTCTGGAATTTAGCAGTCTTTGCCCTTTGTTCGGCTGGGTCAATGCATGAATTCACAAGTTCCTAAATTAAAAAGGAGGAAAAAAAAAAAAAAAAGGCAAATGTCTGATTGTGGATTGAATTTGTATTTTTTCCCCTGAAGAAACGAAGGACAAAGAGGAACTAGTATTTTCAAATAGTTTAAAAAGTAGCAATTTATTTTAAAATCTAGTTGTACCAAGGCCAATTTTTAATACAGAACTAAACGTTGACCTGTTTTTTTCTAAAGGGAAGGTGGTAAAATCCGACTTCCTATATATTTAAGAAGTCAGAAAGCGTAAATCTACTTACAGCACAAACACGGGTAGACTGGGCAGAAGTGTGATGGGCAGAGGTTGTAGCTGGAGCATAAAATTACCGCGATGTCGAGATGGTTTCCTTCTTTTTTCCCGCTTGAGGAAGGAAATAACGTCGGGTGTGCTCTGCAGAAACTCGGGGCAGAGCAGCGGAGCAGCGAGCGCACGCGGGTCCTGTTGGCAAGGACGGGCTGCGGCAGCCGGGGGGGAGCCCGGAGAGACCTCCCCTCCGTTTTTAATGAGGGTGTCTTTATAAAAAAAAATCAAAAAAAAAAAAAAATGATGTTTGCATTAAAAAAAAAAAAGCATTGAAGGAGCAGCACTGGCTGGTGTGAATGGGTCTGGTTTAGACCAAGCTGAGGGTTTATTGGCTGTAGCTTTATTCCTAAATTAGGAGCCGTCCCCTGGCCAGGATGGCTCCTGATGTGGGAGATGGTCTGGGGCTGGTGACTGGGGCAGGAAAATGCTCCGTCTTTGTTGCGGCGCTTTGCAAACGTGAGGAGGCTCTTCCGTACCTTTCGGTGAAGAGCTGCCCAAGAAGAGGTTCCTCGGGAGGGACAGGAGGAGCTTCAAGCTGTTTGTAGGGAACCCGCAGTTGCACGAGGTGGGCGTTGCGGTGCTGTCGGTCTCCACAAACGACTTCTTTGCAAATAATGGGATTTGCAAATCTCAGCCGGTCGGTCACTGGGTTTGATAATTTTGGGGAGGGATCACTTTGCTTTTCTTCTCGTTCCTGCACGGCAGCGTGAGATGGCTGAGGTTTGGGTGCCCAGGACGGCGGTGGGAGCTCCAGCAGCACCTCTCAGGGTGGTCTCCTGCTTCGCGGCTTTGCAATGTTTTCTGTGTTTGTGGGAGAAACCTCCCACCCTCCTCCCGGTGGCCTTTGAGTCAACTCTGAAACACGCCATCCTCTGCTCCAGCTGCTCAAGAGGATGTCTCCCATGCTGCCACCGCCTCCTCCTCCTCTTCATCATCTTGGGGTTTTTGAGCTCTGAATGGAGGATTTCCAGAAGCTGAGCTGGCTGGTGGTGGCGAGCAGAGCTGGTGGCACTGGAGCCCGGTGCTGTGTGAGCCCAGATGAGTGGAAGTTTGACTTGAGGACCATTGGATCTGCCATGGGAGATGGTTCAACCCCAGACTTTAGTTTGTTTCGTGGAGTGATCACAGTTTACATCTGGTAGCATGTGGCAGGAAGAGACTGGAAGCCTGGGTTCTCTTAAACAGAAATGCATTTTAGTGTGTTAAAATTGGTGGCAGTCTCCAGTTTGGGTGACTTTGGCTGTTGGCTCCCTCAGCATTGCTTTTGCCTTGAGAACTTTTTGTGTTCAAAATGATAAATGTGACTAGAGACCTTAAGTGACCTTAATTTCTCCAAATTGGATGCCTCATGCCCAATGTGACACCCTCAGAGTTAAAATTAATACAAATTTTGTAAATCAGTAGACTGACCTTTTGGTGAACTGGAAAGAAATGTCAAATTTCTGTTTTTTTCCCCCCCTGTAATCAGCAGTCTGTAATGAATGAATTATTCCTAATTTCAAGATTGTAGCTCAAAAGGGCACTCAAATGGCTGAAATCCCATAAGAAAGGCTGACCTTTTGGTTGTCTCTGATGAAAATTCAAGATTTTCCCCGAACTTAGCAGTTCGTAGTGGACTGCATGAGATGCCGCTGTGGCTTGGCTGGAGCAGGTCCCAGTTTCTTTTCTTAATATATTTATAGTAACACTCTATGCTCCCCCAAAGCGCCTTCACAGTCTTGGAGGAGCATTCAAGGCGTAGTTAAGATTTGGTGCCAAAGCTTCTCTTTAGGTACAAAGCAACTGTGAAATAAATGATTCCCCTCCTGCTCCATGAAGAATTGATTATTTGTCATCCCCTGCATCGCACGCAGCGACTGCGTTTTCCCTGCCTGCTCCAAGTCGCTGCAGCAGGTTTGGTGATGTTGGGAATGCACAGGAGGGTCCTTCAGCTCTCTCTTGCTTGAGATGAATGGGCTCTGAGGTCTACAAGGAGCGATAAATCTGTTCCCCGCAAGAGTTTACCGACAACTGTAGATCTGTCTTTGCTCAGAAATTGTTGGAGAGTTCTGGATTTGGAAAATGCATTTCACAGAATGCCAGCCTGGCAAGGGTTGGCAGGGACCTCTGGAGACCATCTCCTCCAACCCCCTGCCAGAGCAGGGTCACCCAGAGCAGGTCCTACAGGAACGTGTCCAGGAGGGGTTTGGAATGTCTCCAGAGGAGAGCCCACCACCTCTCTGGGCAGCCTCTTCCAGGGCTCTGCCACCCTCACAGGAAAGAAGTTTTTCCTCATCTTGAGATGGAACTTCCTACGTTCAAGTCTGTGCCCATTGCCCCTTGTCCTGTCCCCGGGCACCGCTGAGAAGAGCCTGGCCCCATCCTCCTGCCCCCCGCCCTTTAGCTCTCGCTCAGCATCGATGAGGTCCCCTCTCAGTCTGCTCTTCTCCAGCTGAGCAGCCCCAGGTCCCTCAGCCTTTCCTCAGCACAGAGATGCTCCAGCCCCTGATTATCCTCATAGCTTCTGCTGGACTCTCTCCAGTAGTTCCCTGTTCTTGAACAGAGAACTGGTCCCAGTGCTCCAGATGTGGCCCCAGCAGGGCAGAGCAGAGGGGGAAGATGCCCCCTCCTTTGAGGTTGTCCTCGAGGATATCCATGTGTGGTGTGTCCTCTGTGTGGTACCCAGGTGTGCTCTTGGTGGCGATGGCTTACCTGCCTTACTGGTCAGGCGTGTGGGTGATGGGTAGGAGGGGAATCACACGTGCTTTGCCTTCATAGCTTTTTTCGCTGTCTCTTGTAGCACGGGCTTCCCTTTAGGTCCAGAAACGTGTTTTGTAATAGAAAACAACTGAGTTTAATTTATGAAGAGAAAAAGTTTCATAGAACTTGCCCATGTTGTGAAACGCTCGGCCCCGCGGGGCCGCGGAGCTGGCTGTCCGGCTGGCATTGTCCCTGCCACGGCAGTCGGTCCTGCCGCGGCGTTTCAACACCCTCAGCCACCAACCCCCCCGGGGCCAGGGCCAAGCCCCCAGAGTCCAGCAGAGCCCCCCCCCAAAATCCCCTCGGAGCCCCCAGCCCCGCTGGCGGTGCTGCCCGATGGTGGTCCCTGCCCTGGGGTTCGGAGCTGATCCCATGGGGAGCGGGAGCACGGGGCTGTCGTGGCTGGGCATCACCGAGCCTTTAAAATTCCCACATTTATTTGGGAAAAAGGCAACGCTGAAGTGGACTGGATAACTCCTTCCTTACACTGCTGGCAGAGACAAAGATTCCTAAAACCAAATGAAGCCACACATCCATCCCGTAAAACTCTTTGCGTCCCTTGTAGAGATGAAAGCAGCCTGAGATCACTTTCCCTTTCCATTTTCTGTTTCTCCCCCACAACTCCAGAAGAGTAAAATTTCGGAGGCGGCGATGTGAAAGCGGTATTTAAACTTATGCCCAGTTTTCATTTTAATTTTATTAAATCATGAAAATATTTCTAGTGGAAATAGATTTGGAAATAGATTTTGCAAATTGTACCGCCAGCAGCTTTAAAAGAATAAATGTCAAGTGTTAAATTATTTGGCACTGTTTCTGAAGTGTCCAAACGCTGGGTAATGGTTTAAATCCTGCTCTCCTGTCGGCCTTTTCAGCTCCTCTCTCAAATAATGGGGACCATGAGCCGCTCAGCAAAATATATGGCTTGGTGAAGTGTTACCACGTTGAGCCTTAAAAAATAATAGTAAAAAAAACATAAAAATAGAGCAGCAGGTCTAACGTCCTTAAGTTTGCGTAATTCATTTAAAAATTAAAGAAAACCCCCAAAATCTTGATTTTATGTTTATTTACTCTGCTGTAAGCTGCAGGTATGTAATAGCATGGGGATTTTTGTGTGAATGCTTCAAGCTTCTTCCGTCCTGGCTGGTTTCGAGAGTCTGGCATTAGGTTTTATCCTTATAAAATGGTAAAAAAACAGCAACTGGACAAATTCATGAAAGAATTTTCTGCCAACGGCAGCCAAGCACCTCTTGCCCGTGAAGACCCTGAGCTGCAGCTCGCTGGAGGGTGGGAGATGATTCTGGAGACGTCCCATTTAGGCTTTTCCTGAATTTTTATGCTTTCCTAACCCACCTGCTGCTGCGGCCAGAATGGTGGCTTATGCGGACCCATGGTCTTCCTCATGCAGACACAAGGGTGGCCCAGCTGCTTCTCAGACCTTTTTTTGAAGGGCCTGATCCTGCGGGAAGCTGGGTGACAAGCAGAGGGTATGGGAGCCGGGTGGCAAACAGAGGGTACAGGAACCAGAGGGAGTTTCGTGTGTGGAGTGGCAGGTCTGGAGCAAGGCCAGGACTGCTGGCATCATGGAAGGTCACACCTTGAATGTCTGCCTGCACCGTGTGAGCTCGATAATGATGGTCTCCTCTCCACTCCGAGAAGGGCTCTGCTCATATAAGACATGCCAGAGAGGCATTTTTCATTCAAGTCTTCTGGGATGTGCAGCTCCCGTTGCTTTCCCTTGCCCTGTTCACAGCACTTGGGGAGCGTTGCTGGAATGAGGTGAAGAGCCCGAGCCTTCGTCTGGATCCAGGAGAGTGTACCTATGTTGGGTCCACAACCTCCGCTGGGCCCAGCAGCTTTTGTTCTGGTGCAGGATGTCTCCATTCGTCGCAGTCATGAGAGTCATGTTGGTTATGGATTCAATCCATGTTCAAAACTCTTTGGGTGTTGGTCAGCTGGAAGACGTATCTCCTTGGTGGTGTAGATGTGGTGTGGGGGATGAGGTGCGCTCAGGGAGCTGGGGAGGTGGGTGCTGTGCAGAGGGATGGAGCTCTGAGCAGAGGTGGTGGCCTCCATGGAGGTGGGTGCTATGCAGAGGGACGGAGCAGTGGCCTCCATCCACATTCGGGGTGCAGCAGGGAGCCCTCCTCTTCCCTTCCCTGAGATCCTGTTTGCTATGAAATTAGGAGTTTTGAAAATGGTCTTAAGTTGCCTTTGTCTTTCAGTTGGGGATTGGACGTCACATTTATTCATAGATTCAAAATTTGTGTTTCCTTTTTCCTGTGCCTTGCTGGGCACTGGGAAGCACGTGTCAGGAAGCCGTTGTCGCTGGCAGCTTTCAGACCGATAGCATTGCTCTGCAAAGGGGAAAAAAAAATGATTACCACCCCTGATCCTCCAGACTCGGGCACAGGTTTGGGTGGAAATGTTACTCCGAGCCATAACCCCCTCTGCGATGTTGTTCTGAGGTTTTACCAGGCACTGAAATCATCTGAGCCCATGGCTTTGAGTGTGTAGACACAGGATGAGCTCAGTGCCCTGGCTCCCATCCTCCAGGGCTCAGTTATGGGCAAAAAGTCCTAACAGTCTTACTGGTCTTAATGGGTAACTGGTCCAGCTGAACCAGCAGGGGTAGAGATGGACCTTTGGCTATTTCTCAGTTTGTAGCCCAGCAGCCCGGATCATCCCTGCTGTAAACGCTGATGTTTGTGCTCCGAGTCCTCCCATGTCTGGTGGGGAGCGGATGTGGTGGCAGCACTGGTTGTCACTGGGATGGGTGTAGGCACCCCTATGGGCTGTACGTGGCCAGCAGAAGGTTACTGGGAAAGTGAGCTTATAGGAGTGCTCACACCTCTGAAATGTGTGAGAAAACAAAAAAAACAAAAGTTGGAAAGCTGGCCAAAACCCACCAAATGTGTGGAGCATTGAGCAGAGCAGCCCATGGTGGGGCTGGGATGAACTCTTTGGGGAGGAGGACTCTTGATTTAGCAGGTCCTCTCCTGCCACCCGGCAGCTTCCTGGGCCTGTCTCTTTTGGCAGTTCAGTTGGAGTAGTTCTCTCCTGTGCATCAGGAGCTCTCAGTGGGTTTCTGTGGGGGGCTCCAGGTGGTCCCCCTTGTTACATGACAGCCTCTGCTTCTGCAGAATTTGAGTTGTCAGAAGCTCCCGTCCTGCCATGCCCCTCTGCCTCATCTCTGGTGAAACATCCCAACTGTGTGAGTATCTTGAACTTCTCAGGTGTGCCCAAGAGCGATGAGGTATCTGGGGACTGGGAGCTCAGCCTTTGCCATGGGGTCACTTGGTGCCTGTCCCGAGAGCGCTGGGCCGTGCAGGCTGGGGCTCTGCAAAACTGGTGCTGAGCTTTGCTTGGAGGCTTTCCTTCTCTGTAAAGGAAAGTGTGTCTTTCCTGGAAAGCACATGTCTGTGTGGGAGTAGGTTTTTCCTCTAAGCACTGTGAAAGATGAAGGTGCTCCCACATCATACTTGTATTGTCTGTTCCAGAAACGAAAGAAAAAAAGGTTAAAATTCCATTTTTTGGTGCTTCCAAATGTATCTCCTCATATGATAAAAAGCTTTTGCTGTCCAGCCCTTGTGCATAACTGCTTGAACGTAGACAGTCTCCAGTTTTCTTAAAGGCAAAGAACTTCTGCTGGATGAGGGCTCTTTCTGTTGGCTCTGCAGCTCATCTGTGGGCCCTTGCAAGGGATGTGTGAGCAGTAACAGGGTTACTGGCAGGAGAACAAGGACCACTGGTGTTACCCAGTAGTCCAGACTCCTGATAATGGCTGCAGGGTGATGGGTTTGGGTGTCAGAGAGCCAATAAAGGCAAAAGACCTTTGACCTAAAGTGTCTAATTTTGAAAATACCTTTCTGGTCATAGAGTCAGTGTTGGCTTTTGTAGGCCACCTCATCGTAGAGCTCCTGACGATCTTCATCTGTCTGTGTTAAAACTAGCTGGGATGGACAGTTTCTCTGCTAAATGAGTAATGTGCCATTTGAAGTAGGATTATCCAGCCTGGTATTCAGGAGCTTTAAAGATAGGAACTGTGTAGTGCTGCAAGTTAAGTACATAAAAATAAAATGTGGAATAAATATTTGCCCCTGAAAATTAATGCATGGGTAAAATGTTGAAGAGCGCAGGTCTATGTGGCAGGTGTAGTTGCTCTTTCCATCAGCTTATTTTGGTTGCTTTGTTCTACAGTTCATTAAAAAATGAGTTAGAGTGACAGTAACAAGGAAAATCCAGCGTTGTGGGCCCTCAGAGTTGTGAGTGGTCACAGATAGGCGGAACCGTTTACGGTCTTCAGCAGCGTTTGCCAGTTAGCTCAACGCTATGGAAGAAGGTCAGAGAAAAATAAATCTTGTGTTCACCAAGCACAAGTGGATTGAGATTTATGCTTTGCATTCCGTTTCTATGTTTCCCTTTGCTGGAGGAAGACCGTAGTTGCATTGGCTTTGCAAAGACATGGATTAGAGCCTTAAGACCAGAAGTAGTTGATCTGGCAGTGTGCTCATCATGCCATGTGTGCTGGCCAACGCTATTTGATGCCCGGCCAACGTGCTTGGATGCCCAGCCCCTGCTTCAAGTGTCATTGCCTGCTGTTGGTGTAGGAGTACTGTCACTGCTGGCTGTGACAGCTCTACAGTTGCACGGTATGGCTGGGCAGGAACCGAGAATACCTCCAGTTGCCTGAAGAGCAAATCCACTTGGTTACTTACCAGAATGGGGTAGGGAGTGTCACTTCTGTCACAAAACTTGGAGCCTGGGCTCTAGCTATTTGAAGACTGGCCCTGGATGGAGAGCCAGAGAGTGCTCAGTGGATGGACCTGGAGGGGTAGAGAGAGGTCTGGACTCTAGTTTGATGGTTAACAAGGAGAGGCCAGAACAGGCTTTTGAATCTTGGGCAATCGTGGTTTTTCCAAGCCCAAATGTCACTATTGATAGAAGTAGGAAACTGTGGCAACTTTTTGATATTTCTGCTTGTTGAGTTTGTGTTTCTGCTCAGCAGCTGATCACAGTGTCCGGTTGTGTACCTGCCACGTTGGAACACTTCAGGAAACCTTCTTTTTTTTTTTTCCCCCCTGAGAGAAAGGTAAAGATCCCAAAGAACCGTACGTGGTTCTATATTGTAGTTGGTTGTGTGTCAGTCTGCCTAAATGCTCTTTGGCGTTCTCCATCACGGAGTTCACCACCTGGATCCCTACATCCTGGAACACCCTTCTTAGCTTTGGAAAGCAGTCAAATGACCCCGTTTTCATTTACTAGTAATTGCAGTAGCAGTAAGTGGTTTGGAGAGCTCTTAGAATTTTTCCTTCTACTGGCAAGGTTGTGTCTATTGGCTTTTTGATGTCTTGACTACCCAGGAGAGGCTGGGGGATGACCCAAGGCACTTAGATAATCTCTCCAAAAGGAAGGAATGATTTTTTGAATAAAATGCAAGACTGAAATTCAAGACATAAGTGTCTGGTTCTCACAAAATCTTTTTCTGTGGCTCTGGGCAAGTTGTATAATCTGATTTCCCAGCACAAGAACTGAAGAGAAATGACTTCATCAGCTGACATCAAGATTGTCAATAATAACTAGTGTTTGGGAGACATCAGGATGTTGTAGACATTTTGGTTGGTGTTTCTCATAGCTTTGAATGGTTGGAGTGATTGAGTGAGGTTTACGTGAGCCTCTGGAGCCCTCTGTCCATAGAAGCTATCTTCATTTGCCTTATTCTTGTCCCCTTTAGAGGTAGAGAAAACCACCATCTCAGCTGCAAGGTGGCTTTGTCCTGGTGGACTTGACCAAATTTTTTTGTGGGCTGTAGATAAGCAACCAGTTGGCCATCAACCAGTAGGCTTAACAGGCGTGCTGGGGATTTTGGAACACAAGGAGATCAATTGCCGTGCCACTGTAAAGGTGGTTATTTCAGGGTCAGAATTGAGGTACCCCAACAATAAACTCTCAACACCTTGAACATGTATATGCTCAGTCTGTGGATAAACTCCTTTATTGCTCTCAGTCTGCCATCTTTCACTAGTGTTGAATTTTCTTGCAAAGTAGGAATAAATAATAATAAAAAAGTTGCTTCTATTTTGGTTTTTTTGAGCGCTGACAATAGCCTTTGGAAAAGTCCAGTTTTCCTTTCCGAGAAGGTCGCCATGGCTACTCTCCGTGCAGCGTTTAACAGCCACGCTGGCTAATGCAGCAGAAACAGATTTGGCTTTTCCTCTTGGATGTAATGAATAGCAAACTGCTGCGTATTCATTAAGAGAAGCAACTTGCAGAGGTTAAGTGTTTCATTTCTGGAGCTGCAGTCTAGGGCAGTAATAAAAAATAAATTGGGCAGCCAAGGAGGAAAAGGGGTTTATAAGACATAAAGTGGGAAGAAAATAATTGCTACCTCATTCCTTCTTTCTTTCCTTGGGTTCTGCAACTGTAAGTCAGGATCCCTGCATCCAAGCTATGCAGATTTTTGTTAGATGCGATCAAATTTGCTGGAGAATTAGCTTTGTTTTTTGACAGGAACCCATCTGACTAATTCAGCATAAAATAAACAGGCTCTTGGACTGCAGTCATCCAGTCCAGGAAGGATTGAGGAAAATAGGGCTGGCTTTAATGTCTGAGTGGCGCTAGTGTGAGTCCAGATGATGCTCTACCCACCTTTCAGGGACTGGTGCCTTTCAAGTCTGGAAGGGCTGGTGGTCATCCAGCCTCAACCTCCTGCAACTCCTGAGTCAAACCCATGTTTTGTTTGGCCCAAAGTTTATCTTTAGGGAAAGGTCTGTAACCCTGATTTCAAAACTCTGGAGATGGTAGTTCTCCCTCCCAGTTTTAGATGTCCATCGTCAACAAGGAGGGATGGGCACATTTCAGATACCTCCTGTAGGATTCGGGGAGTTGGGTGGTGGATGTGCCTCTTTCTCTCCAATCTCTTTTGTAATTGTTGCATGAGAAATGGAAATAGCACAAAATACCGTTGTCACTGGTGGTGTCAGCACATTGCACAGCCTCATTGTCCTCTTCTGTACACCCCTGGCCACCTCCTCCACAGCCTTACGTGGGCAGCAGGAGTCCCTTTGGTCTCCACCACGACAACTGAGCAGTTTCCAGCCATTCTTCCAGGACACTGTTGATCTGCTGGTTTGGGTTGATTTTTTTCCTAGTTGTTCAATCTCATGTTTGGCCGCATAAAAATGCGTCTTGTTTAAATGAGTCCAGCACACCCATCGATCCAGATGGCATTGTATTAGTGACCTGTCCTCTTTAATTATGTGCAACTAATTTTTAATTTTATGTTCTCTGCAAACATGACTGGGAATGATTTTCTGGCTGCTTGTAAATCATTGATAGATATTGAACCCTTTCAGTGATTGCTTTCTCTTGGAAGAAATGAGGATTCCTCCATTACAGTTAGTTTTCAAAATTTATCAAATAGCTATTTTTTAATCCAATTAGTATGTGTTTACATTGATTTCTCTTCTAGGGCTGATTGTTTTGAATCAACATCTTGTGCAATGGTAAGCCCTGCAAAAATCTAAGTCTCTTATGCTAAAATAGTTATCTGTCTCAACCAAAACTGTAAATCTTACCGGGAAGTAATGCCAAGTCTGTTTGAGGAGGCTGGTTTTCTTTCTTCTTTCCCAGATGAAGACATATGGGCTGAACGTCTTGCTAAGACTTTTTTAGCCAGGTTGGCACGGAGTGTTCACACCTGCAGAAAAATCATTTTGAATCCTTTGCCCACATTTTTCTGTCTGAGGTGTGTTCGTTGTATCTGCCGTGGGTACGGGAGTCTCTCTGGTCTGGCACCATCACACGGTAACTACCATTTCTTCGTAATTATATTTTCTTCAACTTTTTTGTTAGGGAGGACAATGTTATGCGATGCTTCTAGAAACAGACTGGACTGTGAGCTGTTCTGAAGCTCCAGCTGTGTTAAAAGCCTGTGTTATTGTTTCCTTGTGACCTGACCTGTTGACATTTGGTGTGGTAGGATGTGGTAGGGATGTCCATCAAAAACCCAGTCCTTGTTCAGGAGTCTGAAAGGAGTCTGAGGAGGAGGACCTGGACCTGGGAATAGTCCAAGGGGAATGAAGCGATGGGTGTCTCTCCACAATGCTCGTGGTCATGGCCACGTTTTCACAGATGGGCCAGCCCCAGCTGTTCCATGTCCGTGGAGTGCCTGGGCATGGGGTGCCTGGGCTCCTGGCAGCAGGGACAATCAGAGCTGTCACCTACAGCTCCTGATTTGAAGTGGGTTGAAAGTGGTGCGGAAAGTTTTAGGTGTCTTTAAGGCTCCTGCCCAGATCCATGTTTTAAAGACTTCAGTTTATGACTCGCCTGAAACACTGTCATGGAGGGGATGACACGAGTTGGGGGTCAGCTCTGTGCCTCCTCCTGGGTACAACTGGGGTCTTTGGTGATGGGGTCGCAGTGGTCAGGAAGGAGTTACCTACCTCCAGCCATGCTGGCAGCACCCATAGGCTGATTGGTTGTGAAAGTCATTAAAACTCCCTCCCCAATGAATTTTCCCCCTTGAGTGCTGGTGTTCAGGAGTCAGTTGCTTCTCTACATAGATCTCATGGTGTTTTCTTGGGGAAGAACGTGGTTGATGTTGTTGGATAACATGTGACTCCTGTGGGCAGTAGACCAGGCTTTGGGGCAGAGCTGCCCTGCTGTCAGACCAGAGTGTTGTCTACAAAAAGTTGTGTTGGACACCAGCTATGTCCTGTGGAGCATCATTAAGAGACTCAACGAGCCTTTTACAAAGGCCATTGAAGTCAAGTGAAAGACCGAAAAGGCTGAAAAGCCTTGAGAGGAGATTTAGAGGGCAAGAAGAGTTTCTGAGTGTCTCTGTATTGGTTTGGGGTAGTGGTGGAGGTATGAGACTTATTTACCGTCTTCCCCGAGTTCTGGGGCTGGAGGCTGTGAAAACAGCAGAGGAGAGGGTGTGCAGTGGGATCCCATGGATGTGGTTGGGAGGAAGACGAGAAGCTGGAGAGTGGAGGGACTGTATCTACGCTATCGGCCTCTTCTGGCACCAGGCTCCTTATTTAACCTGTTTTGGGTGTTTCTCTGCTGATGTTGAGGACAGATTGTGGGGTGTCTATGTGACTGCAAATCCTTGGCAAATCCACAGCTGTGGAAGGGATGGAAGGGATGGAGAGCCTGGGTCTGCTGGATGTTTGCAAAATGAGATGTGAGTTCACAGGCTGGAGTAGGGGTCCAGGTCCTGCGGGGTCCCTGTAGGTCCATGGTGAGCAGCTGCTCCTACCCCGTGCTGCAAACCTGCCAGGAATCAGCCCCAGGGCTTGATATCTCGGTTTAAGTAGGACCCCAAGGCACTGAAGAGCTTGGCAAGAGGGTGCCCAGCCTCAGCACACGCCAGTTTGTGTGAAGGTCTGTGAATAAGCATTTGTTTTTCATGCACTGGGCTGAAATGCTTTGGTGCCTCTGTGGGTAACACGAAGCCTGGTGGTGAATCAGTCCCTTTGAAATGACGCACGGTGCTGGAGATACGGAGCCTACTGCTAGAAATCAGTGACGATCAGAACATATCAGAATTTTAAAACATCTTTATTTGGATGCTGAAAAGCCTCTGTGGTTAATATAGCTCAACTATGAAGGTTTTTAGTAGAGAGAGAAAGTTGAGGGTAAAAGCCAGCCACCGGCTCATCAAATGAAGCAGAAGCGTCCACGTGCACGAGATGGTCACTTCAGAATTTCTCCCCCTCTTTCTGCCTTCCAGCTGGCGGTGGCACTGCCACAGCCCGGGCATCACTTCTGCTGCCGCGGCTCGTCCCCACGGCTGGTCTGTGCCACGGGACAAAGTCTTGGGAGGTTCATTCTGAGGATGCTTGAAAGGGGACGATAATTGACTCGTGGGCTGGAGGGATGTAATGAAAGAGGGGAGTTTGGGTCTGCGGAGGTTTCAGAAGACGTTCTGTGGGTGCCCTGAATGAGCTAACGCAAAATGCTAATTGGGCAGAGCTTGTGTGGTTCTGAAGAAGGACGGATGGAGCAGAGAGCAGATCAGTGCAGAGCAGCGCGCCGTCTGTGCAGGAGTCACTGTCACGTTCCTTGGGACATTGCCAGGGAGGTGGGCTGGGTGGTGAGAAGCTGGGAGAAAGGCTGGAGAAGGCTTTAAAACCCGTCTTGGAGCATTTTTTTTTTTTTTTTCCGATGAAGCAGAGGGAGAAATGTAAAAGAGTTTAGGAAAAGGAGAGTTGCAAAATTAGAATGGGGTGGTGTGACACGGGAGAGGGACAGTGGCCTCTTACGGGAGGCGCTCGGGAAGATCCCGATGCTCGGTGAGGTCTGAACTCCGAGTTGACATCAGCGATGACACAGACCAGGAGTCACCAGAACTTGCCCATCTCCTACCCGGTCACGATGGAGATTGGTGCAGATGCTCTTATCCGAGTCATGAACAATACTTTGCCATATTCAATTTTTACTTTACTAAAATGAATATCATGGGCTTCTTAATAGTCATAGGAGCATAAAAATCTCAGTGTATCACAATTCATCATCCTTTAAAAATTGAATTTCTGTTGAATTATGCCTTGCCGCTGTAGTGCTGTGGAAAAGCTCTTATTATTCATAACTATAAATACAATGATGTCGAGATTTAACTGGTGCCTGAAGGCTTTATGCTGTACTTTGGTATTGACAAAGCAAACAGTCTTATGGATCGGTTTGAGTTTATGGGACTGGAGGCGGCTGAACCCTTCCCTGCCGTTGGAAGGAGCAATCCTCCTCCTCTCTGGTCTGGAGACATCTCCAGGTAGACAAGAGGGGTTTGGGCCATTTTGGTCTTTAAGGACTGAGATAGATGGCCACCACCAAAAAAAAAAAAAAAGAAATAAAATCCCCATTGGGTAGATGATTGTCCTCCTGGGTACTGGTCTGATCGGGCTGATGGAGGACACATTTCGGGACCAGTACCAGCTTGTAGGGAGTGCTTGGGTTTGTGGTAGAGGAGAGCAGGTTGTGTGGGCTGAAGGACAGGAGGGAAGAGCTGAGGAATGGGTAGGATCCCCAGAAAACGCCTGAATCTTCGATGTCTTCATCAGAGCAGAGGAGCAATTCAATCTTAATTAAAGAGACTTTCCATAGGAAGGTTCTCACGCGCTCTCAATGGTGGGCATCAATAAATACTTTCAAGTTTGTCCTTGTCCCATCTGAACGTTCAAATAGATGCTGGCCCAATCCTGTGATTGCCGATGAGGACAAACCTGGCTGGGGAGAAGTTTGCTCGGGTTTACGTTTTGCTTTGTGAGCATCTATTTTGGGCCTGAAATGTGGAAAAGTCCCGTAATTCGGCGCTCAGCTGGGGCTGAATTTGAGCCATTCTCATGGATTTTACTGTAACACAAAAGAGAAGTGAGTTAATCTTTTACAGGAAATAATTAACATATGGAAATAATGTTAAAAACTGTGATTGGGTAAATTTGGTCTCAGGGGACAAGGTGGGAAAGATTCTGATTGGATTTGGAGGGATTTTTATTTTTTTACTGTGGTTATAATTAGAAATTTACACATAGCAAAAGAAGTATTGCTGTTGGATGTTGGTTATCGTGGCCCGTAGGTTGTTTGGAGTTTTGTTTGTTTTATGATCTCTTTTCTTAATATAGTGATTGGGCCTTGCAGAAGTTTGGCAGTGGCATGTTTCACTTTTGACTTAGTTTGGACATTCAATATTTTTGTTACAAAATAACTCTGCTGCATTTTTTTTTTTTTAAAAACAAAAATTAATAATCTCTTGGGAACTGAAATTCTGCGTTTGAGAAATTGCAAAGGCTCCGTTTGGGCTTTCTTCCACTGAAATCGAGGCAACAAAATTGGTGATCATGGTAGTTGTATTTTCTAATGCATTTCAAAACTAGTCTCCGTGTAGCCTTTCAGAGATACAGAAAAGTGTTAAAAATCAGATGCCTTACTGTTTTTTGCCCTTCAGCGGGTCTGAAAAATGGGCTGGTCGTGAAGTGATGGTTGACATGTTGAGCCCCTAAAATGCAGGGGCTCCACATCATTTGTTTGCCTTGGAGTTATTTCAGAATCTCGCTGAGTGTTCCAGAGCGTTGCTGCCGTCGCAGGAGCCGGGCTCATGAGATGGGGCTCGTCTCATCTGGGTCTGACGTCCCTGCATGGGTCAGGGTGGTTGGGTTGGGCTTGGAAGAGGATGAGGATGGTGCCAATGGCGGGACAGAAATTTCTCCCTTTGTTTTTGCAGAAACATTGGGGTTTTGTATGGAAATGACTGGTACCTGAGCAGAAGTCATTAACATGGAGGAGTTTCTTTCCTAGAGAATACCTTGAACCTTCTGGGTGGTGACTCCTGAAGCAGGAGCAAAGGGGTTCAGTGTGGCTGTGATTCTCAATTTATTGTGATGCTGCTTGAACAGGAGGAGACTCACTGGGCTGGACCAGACCTCCTCCTTCTTCTTCTTCTCCTCCTTCTCTTCCTTCTCCTCCTCCTCCTCTCTGCTAATGTGGCATTGCCAGGGAAGAGTCCCTACCCCTGCTTGGGGAGACCCTGGGGACCTGCAGGCACCAATCTGGGGGGACCACGGGCACTTCCCCGGGGGGACGGGAGACTGGGGCTCCTGGAAGCTGCCCATGTTGGCGCGGGGACTTGAGGGTTGGCCGTGGCGGGGGCCAGCAGCCGCTTTTGTGTACCCTCTGCGTGGGGAGGAGAAGGGAGGTGCTGGCGCCGATGTAGAGATCTGGTACCCAGGGCCCCCCAAGGGTGATTTTTGGCAGCATTTCCCAGTGCAAACACCCAGGAGATGCTCCACCACCCTATGCTGCCTCCTGCCTTCGGTGGTGGTGACCATTAATTTGAAGGAAAACGTGAAAAACTGGTTCAGTGTGCTTAGGAAACTTGAAAATGAGAGGGTGAACGTACCTGTGCCTCTAGACATGGATGAGGTGGGGAGTCCCCACACCAGGCAGGGTCCTGGACCTTCCTGACTCATCCTGGGCTCGGCCACCCCACGTTTGGGAATTTGAGAGATCAGCTAAATGGGTAAATGCTGCTGAAAGAGGGGCTCCGGCTGCTCCCAAAACCTCACTCAGACATTTTTAGAGGTGTTTTTTCACTAAAAGACGTGGGTTTTCTGACTTGGAGGACCCCAGAGCCGCAGGACACAAATCCCAATGTGGAGGAAGGGCAGGGTGATTAAATGAATCACAAATAAAAGGGGAGATGTGGCTTGTCCTGAGCCTGGCTGATGCCAGGGAAGCCATGGAGGGGGAACGTTGCGGTTCCTGTGGGGGCGATGCGGTGACAGCCGCCAAGACAGGGACACCTCGGTGGTGGCTGTGCTCGCTTCTTGCTCCCAGCACGTGGGGACGAGGTGATGCGCTTGTGTTTTGCACACACTTACTGGGGTTTTTCCATGGGAATAGTCACTTTTTATCACTAAATCGGAGTTTCTCGGGCTGGCGAGCGGCGCTGGCTCCTGAAGGGTGTTATTTCACATGACTTTCCCCAGGCGGGCAGGTGCCTGGACCCGGTGCCCGTTGGCCTCCCTGGTTAATGATTGCCCCGCGACGGCTCATGACTCGACTCGGTAAATGCCTGGAGCGAGCACGGAGCCGGTCCCGAGCCTGGGGACCACGTCCTGGCGCTCATCCCGCATCCCCACACAGCGAGCCGCGCTCGGGCAGGAGAGTGTTTGGTTTTTATCCAGCTTCCTTCCAAAAAAATTGGAATAGTGAGCCCCGCTGCTCGGCTCAGCTTCAGAGAGTCTGAACGTGAAAGGGTTTGGAGAAATGTCACCCTCACCCTCTTTCCAGAGCTGAGCTGAGTGGTGACACCTGTGATGGTGCCCTGGTCCCCCGTGCATCAACAAGTGGACGGAGGAAAATGCCCATTATACCTTGATTTGCAATATCCAGTTCAAATACAGACTTTTCTCATGGCAACTCTCCTTCTTGCAAGAGAGAGAAACTCCAGCTCGGAGAGCCAGGCCCCCAAACAGATTTTTTTATTTATTAAATAAAATGCTTATCGCTGTAGAGACGCTTATAATGGTGTCTTTTTTATATATCTGTGTCTGCCTTGAGGCTCTCAGGGGGTGCAGATGGATTTGGTGGGTACCCCTCGCAGCTCAGCCCCCCCCCCACGCCAGGTCCTGGCTGAAACCAGCCCCCCCCAGCACCCGGCTCTGCCTTCGAATTACAGTCACCAAAGGCCATTTTATTTTTGTCGATTTACCACCAAACCAGTTATTTCAGCAACGAGCGGCTGCTGCTGTTGGTCATTTCTGGGTGACCAGTTGGCTCTGCGTCGCATGGTTTAATGATTGCATACTTTGTGCTGGTTAAATAGTGCTCAACAAGGAAACGGGAGAAAAACCACACTGGGATAATCTAAGAAAAACAAGGATTATAAAAATGGCTCCGAGGCGCTGACTGCTGGAAGCGAAACCTATTTTGTGGGTTTGTTGCTGCACCTTTGCTTCAAAAAAAAAAAAAAAGAAAAAAAGAATCGGAGCAGTTGTTCCACTCGTTTTCTCAGCAGATGGGCTACTCCATCGCCGGCACGTTCACCCGTCTGGAAAGTAATTATGTCGCTTGGCCCGGTCTTGATTTGCACTTCTATTAGCGTGCGCTTAACTATTACTGCCTTCCGAAGAAGACTTGGTAGATTAGTTCCCCTTTAAAACCAAAAAACGAAAACAAAACCAAGCTCGTGATGCACCGCAGAAATATTTCTTTAAAGAAAAAAAAAAAAAAGGAAAAAAAAAAAGCCATTTTGATTCAGAATGTTTCAAAACCTGTTGTAAGATGACCTTAAAATTCAGGTTATTGGTGCCAACGCCAAGAGGAAATTGAAAATAATATTCCTGGTTGCTGTGTGCCATCTCCACTGCCTTTTTTTACAGCGTCGGCGGCCGTGGGAAATTCTCCTTGTGTAAGTCAAGAAATTCACCATCGCTCTTTTATGTTTAATTCTCCTCTCGTTATAAGGAAGGACACGATTCATGACACGGGCATTCCCCTGCTGCCACCATGAGCCGCTGTAAAAAGCTCTGCTCTCGGAGCGCGTGGAGGTCTCCAAAACTGGCCGGGACTGGGACTGCGACTGGGACTGGGACAGGGACCTCTCTGCTCCCCATGGGGCTGAGTTTGCTTTTCTTCCCCCAAAAGCCTTGCAGTTTTATCTCTGGTGTCATCCAGTAACTCAAAATTTGGGTGGCTCAGTGGACGGGTGTACCACGGGGGTGAAGCTCCAGTCACTTAATTTATTATATTTGCTAAAACTTTAATAGGAACAACAACAAAAACCCTGTATAAAGCCCTAAGTGTTTTCTTTATTTTTTTTTTTTTATCTTTTTATTTGTAGTGTGAGACTTTATGAGCTTGAGCTATTAAAGGCTTTCCCAAAATTCAAATGCACTGGTGTGTGGGATGGGATTTGCCAAGCACCTGCGTGGTGGAGCCGATGCCCCGGGCAGGTGGTGGGTTTGCGCTGGGGCTGTTTGTTTAAATTCTTCCCTACTTCCTTATTGCCCAAACCTCTGTTCTTTTTGTTCTCCTGACAGCAGCGTTGAGGAGGACACGGGCTGGCGATGCTTTTATATTTATTTCCTAGTTCTGTTTGAAAAATAAATGAGCGGGAGTTGCTGGTGGCTCCTCAAGGTCACGGGGCACGTGATGTGCTCATGATTCATTAATGATATTTCTTCTTCACTTCATCAAAAAAGGAAAAAAATCACCCAAATAGCCCTGAAAAGACCCTTTTGACTTCAGTTTGCTTGATCCATGCTGTCTTCTGCCACCGGTAATTTTGTCCTCGTGTTGCCCTTCCCTCTGCAAATGGTTAAAGGGATTGGAATTAACCTCTCCTGTGTTCAGCCAAATTTTGACTTAATTTTTATTTCCCTGCTACCACTGAGCATGGGATGAGCCAAGGGGCTGGCCTGGCACTGGGTGCTGGGGTTGGGTGCCGGTGTTGGGTACCAGCGCTGGGTGCTGGTGCTGGCGTTGCATACCTGCGTTGGGTGCTGGTGTTGGGTACCAGCGTTGGATGCTGGTGTTGGGTACCAGCGTTGGGTGCCGGTGTTGGGTACCGGCATTGGGTGCTGGTGCCAGTGTTGGGTACTGGCATTGGGTACCAGTGCTGGTGCTGGTGACATTGGGTACTGGTGCTAGTGCCGGCGTTGGGTACTGGCATTGGGTGCCAGTGTTGGGTACCAGCGTTGGATGCTGGCGTTGGGTGCTGGTGCTGGCGTTGGGTGCCGTTGTTGGGTGCCGTTGTTGGGTGCCGTTGTTGGGTGCCGTTGTTGTGTACTGGTGCTGGGTACTGGTGTTGGGTACTGGCGTTGGGTACCGGCGTTGGGTGCTGGTGCCAGTGTTGGGTACTGGCATTGGGTACCAGTGCTGGTGCTGGTGACATTGGGTACTGGTGCTGGTGCCGGTGTTGGGTACTGGCATTGGGTGCCAGTGTTGGGTACCAGCGTTGGATGCTGGCATTGGGTGCTGGTGCTGGCGTTGGGTACCAGCGTTGGGTGCCGTTGTTGGGTACCGGTGTTGGGTACTGGTGTTGGGTACCGGCGTTGGGTGTTGGTGCCAGTGTTGGGTACTGGCATTGGATACCGGTGCTGGTGCTGGTGACATTGGGTACTGGTGCTGGTGCCGGCGTTGGGTACTGGCATTGGGTGCCAGCACTGGTACTGGTGTTGGGTGCCAGCGTTGGGTTGGTGCTGGTGGCATTGGGTACCGGTGCTGGTGCCGGTGCTGGCAGTGTTGGGCTGTGGCGAGCCCCGGACTGGTGACTGGTGGTGGGAGGGCCCGTTTCTTTTTGTGTATAATAAAAATACGACTTTGTTCATCACATGGGGAATATGGGCCCTGACTGACAGCCATTTTGCTCGTCATTAATAGCTCTACTTAATCTCCAAACAAGACTTTTCCTGTGATATATCTGTAAAACAAAGCAAAACAGAACAACCTTTCTTCTTCAGTATCTCTAACGCCACCCCCCTCCCAAACAAACAAACAAAAAAAATAAAATAAATCTCGTCTCCTCTGACGAACAATGACTCATTCAGCTTAATTTTTTTTTTTTCTTTACGTGGTTTTTTTTTTTTTTTTGAAATTTTTTTATTTTTTTTCCCTTTTGGCCTGTGCTTGCCTGGGGTGGCCGCCGTGCAGGCGGCGCTGGCAGCGCTGAGCGTTGCCCAACTCCGACGAGCCCCTGCGTTGGGCTCTTTGTGCCTCTGCCAAAACTCCTGAAGTGGTCGGGATGAAATTTTCCGATCCAGGTGACTGCCCACGGGGGGAAAACTGTGTGGAGAAATTGCAGCAAAACCCACCCCTGGCTGGCGAACGGGGTTCGGAGGCAGACGGGTTTGCCCAGGGTGAGCCCGAAAAATTGCGGTGGGTGTGGGGTAACGCGCGTGGTGCTGGACCCTGGCCTTCCTGGGTCCCAGTCCTTTGGGGTGTCTTTCATCTTTTACTGATCTTTTGGAATTTTTGTGGATTTTGAGACCTTCCCTCCTAAACGGGGTTAAATGACCCGCCGGGCCGGGGTGGTCACCCAGCGCTGGGCTCCTCCGTTGGGCGTCGAGTGGAAAATTTGGAGAACTTTTTAGTATTTCAGGGATGTGGCGCCGTGGAAAAACACCCTGATCTGGCTGAATTATTAACCTCGGGAAGGACTCGAGCTGCGAGTGCTCAGCCAAGCCTGGAGGGGAAGGGGCAGCCGGGGTGGCACCCAGCGGGGCTGGGGGGTCGATGGAGCATCCCTCCTGCGTCCTCGGTGTCCCCACATTGCCCAAACCCCCGTAGGGAGGAAAGCACAAATACGGGAGGAAAAAAATGTAATAAAAATAAATTTCTAATATTTCTAAAAAATATTCTAAAAATTTTAATTCTAAAAAAAAAAAAAAATGATTATGCACAAACACTGCAGAATCAATGACCCAGTCAGTCAGGCCATCGGGCTGGTAGAAATTTTCTTTTTTTTCCCCTCCTTTCTTTTAATTTTTGTCTAAGTCAGGCTGAGCGCTGGAAGCGTCGAGGGTCCCATGGAGGAAGAGGAGTGGGTTCCAGCCTCTCGGGGCTGTGTCAGCGCGGGGGGGATCAGGCTGGCGGCGCACGGCACGGGGCGGATTCCGCCAGAATGTTGGCATTTTCCAACTTTTGATTTTGTAAGTGTGTTGTTTTCCCCTGCGGTTTCAGTGCGGTCTGTGCCCGGGGTTGGGGTTCCAGCGTGGGCTCCGCTGGTGCCGTTGGTCGCCGCTCGGTGGCCGCGGTCGGTCGCACTCGCTGTGGACTCCCCAGGGGGATGAGCCCCTCTCATCCCCTTGTTTACTTTCTCTCGCTTTATCTGCTAATTTCCAAATTCTTTCACATTTTTCCTTTCAACCTAATGTCTTAATTCTGGTGCTTTATTAATCCATCTAATTATGTTGAGTTCAAGTTGTTTGAAATCCACTTATGTCGGTATAGGAAGTACTTACTATATTAATCAAACGATCCGAGGTGGCTTCTTCTCTGAAGTCCTTAATTTGTGCTATACATATTCCTCCTAATAATATCGAACTTTCTAACAACGCACGTTTCCTCTGTGTTCCCAAGGAGACACTGAGATGCATTAACTCCGTGATTTTTTTTTGAGCACACCAATAATTCATTTCGGCGTGTGATGCTCCCTCGCGCAGCCACATCCAACGCCATCGGTCTCCAAAATCCCAGCGACGGTCCCTCTGCGGGGTCTGCAAAAGCCTGTAGGGGAAAGAGCTGCTTATACCATAAAATAGCTTCCTTAAAGATTTCAAATATAATAATGGTTGAAACAATATGTTGAGTATTGAATATTTGAATAATGTAATAAATATAATTAAAAGCTTTCTCAGAAAAGATTTGAAAATTTTATTTAAATAAGCTTTTAGAAAGGCGATTCGGCGAGAGAGCGAACCTTGGGGGGCTGGGGGGGGGCTCTTGTTTTGGGGTGGAAAACATCACTTCTGTGATCACCATTTTGTTGCTCTTTCTGGGAAAACGAGAAGATGGTGGCGCTCGGCTTTGCCGGGCGTGTGTTTCTGAGCAGACGCGGTGGGTGAAGGTTTGCTCCATCTCTGCAGGAGCAGAACGGTTTTTCCCGCGTGCATTTGTTGGATTTTCATGAGTGTTTTCCCTTGCTGGGTCATACGGGCAGCGAAACCTCCTAAAAG
>JAOXNO010000008.1:11703103-11713435 GCA_028565335.1 Limnodromus scolopaceus
TCTTGACACCCACCCTTTAAGTATTTATAGGTGTTGATGAGATCCCCCCTCAGTCTTCTCTTCTCCAGACTAAAAAGACCCAAGTCCCTCAGCCTTTCCACACAAGAAAGGTCTTGTCTTATTCTAGTTCCCTCATCATCTTTGTAGCCCTAGTCATTTGTCCATATTATCTTGCTGCATCATCTGTCCGTGCTAAAGCTTTTGTGAGCTATCATGGGCGTAGCACCAAGGGACGCTGTACCTAAATGGGCCCAGGAACCCATTTTCACCCCTGCCTTTCCAGTTCCCCATGATGAGTCTTCATCAAGGCCTCCTTAAATCTCTTCTGCCTTCACATGCTTGTATTTGACATGAAAGTGGCCGTAACGTCATCGGAAGATGAAAGTCTGATGATCAAAGCAGGCAGCAATGTTGAAATGAGCATTGTGAGATGGCGGAGCTGGTAATACAGTAATTGGCTACGTGGCCTACTTAGTCACAGGAGTGATACATGCGAGTGCAAGGTTTGTTTGCCTCTTTAATGTTTAAAACCCATTGAGTCTGTTCTGGAAAATGAAACTACCTCACCTGTAGAAGCAACCAGGCACGCCATTGAGTGACGGTGTGAGCAGCGTGTGATCCCAAGGCTTCTGCCTCCTCTTCTTAGCAAGGAAGAGCCTCTTGGATCGCCAAGCTCAACAGGTCAGTAAAGACAAGACATTGAACAACAAAGGAGGTTGATATTCCCCAGGAAAGCGCAAAGACATGGAGAAGAAGTTAGATGCACCCTGTGAAAGGAGGTAGGGATCAAGCCAGATGTGCCTGTGCACCCTGCTAACCTCTGCTCTGATTCCTCTGAGAAGTTTTTGTCCTGTGCCAACAGTGCTTCATTTGAAGGAAGTCCTGTCCCCAGAGAACATCACACCATGGATGTTTAATGCCGGTTGGACCTGCAGAGGGAACTGCAGCTGATCCCTGGGACATCGCGCTTGAACACTGTAAAACTGCATTGTTTCACCCAGAAAAGTGATGGCATGAGGCTGGGGACTGCATTCAGAGCCACCAGGAGACGGGTGGCTGCAGGTACCCAGGAGTGGGATCTGACTCTGGGAGGTTCTCCCATAGTTCCTGTGCGCTGCTGTCTCCACCAAGTGGAGGCTCCGACCACGTCACCGGTACCAGTGTGTGACCCAACAGTGCCCGCAGGAGTTCAGAAGATGGGGCTCACCTCTGGGTTAGCACTGTGTGGTCTCCATGTCTTGCCGTCGCAGTGCTCGGAGACATGGCCACCTCATGGTTCGTGTTGGGGGGTAATTCTGCTTCCAGACCAAGCACCGATATTTGAGTTAGCTGATGTCCCAGAAGCTGCATAGTTCTCTTCTCTCTGTGTGCCCCCACCAAAAACCAGTAAGAGTTCCTTCTAGCCTTGGGATCTGCAGAACTGAAAATTCACTCCTATTCCTTCTCATCCTCTTCTTGACACCTTTCCAGCCGTTGTGTATCGGCTCTGGTGGTGCTGCGAGCAGGGGAGGGACAGCAGAACCAGTTCTGGACACGGCAGTGCTGGGGCCCAATTTCTTCCCTCCACCAGGCAGCACGTTCTCTGTCACGGTGGTTCTTGGGGGGAATTTCTGGAGAAGAAGTGTGTTCTGGATCTGCTGCTGCTTTATCTTCATCTCTCGTTGGAGGCTCTTTGTGCTGCTCAGAAGCGCAGCGTCACGGCCTTGCAAGGGATGCAACAAGGGTCGAAAGGGGTGGTAAAGGAGTGATGCTTTCCTGGGTCACCTCTCCTGGCTCAGCGCGTCTGTTCCCTCCTGGCTTGATGCGGTGCTTGATGGAGACTGTGGCAAACGTTGTCTCCTCAGCGAAACCTGCTTCTGCTGTGGCTGTGGCTGTACCCTCTCCATCCTGTCTGAAGTTTTCGAGTGTTGGTCATTTCCTTTTCTTTCCTATTTTGCTCCCGTGATGCTGGTACGGTGTCCCCAGCCAAACCAAGAGGCTTCAAACTCTGCTGTCCCATGAGGATCATTCCTTCAGCCCAGCTCCCCCCTGCACCCTGGTGACGATTATACCTCATCTGACATAGCATCACTTCAGCAAATTGAGCTTCAGACCCAAGAAGCCTGGGCTGATCCTAGTTTTGCTCTAGTGACAGGAGCACTAACTGGATTTTATGTGGCACCAGAAGAAAGTGGCCTCCATGGGTGATGCTAGTTCTTGCTCGGAGAGCTGTTCTTCCACCACTGCTGCCTTCTCTCTCCAAAGCTGCGTAGCCCCCAGCAGAGACCCCGAGAGAGCTTTTCGAGAGCTCAGATGTGCTCCCGGGGGGTTCAGTGCTGCTCCGTTGGGTGTATTGCCATCTGCAGCAGCAGCTCTCCTCAGCCCTGCACCTCCTGGCGTGGGATGGGATCCACCTTCGTGCTTGGGGAGCTTTTTGGTTGTGGTGTCCAAGTAGAATGAGAGACAGAACTGTCACCGGACAGTAGCCGTGCGAGTGATCATCACTGTGACGCTGTGCTGTTGGGGACCCCTTTCTCTGTCACTCTTGCAAGGACTGGTAAGAGTTGATCCCATTGCCTGTCAGGAGCTTGTTTTGTAGTCTCCAGACAAGTTCTCCTGGGTGGTCTGTCCATCAGTGCTTTGGAGGCTGCGAGGATAGAGATGAGGAACATACTCTCCATGGACAGGGAAGGTTGGAGGGGTCCATTGCCTTCACTTGCTGTTACCAGAAGCTGGTGATGCTCCTCTCATGCATGAAGTAACCAGGGTCTCCTGGCTCGCTCTCCCCTCCCTTCACCCATAGGAGAAGAGAAGAGGGCTGGGACTGTGCTGCTATTTGATTACATTTATTTAAAGATATTTTGCAAAACCAAAGTGTTCCTCTGGATGTTGAGCTGGAGAGAGTCTGCAGTTGAACGTTGGCTAAAGCTTGACATCAGCCAGTGGCTAGAAAATCTCTGCGAGATGGGAAATGATGAGTGACGTAAGAACACAGCTCTTCCTAATTAAGTGAAACAGCGATGAAAAAAGGTAGTTAAAACTACTCTCGGGTGGTGTGGGACTGGTTCCCAGTCTGGTGCAGGTGAAGAATGAAGCCTGTGTTTGGGGATGGTGTTCCCTGCGTTTCCTCACGCAGTTGGGATGCCAGGACCCTCGGTGCTGTGAAACGGGATCTGGGCCGTGCAATAAGGCACCAGCACCTCAGGGTGTCAGCAGAGGATGCGGACGGTGTCCTGGGGCTGCCGTGGCAGGAAGGGGTAGGAGCGGAGTGCGACAAGGAGATGCTGCCAGAGATGCAAGTACCAGCCCTTCTTCTATGTGTACATGCCTATATGTGCGTGCATACACAAAGGCATGTATTTGTATTTTATGTATGTATTTTATATTTATAGATACGTATAATCTGGGAAAAAAAAATCTTAATGCTTATAATTTATTCCCTTTTCCCCACCCTAGAGCTCTTTGCCCGGAATGTGCGCTGGCCGTGGGTCTGTGCAGGGCTCTGCTGGGCCCCCGGGCAGTGCCTGGCCTGGTGTGGGGTGCCGGGGTGCCAGACAAGGAGCCCCGGGGCTGCGGGGTCACCCCCTGGCCACGTGGTGGGTATGTCAGTACCTGTTCTGTAACCTGGGTACATCTGCTGACTGCGGCTTTCTTCTCTCCTAGAAAGAATCAGAAGACAGAGAAGGTCTCTGTTTGTTGTGGAATTGTTGTAATATTGCTGTAAAAGTCCAGTGGTGCTGTGTTTTTTATGGTTTTGCTTATTTTGCTTTTGAGAGGATCTGGAGGCTCCTTTCAGGTCTTCTGTACCATGAAATCATGCAGAAGACACCTGCTGAAGTATTTGGGGCCGGTTTCCTTCTGTACACCGAGTACCATGGGGCAATGTCAGAGGAATAGTATTGCTTTTAATTAATATCTGCATGTTTAGGTCCCAGCTATGAGCAGACAGCCCAGCTGGAAAGTTACTTTCTTGGCAGAGACAGATCCAGAAAGTGAGTGTGAAGAACAAAGTTATTGAGGGTCCATCGGTCTGGTCTAATAATTCATATATTCCTACAGCTTCAGGCCACCAGCCCTGGCCAGTGCACATCTGTATAGAGACCAGTAACCCGGGGCCAGCCAGATATGGACACTGTGGGTTTGAAGACTTGGAGAGATTTGTTCTCCCTCAGTGCATCTTTGGAAAACAGTTGTTCCAGTGGACCACCATCCATGCTAGTATTTTATGCCTCATTTCAACTGGTTCCAGCTTCCAACGATGAGCTCGCTCTCTACTCTTCCCTGCCAAATTAAGGACAGACAGTATTTGCTCCCCATGAAGATGATAATGTGCTGCAATCAAATCATCTCTCAGTCTTCCTTTTGGCATGAGAAACAGCTAGAAGTTGTTTGGTCTCACACAAAGTCATAAAATGTCTTTTCCCAGTCTCGAACCGTTTCAGTTCCTCTTTTTTGAATCGTCTCCAGCTTTTCTAATCACCTTTTAAAAACGAGGGCGCTCAGTCCGTCTGCAGCAGCGCTGGGACTGGCTTCACCACAGCTCTGTGCAGGGAGAAAATAACCTTCTTGTTTGATCTCAGGCGCGTGGATCTGAAAATTGCCGTAGTCCTTTAGGTCAGAGCATGGCTCTGTGTGGCTGCGGCGTGACCTGCCTGCTGGGATCACGGCTGAGCACTGGGGGTGCTGTTCGTGGGGGCACCCACAATCCTGGACGCGTTTGACTACGCCACAACTGCTGGGTTTGGGCAGAGCCGGGGTACGGGGCGATGGATCCCATGCTGTTGGTCCCCCTTTCACTCTCCGTGGGTCACCCGTCACTTTTAGCCACAGCGATGTTGAATTGAATTCCGGAGCGTGAATGAATCTGCCCCACATCAGCCCTGATGTGGGGCAGTGGTGATGCCCGTCGAGGACGGCGTTTTGCCTTGCAGTCCCGTGCCACCTCCTGCTGCTCTGGTTTCCACCCGAATGGGACGCGAGGCAAGGCAGGGAGCTGGCAGAAGGTCTCTTATGTTCTTATCCAATTTATAATCTCTTCCAAAAGTCGTATCCTTAGCCTCACTGCTGGTTGTATTAGCTAGTAATTCCACGTCGGTTGGCTCCTGCATTGATTTTTCTGTTGTTTTGTCCAGGATTGGCAAGTACAGGTTCCTGCACCGTTTGTAACCGAGCCATTTCCCTTCCCTTTAGGTACAAATCTGCCTTTCAATCACTGCTTTCACCTTTCTGCCTACCGATGGGAATTGCTCTGTGTTGCTTTTGATCTTCCTTCACTGGTTTTTTTCCCCCAACCCTGTTGCTTTTGCTGCCTTTATCAGTGTTTTTGCGCTTCACACCTTCTCAGTTTGATCGATCTGCAATTAATCCCACCCTTTGCTGGTTGCTGAACGTTTCCTACTTCAGCGCCTGCCTTTCCCTTGGCTTTGGAAGGGGTGCTCAGCTGCGCCGCTGTCGGGTGAGATTGATGGACCCTTTGGACATCCAATAATATTACCATAAAGATCGTCCAGCTTTCAACCACATTTTCTCTGTCTTAATTCATCTTTCTCACTTGTAAAAGCCCTGTATGATTTTGGGAGCATGGGGGGGTGTGTGTGTGAGGAGGATGGAAACGAGTGGGGAGGCAGGTCAAGGCTAATTCTCGCTGTTTAGGGGCTTATTAATTGTACGTTTCATTCCATAATGAGAATGAAGGGATGAATAATAAAATATCTGGTGATACGATGTGACTGACCCATTTTGAAATAGCAACTACACGTCCATGTAGGAGGTTGTGCAGTAATTATTGCAGAAGATTGTTCTCTTCGTTCATCTGCTCCTCTCAGCTCCATCCTCCCCAATTACCCGCTTCGCCTGCAGTCGCAGCATTTTGATTTCTCTACTAGCCTCATAACCCCTGTCGGAAACCATTGCAGGTGTTAGTTTTCTCATTCATACTTTGTTCTGACTTTTATGAAGTTGCAAGCAATGGGATTTCCTTCTCTTTTGCTATTGCATGGTCTCATAACTCTCATCCGTAAGTTCGGTCTATTTTTTCACTTAATTTTGTTTATTACTTCTGCTTAAAATGTTTTCAAACACCTTCAGCTGTTCCCAGTGTTTACATGACTCTAAATATGTCACAGTCTTTAACGTTTCTGTTTCTGGGTAGTCTAAGCTATTGTTATGTATTTAGTTCTTCTGATTTCTGCACAGACTGAACCAGCAATTATTTTATCTTTGCATTGCATGTTGGAATTTATTAATAACCAGTCTTAGAAACAGGGAGCCTGTAACGAGAGGTGGGAAGGTGCATTTGGAAGAGGCTCTACCCTCTGCATCATTACCTGGTCCTCATCTGTCGTGCTCAAGCTCTGCCTTTGCTGATGTTACTCTACAACTTGGGGGGGTCCAGTTTCCTTCCAGCTTTTAAGGAGTTTCGAATATTTATTTATTTAGATTGTTTTCTCCCATGAATTTCCAGCTTTCTCTTTCCAAGATGAAAACACATACTTTTTCCTTCATCTGCTTCTAAGTAGACTGGACTCCTCTTTTCTTCCCCCTGCCTTTCTCCACCCATCACGCTTTCTCTGTCATCTTTGATACTTGTATCTGTCCGTAACGTAATATTCTCCCTAAATATCGTTGTACTACAGATGATCCCCTTTGATCATCACCGTATATGTTAGATAAGGCCATACAAATAGCATAGGATGTCCAGTTGCTTTGAAGGGTTAAAAGAGAGGATGCGATGGTAGATTAACCCATGGAGGAGTGCACAAGGGTGGCCATGGCTCCGGATTAAGAATGGCAGGAGGATATGGCTTTTCTTTCGCGCGTGTGGCATAATCGTCTTGGCATAAGATTTGATGATGGTGTGCTCCTGACCTGATAGGAACCAGGGGAAATTCTGTGCTCTTGGTTAGTGTGTTAATGACTGCTACTATTGTTTGTGATGATTAAGGTTATTTTCATTACTAGTAAATGGTTTTATTACTTTTGTCTGGTTAAATTTTACTTACTTACCATATATGACGGACACGTATACCTACCCATACTTATTTTAAATAAATCACATTACAAGAAAGTACCTTTGATGATGTCCTAGTGATTAGATGGTGAGCGTGTGGCAACGAGGATTCATATTTTCTCCTCTTTTCTGCTCATTCAGGGAGTGTTTGAAGAGGAGCCCGCGGAGCCCGAAAGCAGAGGGCTCCGATTCGGTGACATCTCAGTCCTCACCCAGTGAAGAGGCTGGAATGATGACTGAGGTGAAGGTGAAAACAGAGGTACCAGATGACTATATCGAAGAGGTGATCTGGCAGGATGACACCAAAGATTCCAAGAAGAACATAAAAGATGGGCCAGGAGACGTGCCCGCGGAGATCTGCGTGGTCATAGGTGGGGTCCGCAACCAGCAGACACTCGGTAAGCTCGGGACAACGTGTCCCATCAGTCATTTCCTTGAGTCCGTGGTGTTGGGGAGAGAAACAAAGCTCTGGAGAGCTGTTCCTGGAAGCTTGGCTCTGCCGGGGGTACCAGAGCCAAAGTGCACATCAACCTGGCTTGAGATTATTGACCTTCCTTAGCTTTTGCTGTCTGTTTGCATCTGGTCACCCCTAAAGACTCAACCAAGCTCAGGGCAACTGTGAGAAAAAGCTTATTATCTTCTTTTGGCATGTTAAATGACTTGTCCATCAGTAGTGCAGAATTCAGGGTGAACCCAGGGCTGGGGGTAGGTACGTGGGGTGTAGGTGAGGAGGCAATCAGGAGGAAAGCCTCAGAAAAAGTTGAAATGCTTTGAGGAAAGTTGCTGAGAGGAGAGTGGCTGCTTTGCGTGAATAATTAGATTTAGCTCAAAAACAGGTTTTACAGGTTGCTGTTTGTTTGTTTTTCTGGTTGCTAGTAAGGTATGGGGAATAGTTTTGACTTTTGGCTGGCTGCGACGTGCCACTTCCAAGCTCGTGCTTCCTATCCCACCCCACCTAGAGAAGTCATGAGAAGAAGCTTTTTCTTTCTTTCTGTGAACATCAGACCGCCCTCTCCTCCTGCTCCAAGGAAAGGGCTTTCTGTGGGATCCCAGAGAGGAACTGGGGGAACTGCTTTTGCTAAAGGGACTCGTCTGTTGGCTCTGACATGGAGCAGGTCTCAGCAGTGACTTTGAGAGCCAAAGGCATTTGCTGATGTAAAGAAGGAGCAGTGGGACCCATGTTTCCTTTGAGGGACTCAGGAGAAAGCTAATTTGAGCTGCCCAGTGTTACTGTTGGGGTTGGTTTGTCTTTCAGGAAGAGAGAAAAGAGGTGTTGATGTTAGATTTTCTCCTGGGTTTTGATTGATCACTGTCCATGTTGTTGGAAAGAAACTCTGGAGAGTGTTGTTAGCTGGTAGCTGTATCTGGAGCATTGTTGTCCCTCCTGTCCTTCTTTCCCTGGTACGATAACCGCTAAGAGTGGCAGGGTTGAAGGTCTCTGCTACTTATACAGGGTCAAAACACCTAGGGAAAGCCTAAGAAGTCCATAACTGTTTCCAACTTAAAGATCTTAATTTGGAGGAAATACTCTGTGTGTTTTGTGCCCGCACAGCTCTTGAGAGGTTGGTCACTGCATGGGCAACCCTGAAACGCAGAGGTGTCCCTGGTGCTCCGGGAGGGATGGGTGAAGAGATGACCACTGATGGGACGCAAAGAACCTCCTCCTTCATCTGTGGCCACTGGGTTTTGATGAAAGCATCTGCAGATCGGGACTGTCGTGTAGGACACTATCATCCCCATGGCTTCTGGCCGGGCAGCAGCAGCTGCTCTGCAGATGATGTCCCCTGAGTGTGACTATATCGTAGTGAAAAGTGGGGAACGGGCTTTTGCTATTGGCTAACTTGGATGTACATCCAACATGTCCTACCTACTGAGAACTTTGGAAACAGGCTGGAGCGAGAGGGGACACTAATCAAGTTAGAGGCACCGTGGGGAGAAGGACAGAGAGTTATTGACTGGTTAACAAGTGGTGGTTGAAAGCTGCAGAAAGTAAACTGGAGAACTTCTATCTGGAAGGGCCTTTTCAAATGAAAAATGTGCATCGTATTTGTTATTTTATAGCCTCATGCTGGGTTTCTTTAAAGGCCACTTGGTCCTGAGGCGATTGGCAGTTGGCGGCCGATTCCTTTGTGAAAAGAGCCCTGTAAGTGCCCCTATTCAACCGCCATTCACATAGCTCCCGTTTGTTGGGGAGGTGGCTCTGAATAACTTTCCTGTTTGGCCACCAAATACTGTGCTCTGTGTGGAACCGACCGTGGTGCCCAGATATCAGTTCCTTGTGGTTTCTTGAACTGGCTCCCAGTCAATTCTTCTGGTCCCCTCCATCCCCCCGCAGAAACCAGAGCCAGGCACTATTTCCACCGCTGCAGACATCTGTGGAACTTGCACAAGAACCGTCCCTCGCCTGCTGCTTCCCTGGCCATAGTGGCTGCTGCTCTGGAACAGCCCAAGGTTGTGAACAGCTGAAGGCGCCGGTGCCTCCTACCTCCAGAGCAAGGGCTTCGTGCTCTCTGCTGCTGCTCACCAGTATTTCCAGGAGTTTTTCTCCCTGAAGCCTTTCTCGTGATGTGATCTGGTAGCCCTGTATCTAAATCACTTCAGCCCTGCAGAAAGGCAAGGCTTTGGTAGGATTTTATTCACCTTCATCAGGGAAGCTGAGATTGGAGGTGTTGAAAACGGTTATTTTTCGTAGTAATTCATGATGCGGGGTGAAGTGGTGAAGCGGGGCTAAATGAATCCCTCTCTTGTCGCGTGGAAATGCCAACCCCCAGACCATCGCCTTCCGTGGGGTGCTGGGGACGGCCGGTCAAACGGGGGGGTGTTGTCTGAGCCGGGGCCACGGTGCTGAAGGCTTCGGGGCACACGTGGCTCCAAGTGACAGACAGCTTCCCTGCAGCGCTCAGCTTCAGGGCTTGGCTGAAATTCGCATGAGAAGATTTATGTCTCTTCTCTGAGTCACACATCTCCTGCAGGAGCGCGCTATAGTTATATTTTTAGTTGTTACTTGGAGCAATTTCTAACAGGGATTCCCAGCTCAGTTGCTGCTCTTTGCTTGTAGCATTTTCATCAAAACGGGCCTTGTGTTTGCCACCGCCTGTTCGGTTACACGTTCACATGTCTCCCCCTGCACTCTGGACTACTCCAGACCCTGGTTTTGTCCATCTGGAACAGCCCAAACCCTGCGATGGACAAGAGTGGATGTGGCAAAGCTGGATGGGTGGTGGCAGTTGGTGTGGTCCCCAGCCAAAGAGCCAGTGCTGACATTTGTGGGTTTGGACCATTTCCCTTTCATCTGCTTTTCCATGGAAGTCTTGCAAGCTCCCTGGGGTCCCACTTTGGGCATC
>JAOXNO010000008.1:11713535-11724436 GCA_028565335.1 Limnodromus scolopaceus
TGGGTTTGGACCATTTCCCTTTCATCTGCTTTTCCATGGAAGTCTTGCAAGCTCCCTGGGGTCCCACTTTGGGCATCTCAAGCAAGGAAAGCCAACGGAGAGGTTGGCTCTAACCCAGGGTCTGGTCAGCAGCTGCAGACCCCACTCTCCTCCCCATCTACCCACCTCTACCCCGTGGTCACACCACTCTCCCTGCCTCCTGGGCGGTGTGTTCCTGGCACTGCACAGCTCTAAGGTGCAATATTTCCTCTTCTTTTCTTCTTTTATTCCATTAGCTTCACGCGCTGGCCTTGGGCCGGGGTTGTTTGAAGAGCTCCACCACACGAACAGGTCTCAGGGCAGGGCTGTCAGGGCAGAAAAGCAGAGGAATCCACCATGAAGCTCTAGAAAAAAAGAAAATGCCGCTTGGGTTGTAAATCAAGAGAAAGGGGGAGAGACTGTTTGGCTGATGTGGGTCATTTTCTAATGTTTGGAATACGGTCAGGTCAGTATTTGTGTTTTGGAGGATGGAGTTATCTGCGAGTTTATCAGGAGAAGTTCTATACAAGACTCTCAATCTGGTCCATGTTTTATGAGAAACATTTTGGAGAGAATTTTTGAAGTAATGCATTAAATCAGAAATGTTTCTGAGACAAAGTGAAGAGTGAATCCTTCTGCTCTGAGACGGTCAGTCTAACATGCTCATGCGTGACTCGTGCCGTGATGCAGATGTCTCAGTTGCTGAGCTGCTCAGCACACATAACTCGAGAGCACTGTGGATGCTCCCTAGTTACACCAAATAAGATGGTGCTGCAGAAGCGCTAAGAAACTCTATGTGATCTCTGACATCTTCTTAGCAAGCCACAGGGACACACGGGTCTTGGAAATTTTCAATAGGTTTCAGCCATCATTATTCTTTGGAAATGCGTCCGCTTTAAGGGCTATTTTCTGATTTTTTTTTTGCACAATTTAGATGGAAAAGCAGTGGAACGTGCCTCTCCCGTTGGATATATACGAAATCGATATTCAGGGACCTGGATTTTTGACCATGCATTGAGATACACGTCCGGTATGTGATGGAAGGGTGTGAAAATCTAACCAGGGATCAGGGAGCAAGGGAAAGCTCTGGATGCAACGGGTGCGTTGCCCAAATTCCAGCTGTGAGGCTCAGGAAAAGCCTGGCAAAACTGAGTGCACCAACTAACCAAAACCCTTCCCATCTCCCCTCGTACTACAAACAGCTTTAACCCGTATGACACATCCTGATGGGGACATGGTCCGATGACCATGGTGGCAGTGTCCAAGGCAACACGGGCATGTTTTTTGTAAGGCCTTGACACGTAGCAATGTCTTTTTTTTCCCCATGTCATCTTTCCTCCACTCTAATAACACATTTATTGTGGGAAGTCATCCCTTCTTTCTCTAATATAAGGATCTGTGCCTTTGCCCCCAATTCATGGTGTGCTGAGTATGCAGTTGTGGCTGTTCAGTTGTTTCTCAGTGCCTGCAGAACTTCAGATGTGTATCATAGAATCATCGAATGGTTTGGATTGGAAGGGACCTTAAAGATCACCTCCACTCCCTGCCCTGGACAGGGACACCTCCCACCAGACCAGGTTGCTCAAAGCCCCATCCATCCTGGCCTGGAATGGTCCAGGGATGGGGCACCTCTCACCTCTCTGGGCAACCTCAGAGAGAAAAATTTCTTCCCGATATCTAATCTAAATCTCTCTTCCAACTTGAAGCCATCACCCCTCGTCCTATCACTACATGCACCTGCAAAACACCACAGGCTGTGGGACACGTTAGTCCCTTCAGCTCCTGCCCAGTATGAAGGCTGCGGCACTCACTCGGTTTCGTATTGGGAAGGCACCTACATAGTTACTTGTAGAGGTTATCGTCTTCTTGAAGAAATGCACAGCCAAATGCCTTTATGTGCCATAGACTATCTCCAGAGGAATGGGGAAATATAAGAAAAATGGGGAAATAAAATCACCGTAGAGTCCCTCACTGTTTTTCACCTGTTTTCCCAGTGCCCTGCGTGGGCAGCACTGGGTCAGTGGGTGGGTGGGCGACAGTCGCGTTCTGCTGCTGGTCCAGCTGAACCACGGCTGCTGCCCAGGGCGAGGGGTTGGTGGAGCCCAAGCGATGGGGAATGTGCTCGTCTTCTGGCTGTGCTGCTCTGGGGCTCCAGCTGGAATAGTGTTCCGGAAAGAATTTTGGATGTTGGCGATGAATATAATGAGTCCTTGAGCATGGAAAATGGGGGCTGGCAGGTGCTGCCGACTTGCTGATATCCAGGATTTTGCTTCAAAAAGCCTGTGTGGAGTGACCACGGGTGATGGCTGTCCCATATATGTATATCTATATATAAAATACAATTAGCTGCGATAATTAAAAGGCTATGGAGCAGATCAGACATAGTCAATAGACTATAGTGTATTTTAGAGTATTTTTTCAAATGTGTACTCTTGTGTATTGGACTGTAGCGAGTTGCCTTTCTCACATCAATGACAAAGTGGCCTCCCAAGCTCAAAAGAGAGTCCCAAGTGATGCAAACAGTGATGGGCAGGGAATTCGGCGCTGGTATGAACTGGCAGGAGGGTTATTTTCTTCCCAAGCTGTAAGCTTGGGCATGGGTTGGGGAAAAAAGAACATGGGTCTAGCGTGTTAAAAAAACCCCACAGTTGGTTTTGTTCCTGGAAAGAGCTCGCTTTGAGTAGCACCAGGTAAGTATTGCTGTAAAATTGACGTTTGGGAATATTTATTAGGATGTGTGCGTGTGAATGTTTTGTTCTTGTTTGTGGCTCGTCCCTGAGTTTTACAGTTTTGCATGGTCAGGAAAAGATAGCTTCAAGGTTGTGTGAGGAAGAGTCGGTGGAAATGGAATGCTACATTCATGCAAAATTACATTCAGCCCTTTTTCCTCCCGCCTCCTTTTCCCGTAAGGGCTGCTCTCGCCCTGCTGAAGGGCATGGAGAGGATCACGGATACTGCTGATGGACAGCTGAGAAATGCAATACATTTTGCAAGCGAGAACTTGAAAGGTGAATTTACAGCCTGTTCACCAACGTGGAATGGGGGGAAGGAAAGAAAAGGTTGAATCAACTCAAATAACAAATCTAAGGAAATTTCTGGCTGTCCAATAAACAGAAGAGGCTAAATTCATTGCATAATTTCATCATTACAAATGATTCTCCCAGCTCTGTTTCCCTGGTTTCATTTAAATGACTGTTTGCAGATGTGTGTTTTCTGGAATTAGAGACACAAATTGGGAAGAGAGACTACTGTGGTCATGTGCTTTTCCTTAAAAAGGTCAAAAGTTCTATTTGTATCTATCTGGTTTCCTCTGGGTGGATATTTACCAAATCTCTGTGGGTTTCTTGAGAAATTCGTACATTGTGCATTTCTTGAGAAATTTTGAAAACTTCTTGCCTCAAGATAACATATTGCCTTCTTTTTTTTCAGTTGAAAAGCTTTTTTTCCCATATACGAGGAACTTACTGAAAAGTAATTCAAGGTTATTTCTGTCCATAGGAAATATTAGTCATTATTATAAAATTATAAGTCAGGCTATTTTGAGAGTGGCCCTTTCATGTCCGTGAAGTTATAAAGATATACTGAAAATGTAAGTTCAGGGTAGTATGCCAAGGAATCTTAAATAAGGCTGAAAAAAGGACTGAGTCTGGGATAGTGATTTCCTGCATTTATCTCCGTGAACCTTCCAAAAATGACTTTGCTGCAAACGGCATTCTTTTGTCCCCAGTTTACGGATAAGTATGCGGTGAGGCTGTTTTTCCTGTTCTAATATGGTGATGTATACTTTCCTGTCTTGTTTTTCAGGGTCTTACGAGTGTGGAATATGTGGGAAGAAATACAAGTATTACAACTGTTTCCAGACCCATGTGCGAGCGCACAGAGGTATCTCACTCCTGCTCAAATCTTTGGGAATCCTGGGGTAACATTCAGACTCGGGGACTTATTTTGGGGAAGGGCTAGGTTGCTCTGCTGCTTCTCTGTCCATCAATAGCGCTTCTTTGGGGTGGTCCGTTCACAGGATAAATTTTGGGGCTGTCTGAGCTCTGTGGCAGCAATATTTCTTCCAGGGTCAGGAGCAGCTCTTGCGTCCGGTGCGGTATTTACTGCCCAGGGCTCTCGGGGGTCATTGCTGTGTGTCAGGAGAGCTGCAAATCTCAAAATACCTCCTGGCAAACGACAGCAGGATCCAGCAGTGGAGTTACCCCCCAGGGGCAGACGTCTCCCCGCGGTGCCCGCGCTCCTGCCCCGCTGGGTGTTCCAGTCCAGCCCTGTAGGTCAGGATGGGGGGGTATCAGGGCAGATACTGGCATTGCTATAATGCTCTGTCTTCGTGTTCAAATCAAAATGATACCTTGGACTCACCCCCTGCTGTCGGCTGAGGTCACTTTCCAGCTACACTGTTTGTATGAAGTATCTCGTGCGTAGTCAGGAGTGACGTTATTTGAATTTTCTATAGGTCTGGCCAATTTGATGTTGCTTGATTGTAGAAATGTGAAAGTTTTGCTCGGTGTTTGTACAATTAGCGTAGTTTGTGTAATTTGGAGAAATGCGTATCTGAAATTACAGACGAACAGGGACTTGAAATGAGCTCCTGAGCCTTTCAGTGGTTCTATGTTCTCTCACTGGAGCTGGGCGCTGAAGGCTGTGTCAGGCTTGGAGGAGCATCTGCTGTAGCTCCGCAGCTGTAACCAGCACTATCAGCGCACGTGGTCTTGGACAAAATGACTGACTGGAGCGTCTAAAGGAGCATAAACTCCCAGTGAAAAGTTTGAAAATCCAGGCATAATGAAGGCTAATACAATATTACATTTCAAATGTGTAAACTCTCAGAATTCAGCAAATACACAGCTGAAAAGGGAACATGCATCTTAACTTCTCAGGGTTCTCACAGTCCCATAATACGTCTTTTAACTGCAGGGTTGCATTTTTCTCGTATGCTGTTTAACATCACAGAGCTGCTTCTGTGATCTTAGATACAAGCAGAATTGGTTTTCAGTGCTGATATTACTTTCTAAACACCAACAAAATTCCTAAAAGTCCTTTAAATGTAACTACAAAGTAGCTTCACTCTGCAGTTTAAGAAAAAAAAAAATCCCTAAAATAATAGTGAGCAGCAGTTATTTGCTGACGTGCAGAATGTTTTACTGTTGCATCACAGCACTGCAATAATTTTGCAATAATAATTGCAGTATTTAGATTAGGGACAAGGATTGCTTTTATTTTACTTCTCTTCCCCAAGCACTACGGGATCTTTAATTCAGATGGAATTTTAGGAGCGATACTAGTAGGAGCTCACCTCCTACTGTTTGTCCAGCTGATTTTTATTTATACATTTATTTCTATTTTGATCATTAAATCAAGCTATATATTAAATGATCTGGATGCATCAACGTACACATGTGCAATTGATATCCATAGTTTTTTCATTAACTCAGTGGAGACAGGGCTTTACTTTTTGCTTCTGAAGTCTTTTTAATGTGTAGCCACAGGAGATGGAAGTTTTCAAAATTTGAGTGTAAGAATTTATTAGTAATTTTCACATCAGTGGTGGAGAAGCACAATTTATATATGTGAAACTTAAAAAAACATTGCTTTATGTTGCTGTAAATGGATGCATGTAGCGGTAACATTTAAAGTGCATTTGAATTGCCTTAAGACAATAAAAATCAAAATGAGATATTTATTCATGTACGCTCCTCACAAGAAATCAAACTGAGAACCTGATGCCACTCTGTAAATGTGGTTCTCCCAGAAACAGAACCTGGGCTGGCAGTAAAAGCGGTGGGGAAGTACCTGTCTGCAGAGAAACAAGGTGCCAGTGAATGTGCGTGTAATTTGTAGTTAGGAGAAAAAAAGCACAGATTATAGGGAGGAAAGCCCTGTGAGATATTAGCCAGTGAGAATCGTAGATGGAACTGGACCAGTAACAGTGGTGGGAATAGCGTGAGACTGCAGGACTGAAAAACCTTTGCGAGGGCTGCTTTTATCACCACGCGTATCTAGGGCTTGATGTAGAAGTGGCCGGTATCGCTCCATCACCACAAACGGGGGAGAACGTGGGGGGGGCGCGTATGCTGAGGACGGGATTCTGCGCTTCCCATGTTCTCCCTGAGGATCTTCAGTTCCGTGCCTCGGCTAAAACCCTGGGGTGCTGGCAGGGCAGCTCTGCTCTCTCAGCTTGGCCTCGAAGCACTGAAAATTGAGCTCCCTTGGCATATTACGCGCAATTATCAGCTGCCAGAAACTCGGATCGTGAATCTTTTAGTCATTTCTTTTTGGCTGGGCGAGGAAGGAGCCGTGTTGCGGGGGCAGGACCTGGCAGTCCCTCTGAGCCTGACGCTTTTTCTGAGCGTCAGCCGTGGTTTCCCCGAGGTCTGGGCCACCCGTCAGTCCCATAACGTCTGCCTTGCCCTGAAGGTTTGACTGATCCTGGCTAGACTCACCAGCTCAGCATCGGAGTAGCTAGAACAAACCCAGGCCCCTTTTTCTTCTCTTTAGGTGCTTTCTTCCAGGGCTTTTTGGGCATTGAAGCAGAAATAATCTGCTTTTTGTGATTTGCTGAAGGATACACCCCTTCCCTGGAATAGCCCTGTGCTTTTCGCTTTCTTGTGTGATGCCTGTGTCACTGGTGGTCCTTGGCCAAGCTGTGGGTTGGTCCTGCAGATGGACAGAGCTGGTGATGGAAAACGGAGAGTAATCATGTCGATGTGGTTTGGATCTTTGGGGCAGAAAAACTGAAAAAGCCAGACAGTCCAGCCAGCTCCACTGTCACCATTCAGTGACCCAACTTGTGTCCCCGGGTCAGGAGGTTTGGAGGTCCCAAGTTGTCCTTGCTTTGAAGGGGGTTATTTCTCAGCTGGTTTTTGTAGATCTCGGTGTCCAGTTTGGAGCCACAGCAGATAAGCTGGGGGCTTGCAGCTCACGGCCAGTGCAGGTGGGAGCTCTGTTGCCCTCTCGGCTCTTGCAGTCAGTCCTTACTCATCAGTCACTTGTTTTGCCCTGTGCAAAACTTAAATTTCTTCTCACCCTTTGAGCTGTTCAGTTCCACATTGGGACTTTCACACTGGCAAGATCTCTAAAGGTTAAAGATCACATTTTTTCTTTGTAATGATAGTTTTTGGGAGAAATTTCCTGGATCTTTTTTTAAACCTGCACCTGCCTCCTCTCTGGACCTCCAGGGCAGAGAAGCTGTTGGGAGGTGACCCGTGCTCTTTAGGCTGATTTTTTTTTTCTTGTCCGCCTTCAGGAACGGGTGGTTTCTTACTGGAAAACGGGCATTTTTCTTAGTTTCTTGAGCTTTCCCTGTGGTACTCAGCATTGGCTGGAGAATTTCAGGGAGTGATTGATCTCCTGGCAGTTTGCAAGTGCAGAGGGTTGAGGCAGCTCTTCAAGACGTGCTGCCTTGAAGGGACAGGCTCCTTTGCTGCTTTGCTCTGAGAGCGGAGATGCTGGTGCGGAAAACCCCGCGTGAAGGGTTCTGCGAAGAACCAGAAACGTAGGTAAGAAGTTTACTCACTACGTTTTGTCAAGGAAGAAACGCAAAGGTTGCGTTCCTTCCCCTTCGCCTTCCCGAAACGCGCAAATAAAAATGAAACCCAACAACAACAAGAAGAAGTGATGGAGTGGAGCTGAAAGGCTCCTTTGTGAGCTGATGTGCAGCCCCGCAGGACCCCGTCTCCTTCCTCCATCCGAGCTGCCGGAACCCGGGGGGAGCAGAAAGGCTGCGGGTTCCTGGAGGCGATAGAAGGGTTGTCCCAGCCATCGGCACAGACAAACACTACCACTTCGCCTATAGGCGACCCAGGCCTTCAAAATTTGAGGCTTACAGTGCTTTTTGTTGAGCTGTGTGGGTTTTTTTGAAGTTCTTAAAAGGCTTGGATTCCCTTCAGGAGTTAGTCAGCTAGAAAGTTTTGGTTTGTACGGTTGGGTCTTATTTAAGCAACAAAAGCAGCAAAACATCTGCATGTTTTGAGTCAGGAAAATTATTTCACTTTCAGATAACTCGAAAAAAAGAAGGCTGAAATTACTTTATTAGACTTTTGGAAAGTAAATTTAAAAACCTCTGGGCTGAGGCCAAGCAAGGGAGATTTTTACCCAAAGGAGAATTCTTCAGAAAGCAAATGAAAGAAAAGAGCAAAGCTCGAGTTTAACCCTCGCAGGATATATTGCCTCTGTCCTAATAATTGGTGGAAGTTCTGTTTCCAGATAAGCTTTTCTGGGCTGAACGATGATTTTGCTCAAGTTGTTTTTCTTTGTTATTTATTTACGCTATTTAGTTGGTGCATTGCCTCCCTCTGAACCCATCAGCTCTCCGTTACCCTCCCACGTGGGTGTGGGAGCCGAAGGGCAGCTCTGCCATCATCAAAATAGGTGCTGAGTGCACTCGAGTAGGAAGGTTCTCTTCAGGCAAAGTTTCTAGTTCAACCAATTGTTCAAAAAACTGCTCAAAGCTTTAAAAGTTTCAGATTAATATTTTCCAAGAATGGGTTCTGCTCGATTCCAAAAGTATGAAAAGGAAGATGACTCGTTCAAACCGTGAATATGGAAAAATGTGTTTTTCCAAAGTGCACATTTCTGGAGTCTGAGTTGGAGCAGTTCTGTGACTGCAGTGATTTTGAGGTGAGAAGTTGAAAATTAATAGCGAAATAACCATTCTTGAGGAGAGATGGTGTTTCTGAGCTGAAGAAAGTTGGGTTTCATTTGTATGATTATCGGCTACTGAAAAATCGTAGGATTTGGGGGCATCCTTTGCCCTCTGGACTGCATCCCAAGCATCGATTATTTATTGTGTACATTTCCCAGTCTGTAGCAAAATTTTGTAGAAGATGCAGGAAGTTACTCGAGACACAGGAGTTAACTTGCCTGTTCCCCAGCCTTCCCGCCGACCCCCCTACTCTCACTTACTTTTGCAACTTTCTCAGAAATTGGTCTTTTGTTTTGAAGCTTTAATTACTTGGTCTCAGCCCAAAGGTGACTTAGAGTGGGCTGTTAGGGGATTTTTAGGGTGGTTTTTTTAATTTGTGAAGACTTTAGCCTGTCTTATGACTAAGAGTAATAACATTTGTTAACACAGTTCAGAAATGGCTGCTTCTATAAACCTTAGTGTGTTGCTCGATTCTTGTTAAGTTTGACTGAAGTACTTTTTAAAGCTATTTAAATGACAGAAACGGCCTGGTGCGTGCATAGTACATAGCTTTTATGGTTTATTTATGCCGTTGTCTGTGAACGCCAGAACAGCATTCTGCAGAGCTCTGTTGTGCCACAGCTCGCTTTTTCCTTGAGTGATAGGTGGTAATTCAAACAAGTAGCAGCTGTGGAAAAACACAGGAGTTTGACTGTCGAGGTTTCGCATACGATACTGAGGGCTGGTGATCTGGCCCCTCAGTTTATGAAGTTGTGCCAAATTAATTACGTTGCCTAGAAAAGTGATCTAATCAGGTGGGTTAATCAAGTAGAAATGTACAAATTCACAAACCCACAATCATTTGTTTTTATTATTTTTGAGAAATAAGGAAATTAAATGCAAACAGTGTTCATTACTTAAGGTTGCAAATTTTAAATTCAAAAATGCTGTGACATTCCGCAGCTGTGGTTTTCAGAGCAATGCGAGCGTGATTCCAAGAGACATACGGAATATTTTGAAACGTAGTTATGTTATTAGATAATGTGACATACAGTATATGCAATTTAGGATGAATATGAAACACTTCAAAATGGCTTGGAAATCCTAATCATTTATGATCCTTGACTTACTGTAACACTGGGTTTTCTTTTCCAGCTTGCAGCTTTGCGCATTGCGTTCGTTCAGGGCTCGAATGTGATCTTTGCTGTGTGTTTCTTACCATCCCACATCTTAAGAGTGGAGGGAGCTTTTCCTCCCACCTTTTCTCATGTCCCTTCATTCAGACCAGGACAGAGTAGCCCCGGGGGGAATCCTTGTGGCCACCTCTGGTAGAGGTTGTGCCAGATCTGTGGAGGGGAGACACAGCAGTGGAGCTGTGCCCTCCCCCATTCGCTTCCCTGGGTTGACAGAACTTGCCCAGGAATTAAGCATGGGAGCAATTTCAACAAACCTTCCGTAGGAATTGGGAAACGCATCGTTACGAGCTCCACTGATGACGGTGGGATGGTTAGGGTGCATCAGCCCAGCCTGTGCCCAGGGCCCCTTAGCCTGGAGACACGACAGCAGCCGGCCTGAGGCGAGGAGGGGTGATGGCGGGGCTCTCCCTGGGCAGAGCAGCGCACCCGGTGCCTCTCCAGAGCCCCCCCCCCGAGGCTCCCTGAGGCTCTCCTGGGGCAGGTGTTTCCCTTCTAGCCATCCCGTTTGGAATCCAGGCCCCTGTGACCGCTCAGGGAACAAGAGCCCCGGTGTCGGAGGCTCTTACAAAGGCGGCTGCGTTTTAACGAACAGCCCTCGAGGTGGCCTGCTTTGGCCCCACAGCCTGTCCCCGCTGGGGGCTGCTGGCCTTTTGCAGCCCGCTCCATCAGCAGCCACCATTCCGGCGAGGGAGCCTGTGCCTTGCACAGGGCAGCCGCTCTGGGTTGGTGCTCTGTGCCAGGCGTCGTGGGCCGCCATGGCGGAGGAGAGCGGTGGCCGGAGGAGAGCGAGCGAGCGAGGCACCGGGGCCGGCCGAGACGCAGCGGACGCGGGGCAGAGTCAGCCATCAGATCTAAGTGCAGCTCTTTCTCTTTGCAGACACTGAAGCTGCCTCAGGTGAAGGAGCCTCACAAGGCAGTAAGTACTCATGGCGCTGGGGGTGTGTATGGGGGGGGGACCGGGGCCTGGCGTGCGGGCACACTGCGGTGCCTTCTGCGAGCGCTCCCCCCTCAGCCGTACGGCCAGCCTGCAGCCCGCCGCACCCCACACCGCCTCGGGGCTCGGT
>JAOXNO010000008.1:11729321-11741040 GCA_028565335.1 Limnodromus scolopaceus
TGATTCTGTGACTGGATGAGCCTTGGATCCTTTACAGGGAGTTTGGGATTCTGCAGGCAGGCGGGGAAGCAGCAGAGAAAGGGACTTGCCAGGGGCAACCAGTAGGCGAGTGGCAAAGGAGGAGAGCGCAAGTCTCTGGGCTTCCAGCCCAGTCCCTGTCTGCTGGGCACAGCCCTCTGCTGTTGGATTGTATTTCTGTGCCCTGTGAAAGAAAGCAGAACAGCAAATGCACAGAGAAGTGGGAGGGGAAGAACTGCTAAAAGCTGAAGGTTTCTTAAAGTATAGCTGGTTTATTAACTTCACGTATGCCTGGTGAGTTATTTGAGACTTAGTGAGTGTTCCTTTTCTCAGGGGAGAAGTCCTGGGCCTGATGGAACAATACTGATTAATATTGTGGGGAAGAGTCTTACCATGTCTGGAATCTTTAAATAGAATTCTGTTAAAAGTGGGAAGAATCAGGAAGATTTGGGGAGCCTTGAATTCGTCTCCAGTGTATCGGTCGTGTTGGCTGAGTCTAGGGGATCTTGCTGATAGTGGGGTTTCTCTGTTCTCTTGCCCTGGTAACAACTTTTTTGAGGACCATGACAAGCAGGTTGTAGTTTAAAAGCAGGTTGTGCTCCCAGGCAGCACTAGCTGTGAGTGTGGAGTTTGGTCTGTTGGACTGTCAGTGTGGCACCAGTTACTCTCTGGTGTGCAGGGAAACAACGTGAAAAAGCAGTTCCACTAAAACAGCCCAGTTTGAATGCTCCATTTTCATTCCTAGTGGTGTTGCAGTTTGTTACTACGGCAATTCAGTGACATTTGCTGGAGGTTGGAAGACCAGTAATAGTTGGGTTTTGGTAGATCCCGTTTTTTCTGTCTCCATCTCCTGCTTTTGCATACATGCAAAAACATCTCAAAGGCAGATCCCAGTGCTCGTGCTGCTGGTGGGTTACTCCTGCACAGGTCTTCACTGGACTCCACCATTTGGGAGATGCCTGAGAGTCCACTGTACAAATCCTGTCCATAAGCCCAGGCCATCCTTTACTTGCCAGAGCCCACCAGCTTCCTTCCCTTTTGCTTTAAATTCTAGTGGAAACAGGAGCTACTTTCCTAGTGCCTTTGTGCTTGCCGGGGCCAGCCCCATAGGCTGAAAGCTCCTCGGCCAGATCCTACAAAATCCCCAGATAGATCCCAAGTAACACAATCACCCTTTTTTTTTGTGTCTGTTGGCTTTTCTGTTGTGTTGGAGCCCCTTTTTCCTGTTCACAGTTAATCTTTGAAAACTAGTATTGCCATCTTACAGGTGATGATACTTACGGGGTATTTCAGACCACTCTCTTTTGAGTCACCAGGTTGTATGGGGGGCTCAAAAAGTTATCTTTGGATATTGTGTGACAATGTTATGTCACCTCCACATAGCCCGAGGAGCAGCGCTTTCCAGACCATTGCATGAAGTTTTTCTGGGGTAGATGGGAAGTTCTGGCACTACAGAGAGTGTCCTGCCTGAATCTCTCCTGGAAGGAGGCAGGAGAGTGTCTGTGTTGCCCTTTGAAGCAGAGAGAGAAGTGACTATTTACTGGAAAATCCAGCTGACCAGATAGAGTGCCATCCCCCGAGCCAGGCTGGAGACCCCCAGCGCGCCCCTGAGCAGCAGCACTCTGTGGAGCAGGCATTGGTGGCAGGTGACAAAAGCACGGGAGCAGCCACCCAGCCAAGCTGTGGAGCAGTAATTCCCATGCCCTGCTCAGCAGCAGCCTGTAGCCACCCTCGTCTCCTGCAGAGGAGGTGAGTTTCAGCTATGCTTTCCCAAGGGAGGGAAGCCATTCCCTTGTGGTCGGGTAAACTGGCATGTGCTGGGGTCAGTAATGGATCTCCCTGGAGGAGCTGCCCGAGTTCAGGACCCTGCTGAGAGAAGGGTTGGAAAGAGGAGACAAGCTCATCGCCTGCTGCAAGGCGCTGGGTTAACCAGCGTTCATCAGGCTGTGTGTGAGGGCAGCCAGTGTCTGCTCGTTAGCAGCAGCTGCTGATTGCTGCTGAAACTAGAGTTCCTGACTCTGAGCTAGTATTTGAGGGCACTTTTTCTTCTACTCAAGGATTCCTCCCCCTCACACAAGGCAGGGTAAAAACAACTAGATGAAATTGGTGATTGTCACTGACAGAAATTTGCAAGTTCTCATTGATAGCTGTGAGCTTGCAACGACTTTAAAAGTAGATTTGGGCTCCAGGAAGTTTCATTGCTTCGTAGATAGAACATCTTCAAAGTTATTGTTCTAATGTGTTCTTCAGAAATGTGCGGTGAGACAGTTCCTCAACCTCTCAGCCGTGTGGCCTTTCCCAGTGCTTTCCCTACGAGCCCCGGACGGGGTATTCTGCCTGTGGGCAATCTTAACTCTGCTTCGCTGCAGTTAAACTGGTTTTGTCTTTCCCTCTATGGCCAGACTCCATCACCCTTCCCAGTTCATAGCAGCTTTTTCTTGTATTATGCGTTGCTTTCCCTATTGAGTTGAGTTGAGTGAGTTGTGTTACTGCATTGGGGGTACAAAGGTTGTGTTATCGAAGTTTTCCATAGATTCTAGTATCCTACAGAGAGAAAAACACATGTATGTCCTCCAGGGAGCCAGGGCGCAGCTGGTGATCTGAAGACTTCGTGAGCTCTTTTGTTACAGTCCAGGCTTTAGCATTCTCCCCAGCTCAGAACTGGCCCTCGAGAAGAGACTGGGAGATGGCTGGACCACATTCTCTTCTCCTCTCGAGTGACAGACCGCTGTGGTACAGACCAAAACCGTACTGCAAGCTACAGTTATAAAATGCTGAGAAGCATTTCAGCTCCAAGGCTACCAGTTCTACTGGTGCAATCTAGGGAAGGGAAAGCCAGCCAGCACGTTTTCCTTGGGCTGTGTCACATAGGAGCAAACACCAAGGAAGGCAGGGATGCAGTGTCACAGAGTTAAAAATAAGTGCTTTTAAGGCTAGATATCACTATACAAGAGATAGCAAAATGGTCTGCAGAAGAGGTGCTCCAGTCCCAGCTATGCACGGGATGAGGCAGGCAGGATCTCTTTTCGGTTACTAGCTGAGTGCCATCATCATCGTCACCGGTTCAGAGCCTGACTCCAGCTTGGGCTTTGCCATAGCCTGGAGGGGAGCACATGGCTCTGGTCCAGGAGAGGGACCTTGCTGACCTGTTCAGCTCCCATATTGGGGCGCATTTTTTTCGAGGGTGTTGTGTGATGTCTGAGTCATTGCTCTTTGCCAGATCTTCAGTCCCTCTTATCAAATCCCCAAATGTAGTGATTTATGCCTCAATGCACGATATATTTTAGTTTGTGATAATATCCCAACCACTGAGAGCTGGCTGTAACTCTTACGAGAGTGACGGTGGGTCAGGAGGCACATCTTTTGAAAATTAAATAGAACTGTGCTGTCATCTGTGAGCTTTATTTCCTCCTTCCCCGTTCATAGCAGTATGATCCTTGTGTATTGTGTGCTAGGTTGTAGCTGGATGCTGGGCTGAGATAGAACATTCGATGGTAGGGAGGACACTGAGTTTTATCTGGGTCTGAGGATGTTGCAGGCTGCAAACAGAATTATGTTTTTCTTTTCAGATTTTTAGCCAAATGCACTCAAACCCATCACCTGTGCACAGGGCAGCATCCACGAGGAGTGTGTCTCCACTGTGTGACATTATTTAGTTACAAGAAGGAAAAAAGAAAATTGCAATTTTTTTTTTTTCTAAAATGGAATACATAGTAAGTATTTTACAACCCCATAAATAAAAATGATTGGCCTGATCTTTTAAAAACATATTTCCCTTTGGGCTCTGACTAAGCATGAGAAAGTTCAGCCTAAGAGGGAATTTATTTGCAGAATCAGTGAAAGGTTAGAAGCGAGGATGTGGGCTGGAATACGCCCTGCAAACGTTAACTGTGGAGGCAGAGTGCTAATGCCTTGCATGTGCAAAAACATTTTGAGGGTTGTGAATTTAAACCATGAAATTAATAAATTCAAAATTAAGATTTTTCTTTCCCAGACCTTACGCATACAGGATATGGTGATTTTAATGTTCTGAGTGGTGATGGAAAGATATGTAAGTGGTTTGCTGGTGTTAATTTGACATGAAGGATCTTTAGCATCTCCATTTCTTGATTAATTTTAAATATTCAAATTTGCAACCTTAATGTTTCCTTAAAGTGAATTTTAGCTTTTGATTTCCGTGCACTTTTTGAGGGGTAACAGGGCAAAAAATGGAAAGTTCCGCTGTTGTGCTTGGTAAAACTTCCTAATGCCTTACACAATTAAAAGCGTAATGTAGCTGGTGTGTGTGCGCACACCCACACACACTTGCCAAAGAGAATGGTTAGTCATTTACAACTTTGTGATTAATTTTTCCAATGTTCTTATTTAATAATTCTCCCGCTCCGTGGGGAGGGCAATAAAAATGGATTTTATTTTTCTAATGCGTTTGCATTTTAAGTAGGTAAAGTCTCTTTAGATTTCCATTTGCCTAACAAGTAGATGAATATGTTCATCTTCCAATTCAAATGACCAATGGGCTGAGACCAAGAATGATAAATTTCCATGAAGGAGAAGGACATTAAGAAAATAATATGGAACTTAGTTCTGGGCTCTACAGCGTGAAGAAAATGTTGACCTTAAGGCCCGAGGTCTGTTCCTTCGGGGCTGTAGCTGTTGTCTTTCACAAAAGCACCTTTAACCTCAGCTCTGGGCTGGGGTCACTCGCTTTCCCCTTTTTCGGCAAGTTCCAGGGCTGTCCCTTGCTCCTTAAACACAGGCTACTCCTGTCTTGCTCCGACATCCTCCTTCTGTGAGTAATTGCAAGACTGGAATGGGAGAGAGTTTATCTCTGGGATTTCTCAGGTGTTTGGTAACAGGGAGACCCTTTTCCCTTTGCCTTTCTCTGTGGCTGTTTGCTGGTTCTGAAACAGAGCCTTCACATTACAGCAATGACAACTTTTTTTGAGGCTGGGTGAAATAGGTGACAGTTCCTGGACCTGTTTTTTAGTAGGGTAAATTTGAAGTTGCTCTTCAGACATAACTCACATGAAGGGTTCTTTTTGGGTGGTCTCACCTTGTGTATCCTATTGGGTGTCTTTGCCTTATAACCACGTTAAGTGTGCTCAGGAGCATGACACACATCGTCATGCTGGAGGGTTTGACATTCATGCAAGTCCTGCAGTTCCATAGCTCTGGAAAGGACTAGTTGCTCTGTAGGTCGTTTAAATATAATGTTTTAGAAAAAGAGGCTTTCCAGTTGTCTGTAAATCTGTGATTTTCACACGATCTTATACAGAAAATTGATAATATACCCATAAAAATTAAATCTCTGCCCTTTTCACAGATGCTGACCAAAAAGATCATGTTTACAAAAATCTGGATGTTAGTACTTAGCCACACATCTCTTACAGAGTTCCCAGGCAGCGAAACTGATGAAGAAATATACTTATTCTACTAAAAAAAGGTTAAGAATTTTAGTAATCCCAGACCATTCTGATCATCCGTCAGTTTGTCCTGAAAATGCCAGGAGAGCTTTATTGAAAATGGAAATACATCCCTCCACTGTTCATTAAGAAGGAACACACTTTCCATCTTCCGACATGGTTTGAAATTTAGCAAGAGAAAAGGTGTACAAACAGCAATACCATTAATTATTCCAAATTCTTCTTTCAGCCTCAACCTTTGTCTGCTGAGCTGCGTGATGGCATTTCAGCAGCAATAAACCTGAATAACACACAAAAAACCAAAACACTTTAAGTATTTTTTTTTTATTTCTTGAAAACTATATCCCCATCATTTGTTAGCCAAGAAAATGAGCGAGAAGATGCAGCCTGTAGTGTTGAGTGATCCAGCTTGTTTCACCACACTTCTCAGAATTTTCACTGCTAAGGATCTTTATAACCCAGAAAGGCAGAGAAATACAAGGATTACCTTCTTAAGATCTCTTCCCTTCAGCCTAACCAAAAAGGTCAGAGGGCTCTGCATCCTTCTTACTTTATTTTAATTTGATTTTGTTCTTTATGCCAGTTTATAGAGCCAGGATCTCTTCTTCAGTGCTTCTCCATCATTTAACTGTCACTTTTCCTTTCCACTTTGGAAACCAGGCAGTGATACTCCCTGTGAATTCCCCTCTGGAAATCACAGCACGAGCAAATATTCTGGTCAAGAAGAAATGAGCAGGAAAAAGTCAAGATGAGGCTTGTTTTTCCTTTATGAAACTCTCAGTGCTATGTCATTTAATCTGAACCGTCGTGAAGTAGATAAAATAGTGTATGTTCCCAGCCAAACTATTTTGATTTCAAAAGCAGGTTAAAATAAAATGGCCTTTATTGTCTGTAGAGCGTGACTCCATAATGTGGGCTCAACTGAGGGTTTTTTCACTTAAGATGGGGATTCAGCATCCTTGTTGATAGAAAAAAATAATTATCATCAACAAGTTATCATTAACAAATTATCATCATCAAGTTAAAAAATTCCATCAGCAAGTTATGTATGTACAAGTACGCTTTTTTTTTTTTTAATTATGCAAGATTAATGCTGTTCTTTGTCAAATTGCTGGATGTAGCATATTAAGTATCTCTTTTCAACATTTTTCATCTTACATTAGTTACAATTTGAATAAAAAAGAATTCAGCAGTGCCCTGAAGTCACACCAAAATGAAAACTCTGAAACTAGATCTGCTGGTGTTACATTGTCTGGTGTCTGTCATGGAGTCTGAATATCCTGGTTTGTAATGCTGAATTAAGGCATAATCATAGAACGCTGTCATATTTTCACTTTAAATTGCTGGTATTTGCTGTCTATGGACTCAACTTTAGCATACTTTTAACTGTGGGAGAAGGAAATTCATTGATGTGTAACATCCTGAGAATGCCTGGGAAGACTTCTCTCTCAATATCCAGGGAGTAGTAGCCAAAACACCTTTTCCCCAAAATGTTTTAAAAAAATACAGCATGTGACCATCAGAATATTTCGAACAAGAAGGCTGTCTTTCAGAAATTAATTCAGGATATTCCCCTCTGTATGGAATTTCCTGCTAGTCTGGCGTCGAGTTTCCAAACGTGGAGGGATTACATATAGCCCTGGATGGTCTGCTTTTAAATCTCCACCGTGCTGATACATTCAGCTGACACATGGTTTGGATAAAGCAGCTCAGAATTCATAGAATTCACTGGCCACCTACTTGAAAGCAGCTTAAGAAGTGCTGTAAGGTGAAGTCAGGGCTGTCGCTGCTGAACGCATCTGCGGCGGCTCTTTGTAGGAGCCGGGACTAAGCTGTGAAATGCTTCAGCGAGAACCCGAGCCCGAGCCTGTGGCTCAGAGCCCTCTCACCTGGCATTTAGCCCCTTCCCAACATGGAGGTGAGCTAATATCTTACACCATTCTTTGGTAATTTCAAGGGATTTGGCTCATCTGTGAGGATCTGGGAGTACCTTTTTCTTGACTTGGTAGTTTACAGCCTGAGGACGCCCCTGCGGGAAGCATGGGAAGCTCCATGCCAGGTAAAGCCAGTGTGTGCCCAGATGTCTCACGTGTAGGGGGAGACAAGGCCAAATGTTTGTGGGAAGGAAGTAAATGATCACGAAATGAGTGATCTTGGAATAGTTTGCCCACAGGGAAAGTTTTTTCCTAACCCCCACTTAGGAGCTGGCTTGTGCCTTTGTGTTTGAGGGTTTCTATCCTTTCCAAATTTCTGGATTTTATTATTATTTAATCCTTACTAATGTAATTCTGGATACTTTAATCCTCTTAAGGGGTTGCTGCTGACTTTGGGCTCGGTCCTGTTCCCTTTTCAAGGAATTTTGCCATTAGACACCTTTTAAGTTTAGCTGTGATGTAGATTGCAACTGATTTTACTGGCAACTCTCTCCTTGGCTGTAAAATGCAGGTGTAAAGCTCGTAACTGCTGTGCAAGAGCACGGTTTGAATGAGGAGTAGATGGAGATCTACAGACCTGTGTCTGCATACTCACATTTTACCTCTCCCCACTGTCAGTCAAGCATCTGGAAGGAAGCCCCTAAAGATGCCAAAGGGTTAGGTCAAAGGAATTGTCCGTGAACCTGCGCGTGGAATATCCTGCTAGTTTAGGAAGCCATAAATATGTTCCTTTCCATCTAGGTGCCCCTCTGGCTGCGGAAAGGGAGAAGAAGCCTCTCTCCAGAGCTGTCTTTGTGCTGCCCTGGATGGAATCCACAGAAACAAGTGAGGGTCCCAGATGTTTTTGCTCCCTGCTCGGTCGTAAGGAAGCAGTAACTGCACCCTGGGTCTCCTGGGGAGGCTGCTCAGATGGTCTCTGTGCTGGACACAGCCTGGAAAGGCATTTCCCGGTGACAAGCGTGTGCCACGTATCTCAGAAAATGCCAGCCTTTTCTGTTTCTTTGCACGGGTGGTTTAGTCGTGGTGGCTTTGGCTCTTACTAAAGAGTGTTGGAGTTGCTTATGGTTCCTTTCTGTGGGGCAGACATCCCAGGGAAGGTGGTGCTTTTTTCAAGTGCTGCTCCGTGGCCATTGACCAGTTCCAGCCCTGTGTTTCTCGCCAGCAGAACTCACAAGAACTCCAGCATCTGCCAGCAGATTTTCGGGAAACAGTTAAGGAATGTGAAACTGAGCATCAGAGCATCTCACGGACTGTCCCCTGATCCACTGGCTGGGGGTGGAGGGACGATGCTGATACTTCAGTGTCACATAAACCTCACTCAGAAATCCTGTTTGGGTGAAAAAATGTTGTAACCTCAAATAGAGAGGTGACAGATAAATGTATTGCAGTGGGCTTAACTGTAAGAAATGCAACTCCCCTCCCCTTTCAGAGATGCTGCTGGACTTTATGAGCTGGTTGGGAAACTTTGTTTCCCACTGTGAGCCAGGAATGCAAAATTCCTGGAGGTTGGTGTTTCCTTTGCCCTTCTCAGACCTTCTGGTGTAAAGGTGCCACCCTGACCATGGGGCAGGACAAGCAGTGCTGTCCAGACTTCCCATTCTTCATTTTTAATTTTACTGCTTTTTTCTTGACTGGGACTTGGAACACTGCTGGATTTAGGAATAATTCATCAGGCTATTGCAATCTACATTCAGCAGTTTTGCCCTTTCACATTTGGGGGCTCTCCCTACGAGACATGTATTTTTGCAGTGCTGTGTAACAGTGGGATCACTTAGGATTCAAGAGTACCTGCAAAGTGTCTAGTTGTCATGAGAGCTCCTCTATCAAGTTGCTTTTGTGGCTTCTTCCATTTGAAAGGTCAATATGAATTCTGGGTCAGGTGAAAATTGTTCTTCACTGTGGAGAACTCCTTAAAGAAGCTCCCACAGCCTGCTGTGTGGAGAGCCCATGATTCTGGACCCTGAATGGAGAGAGCTGTCACCATTGCAGGGATCTCATGTGTGTGGTGTATGTAGCTGTTCCAATTCACGTTTTTCTGATGCTGCACAGAGCTCTTTGAGCCCGTTGGAAACTCATTTATACACAGTTTTTGTGATCTCAGATTCCCGAACTTATGATTGAGAGCAGCCCTCAGGAGAGGGACTTGGGGGTGTTGGTGGATAAGGAGCTCAAAACACCCCAGGAAGGTGTGCTGGCAGCCCAGAAACCCCCCACACGCTGGGCTGCATATCCATCAGCATGGCCAGCAGGGCAAGGATGGGGGGATTCCACCCCTCTGCTCCACTCTGGGGAAACTCCATGTGGAACACTGCATCCACCCCTGGGGCCACCAACATCAGAAGGACATGGACCTCTTGGAGCGGGGCCAGAGGAGGCCATGGAGATGCTGGGAGGGCTGGAGCCCCTCTGCTGTGAGGACAGGCTGAGAGAGTTGGGGGGGTTCAGTCTGGAGAAGAGAAGGCTCTGCAGAGACCTTGGAGCCCCTTCCAGTCCCTAAAGGGGCTCCAGGAAAGATGGGGACAAACTTTTTATCAGGGCCTGTTGCAACAGGACAAAGGGTAATGGCTTAAAACTAAAATAAGTTAGATTCAGACTAGATACAAGTAGGAAACGTTTCACTCTGAGGGTTGTGAGACTCTGGCCCAGGTTGCCCAGAGAAGCTGTGGCTGCCCCATCCCTGGGGGCAAGGGGAGTTCAAGGTCAGGTTGGACGGGGCTTTGAGCAACCTGGTCTGGTGGGAGGTGTCCCTGCCAAGGGCAGGAGTTGGACTCGATGATCTTTAAGGTCCCTTCCATCCTAAACCATTCTGTGATTCTATGATTCTGTGAAGGCGAGTTAAGTGACCTGTATTTTTAGCTTGTGATACCGAAGTCCTGACCTTTCAACACATTTCTGATTGCTATCGTTCCCTTCTTGGGTTTCTAGAGCAAAATCCACCGAGTCTCTGGTCCAGGTGCCATAAGGAAGGAATCCTCTTCCTTTACCTGCCACTGTTGGGCGTATGTCCTCTGTTCTCCCTCTTTCCTGACAGAATGAAATATGTGGTTTCTTCTCTGCTGTTTTGCTGAAGCAAAATAACAACAAAAAAATCTCAAAATATTTAATGCAAAATCTGGAAGGTAGATGACCCGGCTGGCCATCTCTAGGCTGGGGTATTTCAGCAGCTCCAAGTCGCTGCTGAACACAAACGGTGTGGCAGGAGCCAGGCAGCAGCCCCCAGAGACAGGCAGGAGAGAGCAGCACGGTCCTTGTCACTAGAGGGGCACCTGCAAGCAGAGCGGTCAAAAAGGCTCCCAGGTCCCGTGGAGTTATTTCTTCGGGTACTGAGATGGCCTGTTTGCCATCTCAGTTTCTCAGTCCTTTATATCCAAGGAACTGCCTTGTAACAGGGCTGTTCTTGCCTTTTTTTTCTAATAATATGTGGTGCTGTATTTTGGTGCATGTATTTCATGAGATTGAACGTGGGATATAGAAATATAAGGCCATTTCTCCTTAGACCTCATTCTAGAATCTCTGCTCCCTTTGGAAAGGCTCACGAGCATGAAGGAGGAAGGATATTTGCTGGAGTTTGGTTTTTAACTAGACGTCTTTCTAAGATTTTGAAAGTCTAGATTTGCAGCAGTGTAATAGGGTGACTGCTCAGCTGGCAGCGAGGATGCGTTCTGCAGGACTGTTGCCTGAGTACCAGTAACAGGCAGCACTGAACCTCTCTGCCAGTGGGCTAATTAGTAGCTTTCTCTGTGTTTTTCCTTAAGTCCTAATAGTGCTTTTGGTAGAGCTGCACTGTGTTAATGTCTGCCTGGGGACAGGAGGCAGTTTGAATCTGGTCAGATTTGCTTGAGTAGCATTAGTTTTATGTGTCTGGTACCATCTTTTTATGTGTGGTGTCTGGTGTCTTCAGAGGCTTAGAGATGGGGGGGTCAGTATGGGCTTGCAGCACACCTTAGCACTCCGGGTCCCCACTGGAAGTGATATTACATATATTGGGTACTGTGCCCTGGCTAGAGTTGACCTTAGTCTGGTAGTTATAACCCAGAGCAGGAAAAGTCTGGAGGTGCTGGTTAACAGCCAGCTGAATGTGAGCCAGCAGTGTGCCCAGGTAGCCAAGAAGGCCAACAGCATCCTGGCCTGTATCAGGAACAGCGTGGGGAGTAGGACTAAGGAAGCGATGGTCCCCCTGTACTCGGCACTGGTGAGGCCCCACCTCCAGTGCTGTGTCCAGTGACAAGAAAGTCATTGAGGTGCTGGAGTGTGTCCAGAGAAGGGTAACGGAGCTGGTGAGGGGTCTGGAGCACAAGTCTTATGAGGAGAGGCTGAGGGAGCTGGGGGTGTTCAGCCTGGAGA
>JAOXNO010000008.1:11741140-11756891 GCA_028565335.1 Limnodromus scolopaceus
TCCCTGAAAGGAGGGTGTAGCCAGGGGGGGTCGGTCTCTTCTCCCAAGGAACAGGTGATGGGACAAGAGGAAATGGCTTCAAGTTGCACCAGGGGAGGTTCAGGTTGGATATTAGGAAAATTTTTTACACGGAAAGGGTTATCAAGCATTGGAATGGGCTGCTCAGGGAAGTCACCGTCCCTGGAGGTATTTAAAAGCCGGGAAGATGTGGTGCTGAGGGACATGAGTTAGTGGTGGTTTTGTCAGCGTTGGGTTGATGGTTGGACTCGATGATCTGAAAGGTCCCTTCCAACCCAGGCAATTCGGTGATTCTAAGTAGTAGCACACAGGCTAATTCTGGGTGAATTTCCTGCTAAGGAAACTGTCACTGGTGGGGGCAGCACTGGTGGAGCTATTGATGGCTGACAGCAAGGACAGATCTATTAGGTAAGAAGGAAGAACTTGGGTGCAGCCCTGGAAGAGTCGTTGTTCAGAGAGGGTGAAGCTTAGCTAGACATCGGCAGTCTCCTGACACTGTCTGAATTCTGCGTAAACCTCCTCATCTCTGTGACTTGGCACTGTTTGCTGGGTATTATCTCCATTAAAGAGTCCAGGAGGAGATTAGAACCAGGACCAGCTGGAACAAAATCTTACTTCTCGTAACGACTTGTTTCACTATACTCTCTGGAGGTCATTCTTCCTTAGGGAAAACTGTCCCCTAACAAAACAAGCAAAGCCCTATGCCCCTGTGTTGTGCTGCTACTCTGTCGTGTTTCCATTTTCCTCATGCTGCCGGGGGGAGGCAGTGACCGGACCCATTTGCTGCTCAAACCTCTGTGACAGTGAGACCCCACAATCTTTCCCAAGTTACAGAGCTACAGTCAGCCATGCCTGTTGCAGTCTGAGATGGTGCACTAGCACTTAGTTTTATTCTTTTCTAACAAGTGTCTCCTTATTTATTGAGCACTTCTCTTCCAAACTAAGGCCATAATAGTTTTCCTCCTCTAAATGGAGATATTGGAAGTGTTTGGGATTTGGTACTCCTCTGAAGGATTAGTCTTCAGTTCATCCACCACATGGCTTGTTACACTTCAAAAAGGAGGTTGGTTTCTTATCTTGGGGATGCCCGGTGATGTGAGACTGATTACTGATGACACGTTATGAATTTTTGGTGCTAATAATTGGCTGTATTTTTTTTTTTCAACAGATAGACAGATACTCACTAGTATCATTAAATTCTCTTTGTTGTTGAAAGCCCGAGCCCCTCAGCACCATTGTATGGGCCACAGAAGGAGACCGCATAAGATTTTATAATGAAACAGTTAAATGTGACCCACAGATGCTTTTGTCACTTGAATGTTCTCACAGCTGCATTTTGCTTTTCCTCCTGCTCTTCCTTAAGCACAGCACTGTCTGCAGCAGCGAATCCTTTTCATCTCGGTATATACACCTGGGCTCTGCCTCACTTGCTCACCCTAAGCCTTTTAAAACCCCTCAGATCTAGCTTAGCATTGCTGTGCTCTGATTAAGTTCCAAATATTTTTTGGTAGCAGAAATAAAGTTCCAGTGCCCAGCTGTTTAACACCTTTTATATTTGGCATTTTTCTTTGATAGATGACCACAGCTTTTACTTTTATTCTGCCAAGCAGAATAAAGGGGCAGAAAGCGATTCTTCATTTAGTGTTGGAGCCCCATGTGCTGATGGACTGCAGTAGTGAACCCGAGTGAGCGATCAGACTGTACCGATGCATACTAGCTTAAAATACTCATTTTATTTAAAAAATAAAATTATTGAGAAGTAAAATAAAAGCTTATGTAATGTGGATACTCTGGTGTATTTGAACACCGTGTGAAAGAGGTAAAACTAAGGCTTTAGGTTAAGTTTGCTGCTGGTGGATGGCTACAGACCACTGAGCTTCTGCAGGGGACCTTGCCTAATGGCAGCTCGTCGTGGAGCTGCGGTAGCTGATGTGTGCACTCCCGGCTTGCTCCTGCTCTGAAGTAAAACACGTTAGTTTTGAGATCTTTTGTGGCTACACCAGCTGATGTGTTTCACTTTGCAGTGAGCTAGTACTGGTGGTGGGCTGACAACTGCAGTGCTGCGAGTTGCAGTGGGGTGACTGCTCGTGGGTGTCAGTCTGTACCCCGAGGTGTGTGTCAGGTATGAGACGGTGGCAAAACCCCACCAAGTTGACAAGCAAATTACTCCTCTTACACTGATGTGATAGCTGAGCCAAAGGCGTCCCTTGTCCCCAGCCAGACCAAAACGAATTCATAAGCATCTTGAGCTTTTTGCATCTCTCTTCCCCCCGGCTGTGGTGAGTGGGGGTCTGTTCTTGCTGGGATGAATGGGTGGGTCCAAGGTACATGAAACCAGGCTCCAGCAGTTCTTCTGTTCACTGAGCACCTTCCTGTCCTACGTGTTTCAGATTGTTGGTTCTCTCTGGTTTTGATTGTTGTAACATGCCCGTACAGGATGTTGGATGGAGTTAGTACTCAGTGAGAGCAGCAGTGAGACCCGAGCGCAGTACGAGCCTGCGGGCACAGCCAGCCCGTGTCACAGGTGGCAAATTAAGACTTTGACTTTGAACAGCTCATGCGTTGGCTCTGTGTTTAGTTCTCCCCGTTTGTCCCCATCCTGACCAGTCCGTGCCTACTGTAGCCTTGAACTTCCAAAGGAGGTTTCAGCAGGGCCTGCTGCTCTGGGTCATCATTGCTGCGAGGTCTCACAGAGGCCATGCGGGAGAGTGGGGCTGAATAGGAAACAACGAATCAGAGTATGTTCCAAACCATACAGCGTGGGGCACAGGGGGACAATGTGAAGCAGTGGTTGTCTGCGTGCCGTAGACATTCGACGGAGCATGTGGGATTAATGGGATGAATAACTGCAAGGGGTGTCTGACTGAGCAGTGTTGTCTGGAGTGCTGGCCTTTTACCTCAGAGTTTCTAAAGTGGCCTGTTTTCTTCTTCCTACAGACAATTTTAGGTACACGTGTGACATTTGTGGGAAAAAATATAAATATTATAGCTGCTTCCAAGAGCACAGAGACCTACATGCCGTGGATGGTGAGTACTGTTTTGACACTCAGACGCCCAAATTAGAATGAGAGGTCCTTGGGAAAGACAAAATGTGGTTCTGCAGGATGGTGCGGCCCATGATGTACGGGCTGTTGCCCAGCATGGCAAGCTGGGCAGCCCAGCTCGCCTTTGCCAGGGGAGGCACAGTCTGCAGGCGCTGCAGGAAGAAGTTTGCTGCCCTTGATTCTCTCTGCGTGCATCAAAATAACACCCTCTGCCGGGCCCTGTGGTCCCTGCAGTCCCGGCTGTCTGAAGGCTCGTGGATGGGATGGGTGTGCTGAAATCCAAGTGCCTCAAGGTGAACTGTCGGGCTGGCGACTCACTGGGCAAGAGTTGCTTACCTTTTGGTTTTTTCACTTCACAGGTTTGTTCCCAACACGCTCCTCTGTGAGAAACCACATTTCAGAGTTGAGAAATGTTGTTTCGTTCTTGTTAATCGCTGTGGTAGTGAACTGATTGCAGTTCTCAGTGGCCGTTACAGGCCAAATTTTCCTCTGTGCATGTAGAAGTGGCCTAGGCTGGTGACACTCAGACAGAAGCAGGCACCCTCATCCTGAAGCAGTGTTTCTTTTTTGTCACATTGGGGAAATAGAAGCAACAACATACTGTCTTTGGCTTGCCTGCATGCTCTTAACTAGGCATCTAAAGCTCAACTCGGAGCCCACAGATGCTCCAAACCCTCGCTGCATATGCTACCAGCCTCTCCGTGTTGCTCCTCACTTGGCCGCGGAGGAAGCCCTGGCAGAGTTTTGGAATGTCCCTGCTTGGAAAGCAGAAGGTTTTGAATGGCTGGACTCTCTCGGAAAAGCAAGTGGTTTTTCACAATACGTGGTGTCGAAAAAAATTGCTGTTTTTAACTGGAGCACATGGACATCTGAACATGTTCTCAGATCAGCCAGTGTTCTCTTAGAGCACACCACCGCAAGCTCCCCTCCTCCCATGGGGAGCGAAAATTGAATTGCCGGGACTGAAAGTCACTGTGAGATGGACATGTCTGCTCCTGTCAGAAATGTGTCTTTGTAGCTGTGGTTCAGGGAGCTCTGCCTAGAGGTTACCAGAGGGCTTTGGAAACCGCTTCCACGCATGTCTTGCAAGGACACTGTTTGTCTCAGTCCCTCCAAGGGGCTGGTTGTGTCGCAGCAAACACAAGTGTGAGGCCACTGCTTGTCTGAACTTCACGTGGGGCTCTGTCAGTGGCAGAAGAAAGGCCTTGAGAATTTGTGTATATTAGGGCTGGGCATGCTCAAATAGCTGCTGGGAAGAGGAGGGACTGGGGCACAAAGCCTGGTTTGTTCTGTTTATTCTATGAAGCGATGCGTGGAATACAGGAGGAAAACAAGGCCGTTTAAGAGGATTTAATTTCTCTTTTGTTTCTTCCCCTCCTTCTTCTATTCTATGTTAGTTTTTAGTGTGGAAGGGGCCCCAGAAAACCGGGCAGGTAAGCTGAGATCCTTCATGTGCTTTATTTCACAAACCTTTTCAGACATTCAGTAATTCAGGCACAACAGGTCTGATTCTACACTTGTAAGGAGTTTTGTCACCGATTGCAGTGGGAGAGGAGCATCTCTCTGCCTCTCCCAAAGAGTACAGCCAGTAGGTTGATGCCCAGCCCTAGTAGATACCAGGCTTTTGTTGTACATACACTTGATCAGGGTTTCGAAGATCAAAGAAACAGATGTTTTATGTCTCTGGTGATTTAGTGAATTGTTCAAGGCATAAATGAAATTATTTTTTAAAATGGGTTGGGTTCTGATTTGGTGCTAGCTGTGCTAGTAGGTGGTAGAAGGTAGAAGATACTGCTCAGGATTTGTTAGGTGGCTTGCTCACAGACTGCGTTACTGTGCCCACTTTCAGACAGTGTAATATCATTAGATAGGAGATGTACTGGAAGAAAATCAGAAAATATGACGCAGGCTTTGCAGTGAGTTTGTTCAGTCTTTCTCTGTATTTTTTAAACACTATATACCTACAAGGCATGTTACTGTGCTGGAAGGGGGGGTAGTAACTGCCTGGGGCACCTGAGGAGGAGGAGGAGGGACAAGTCAGACAGAGGGGTCATTTGGTTTATAATTCCTGTCTTGAAATCTTGTTACAGATCGAAATGTCATTACAGATGCAGGAGCGTACAGTGCCCGTGCAGCTGTAGGAGCAAAACCTGAGGGGGTTGTCAGCTCTCTTGCTGGTTCTGTTCTCTTGCAGACCCCTATGACCAGGCCGTCATAGCAGCAGATGAAGTGAAGGAGGAGGAGCCGGAACCGTTCCAGAAGATTGGTCCAAGTATGAGTTATTATTATACAGCTTCGTACGTGAAAGAGACAGTACAATGTTTTCAAATCTGGCATCAGCTGGAGCTCTTCTGGGAAAACCAGAAAGCACCGTGTTACGCACAGGTGTTGGGACCTTAGGGGTGCTGAAAGATACGTTTAGGTTCAAATGAACACCAAATACCAGCAACCCTGGCCCTAAGAACTGCAGCTTTGTGATGTTCAAGGGCTCTGCAAAGAGAAGAGGAAAGAGGTTCAGGAGCAGAGCAAGCTGGCAGCGATTAAAGAGTGTGTTAAGGTGCATTGGCAGAGTTGGCAGGTGATTGCATTCTCACCGCCTTCGTGGTGGGTTCGTCAAACAGATCAGAGGGAAACAAAGAGAGGGCAGATTTTGTCAAGGCATTTCTCTGAATTCTTCATTTTGGAAACAATTCATGCTGCTGGCAGGAGCGGGAGGTGTCAGTGTATGGTTTCACCACTTTATTACTTCAAGTACTCCCAAAGCAGGAATTAGCACGGCCATTGCAGAAAAGCCCCTCCTCCTGCAAAAGAAATCCACAATCCAATGTGAAAGCTCTGTCATTAAGACTTACACTTGACAACTTGTTTTTTAGTTTGACTGTTTCTGTTGTCCACACATTACAGATGGTGTGTAACCAGAAGACAAAACTGTGTCATCTGACTTTAAAAATGGATTCTCTCTTTGTTTTGTACACTTACTTGGCTGTAATTTTGGGATAATATCCTCTATTATTTTGGGATAGTCTTCAGTTCTACTGTACTTTTTATGCAGGGTCCATCACTGTGGACACTGGCTTTAACTGTTTCTTTTGTTGGGCAAGATGATATGGGAATTACAGGGCAGATAAGTTCCAAACACGAGGAATATGCTCTAGTGTTTGCCACCTGGCCAGTTTCTATGTAAAAAGTCGGGAAGCCGGAGATGTGCGTGAGAGGGTGCTGCACTCCTTTCTCATCTTTGTGTTTGTTTCATCTTCACAGAAACTGGCAATTACACCTGTGAATTCTGTGGCAAGCAGTACAAGTACTACACTCCCTACCAAGAACATGTGGCATTGCATGCACCTATTAGTGAGTATCCCTCTGGAGATCTATCTCGTTGCAGACGCTGATTTACAGTGGTTGGTGGCAGGAGAGAGTCTCATTCTTGGGAACCCTTCCACTGGTCCTGTGGGATGGCATTTGGCAGGACATAGATCAGGTGCTGACCAGGGCACTCTAAAGCTGAGCTGGAATCTCCTCTCAGGGGGACACTGGTACTGTTAGGTGTTACCAAAGTCCAGGCAATTCTGTGTAGGGTCCTTGGGGGTTTGATATTTTATTTTGTTGTTTAACTGAAGGTTCTGGTACCTACAGTGCACATCACAAAGTGACGCACAAAATTTTTAGACTCCCCTAAATACTGAGTGAACGTACATGGGAGGGAAGAAGCATCTTTCTTACGAGCTTCTGAGAAATTATTTCAGACAGTGAGTTAAAGCTGGTTTTCAAAATCATGTATATTACCTTGGCAGCTTGCTACTAAATCACAGGCAATAAAATATTTATTTCAGGGAGCTCGGGGGAAGGCAGTTCTCAGCACATTGCACAGCACCACCATCCGCACTCTGGAGGGCCACTACAGTCTGCACTCCCCAGACAAAGGGGAAGTTTTAATGAGCAATTAAGTGTAATTTAGTGCAAAACCTTAGTACAATAGTTGAGAGAAATTCTTGATGCAAGCTGGGTTTGGATGCTTTCAAAGTATGCAGAGAGGAGCTTTAGTCCTGAACGTCATGCTTCTTGCATAGCATCGGCCTGTGCTTTATTGGGATTCCACTGCTGTGACCCGTCGTGGTTGCTCTTTGCCCACGTCCAGCTGCCAGCGTTTTGGCCGATGATGAGGATGCATGCATGAGCTGAGCTCATGAGCTTAGTGGGTTTTTTAGCTACTCATCCGTGGCCAGCAGAGGGAGTGCACACTCCTTCCTCACCAAATTCAGCTTTAATTAGGTTTTTCAGTTATTACAATAAGGCAGCTTTCGTTTTAGACATATATAGAAATAAATGGAGAACACAGTCCACCAGACTGTCACTTTGAAGGTGGGTTGAGGCTTGGTGGCTCCTGGCAGCTCCCATGCAGGTTCTCTAGAGTATGGAGGTGGACCAAGATCACAGCAGAAGGTGTAGGGCATAAAATACCTCCACCACCATCATCACAAAGTTGAGCCTTATTATCTCCCATCTGCCTGAGGGAACGAACTCAGTTCTTACGATCGCACACATAACTGTTATTCCAACATCCCTGCACCCACAAACTCCACCTCTTAATTCAGGTGTTTTCAGGTCCTCAGAAAAGCTGTTGGTGGTGATCAGCAGTAGGTCAATCTCCTCGTATAAATGGGCCCTCAGACATTAAGACATTGGTGTCTCTGCTCCACCCCTGTACAGGTAGCTCAGGAGCAGTGGGCTGTAAGGACTGCACTGAATCTGTGCTCAGCAATAGCAGATTTTTAGCTTCCCAGTACTTCCCATTTCAAGGGGATTTATCACTATGGATATCTCTCCACCCTCCCAGCCATCAGTAGTAATAGGCTGGAGCTGCTGGTTCCAGTCTAGGTTGTCCAGCATGAAAAGAAAACCACAACTGTTTTTCTCTGGGAGGTATTTACTTGAGGTGGGCCCTGCAAGTCTGACTGCAGATACCAATGGTCCACACAGATTTTTGCCCTTCTCCCAGTACAGAGCAGCAGCGAGGTCCTGGTGCCCACTTTTTGACTACCAGAAGCTGATTTTGGAGGAGGAAGAGGCAAATTCTTTTGAATGCTGGAGTTGAAGCTGTTCTTGCACCATGGTTTCTGCAGTAACCTTTGTGAAAGCAAAAGAAGCTGCCCCTGCTGCAGACTAGCCCAGCAGTCACTGGGATGTGCAGATGGGTTTCCAGTCCTTTCAGCAAATATCTTTAATTTTGAGGACACTTAGGACAGATCAGGATAATATTTTCATAAGGTTTAACCCCCTCCCCATAAACTTTTCTTTTTCCTTTTTTTTTTTAACGCTTTTTTTTTTTTCTCCTCTCCTAGTTCCCGTGACCAGTAAGATTTATGATTTACAGTGACAAACCATTAGCCCTGATGAGCACACAGGAGAGGGCATGACTAGCTCCCCAGGCAGGCTGGCCAGGACATCCTCCCACCTTTCTGGTGCTCACACTCTGCTCTTCCAATAAACCAAGGTCCTGTGAGGCAGCTGTAAACACATGACTTTTAAAAAGCATAACTGGCTTTTCTCGTGCCCTGAAAGTCAAGTAAAGCTGAGACTGTCTTTACCCTGGTTTTGTTCTTGTGGTTATAAGGCAAATGCTGAAAAATTGCTGTAGTGGGAGCGGGTAAGGAAACACTTCAGCATTACCAGTTCAGCTTTCTGGGTCGTGAGTGCAAGCTTCCCTTCCGGAGCCTGTCTTTCTGGTTTTCTGTGATAATGGATAAAAAATTATTGAAAATGGACTAAAACACGGACTGATTTTTGGTCAGTGCTGCTGCATACCTGCTGTGTGGAAAAGAGCTCTGCTCTGGGGCTCCCTGGAATTGTTAATGCCAAACGTCTCCTTTCAAAGTTCCCTTTTGTTAAAGAGGAGTAGGGGCTTTTTGATATGCTTAGAACTGGGCTGTTATTCTTTTAAAATACATATTCTTAGGCTGTTTCTGTCAGCCTATTCACTCTTTCTGAGAAGGGTGTCAGAGGCTGTTTCCAAAAAAAGTGGACTGTAGGCACAGTCATTGTCCCAGTTTTAGAAATGTCACTGAAGGGAGGTGCACAGGGGGCGGGCTCAGAAGTTTCTTTCTGTCCTCCTCCACGCTCTCTGCTCTGTAGGACAGAACTGATTTACCACATTTGCAGATGGCTGGGCTATTGTCATTCTTTTAGATGATGTGCAAAGAAAACCTTGTGCGTTTGGGACATGGACTGGCTATAAAAGCCACCAAGAGTGGATTTTAGCTTGGTAAGTCCAGGCTCAGGAGTGTGCACTCAGCTCATCCTCTTCTGGTAACTGCAGATGAGGCAACAGACTCCCTGATCGTGGAAGTATGTGGTGATAGCACTAAAATCTGCCCAGCTATGCATGTCTGTTCCTTCCAGGATGAAAATCTAAAGTGATGTCAGGGCCCTGAGTGCACCAACAGGTCTTAATGGCCCTGACCAGTCTCACACGGGGCGTCTGCTCACATTCAGAGCCCCTGTTTCAGCTCAGCTCTGGATCATCAGTTCCTGCTTGAGCTGCACTGTAGGATGTTGGTCTCCAAGTCAGTTGTAGACATGCCCATGGATGCTGTTGGTCTGTACCCCAACCCACAGACTGCCTGTCTAGCTTGGTGTCAACCCTGTCTCATCACTCTGGACCTCCCTAAGGGTTGCTGCTCTGTGTCTGGCCCTGGTTATCCTCACCAGAGCTGATCCTGCTACTGACCTGTGGATTGACTTCCCAGCTTGACCATGGACACATCTCATGGCCATGAACTTCCTGATGATCTGGACTCTAGGTTGAACTTGGCTGTCATCGCTGGTCCTGCCCTGCTCACCTCTCAAGGGGCTGGGGGATGGTTCCCGGCTCTCGAAAGCTGTGCCCTGCCCCATCATTGTACTTGGCTCCGCAGGGGACAGACAAACCTACACCCACCCTGACACCCAGGGTGCTCAAGGAGGTTCATCGAGCCTCTCTGCTCAGTTACTTTTCTTATCATGAAGGACACTGGATGTAATTTTTTCATCCAAAGTGCTTAAAGGAAGCTGCCACCATGGCTTTTTCTCTAAGGGAAAGGGATCCTTTTTGGTAGCACATCTAGTTTCAACACAGGTCTTGCTTCAGCAAGAAAAAAACAGATCCACATTCCAGTGGGATGGTGTGTCTTTGCTTCCTCCATCTCAGTGGGTGAAATCTGTGAGTTTGGATGTTTTTCCCACTCTGATCCCAAAGTGCCTTAGCAAGGGGTTCCACTGGCAATATTTGTTTGTACGTATAAAGAAGGACATTAAGAATTTGATAGGTTTGAGCACAGGGCTTTTTCCATGGAAAGACCTATTTCCAATAGCAGACGTTTCAGTTCAGCATGAACTTCAAGCCATTGTTAAAGAATCACGTTCCATCATATTCATTAAAGATCAGTTTTTCTCCAGAGGTGATGATATAATTCCATCTGAACCACCTGAATGGTTCCTTCCCATCCTGACAAGATCTTTATGAAAAAATGTGTTCCACAAATTATCAGCCAGAATTTTTACCTGGGAAAAGGGAAATTACTGAGACAATCTGATCTCTGTTCCATTGTGGTGGTGCATCGTGATAGTGTGTGGATTTATGTACCTTTAGAGGAGACACATTAAAATACCTGCCAGATTTTCTACTTCACTGTCGCAGCTTCCCGTTCACAGAGGAGGTCTTGAAGGTCTTACCAAAGACAGGAAAGCCATGAGGGACCACTGGGATATCTGGATTGACTGGAGTAATGCATGCTATAGGATTGCCTTGATTTAGTTACTCACATACATTTTAGAGAGACATCTAATCTCGCCGTTGTGTGACAGAAAATGCAGCAACCTCTTCAGGTAATTATTTTGATGAATTACTACCCTCAGTAAATTAAGACTAAAAATATCCAGCTGTAGCTTTCAGGCACTGGATCCTATTTATAACTTTCTCTGCTGGGTGAAGGCAGACTAAGGTACCAAATTTCTGTCCTTGCTAGACCTGTGTTTAACCTGCTGTCAAGTCCCTTCACAGTGCCTGACCTCCCAGTTATGCCAAAGGAGTGGCTTGATGTTTCTACTGCAAGGTCTGCTGTTCTTGGCCTTTAGTTATCTTCTTGCCTGCTCATTGGAGTATTCTCATCTCTGGTAACCACCTTTGTGAAGGGCACTGGGAATGTGAAGGAACTCAGAGCTAACATTGTCTTCCTGATCCCCTTGGAAAGTGCCCTGATTGCGCGCCCAAAGTACCTCGGTCTTTTTAGGTACACCGTTGCCCCGGGAGCTTCTCTACAGCCATCACGAGTGAGAATGGTGATGAACATGCTCTTTTCCCTGCCTCCAAGGTGGAGTCCCCCATCTTTTCAGTATCACCTGTATCCCCTGTATTCTTTAGCACAGGCCCTGCTGCTCTGGGCAGCTGTAGCACAGAACACTCAATTTACCAAGTGACTGGAGATCAGTCAGTGGGATTGACCTCTACACGACTCTGCTCCTGCCTTCCCTTCTCCAGTGTGTCAGCCTCAACTGGGGCAACTCTCAGATGCTTTCTGAGATAGCTTCATCGCAGCAGTTACGGGATTGTGTCTGATGCTGTCCCCAGTCTTGCAGTCTACCTGCAGATTTTGAGGCAGGAGGTTTTTGTAACCATTCAGCAACTCAGTATTTTCATTTTTGTACATATCTTGAATTTGGCTTTTCTTTAGCCCGAGGCAGTGAGTTTCACAGTGAAGAGAACCTTTCAAGAGCAGAACAGAGGAGCTCCATGATCATCTCTGCCTGGGTTGCTTCGTCTTCAGAAGGAATTTGTCATCTGATGAACTAAAGACTAAAATTTCTTTTTCAGTGACTTATTATCATCATCCAGCTGCTAGAACTAATATTCTTTTGTCTGTCGTGCCTTGCTGGCTCCAACTCTGTCTCTGCCTTGTGTCAGGTGGGTGCCTTCTCTCTGGGGCTGAATTTGAAGACATGCTGTTTGCTTAAGTTGGTAGGAAGAAGAACTAATTTTGAAGGTCTTCATAGCATTGAGGCTTTTTTCTTCAGATCTCGGAGAGCAGTATCTGGACCACAGAGGATTTGCAATGATGCTGTTTGTTTTTGAATAGTCGGCTGATTGCTACTTCTCTTGGTATGGACAAGAAATAAAGCAACTGGTGGGAATGGGCCTCTTGGGAAACTAGATGACATGTAAGTAGGGAATTGTCATACCGGACTATGTTTTTGGTGGCAGTTTGGCAGCAACCGGAGGAGGATGATCCACGGAGACTGAAGTATAGGAAGCAAAAGCAAACCTCTTGCCTATTCCAGTGGCCAGAGACCAAGCAGAGGAGAAGTATCTTGACCGAAATTATGAGAAAACCTAGTGCAAAATCTGCAGAAGTGCACGAACATTTACAGAAATCTCACCTTGGAGCTGTGTATCAGATCAAGTGAAACAAAAAACTTTTCTTTTGAGTATCTTTTTGCAAGCTGCTTTGAATGTTCACACCCTCACTCTGCAGTGCTGCTGACAGGGAGGACGAGAGCAGTTCACATTTGAGGTCTACGATGTCTCATGGGATTTGGGAAATGAGCATCCAGTCCCTCTCCAGGTGACTTTTCTCAGCTGTTCTAGAGTCAGGCTGTTGTGCTGCCGTGGCAGTCTGTGATGGAGAACTGCTCAATGCAGATAAGTATTTCTGAATTATCCTGTGTAGGATGGACAGGTGCTAGTGCTGTCCAGCCAACCTCAGGCGTCCTGAAATATCCCTCTCTAGAAACTCCTTGTAGTGAGCTTGGGCTGTGGGTTATAGGAACCTTGTTTCTTAGTGATTCTTGATGGCAGATGGTTGGAGTGGGACCTGGGCTTCAGGAGCCACATCCAAATTTCCATGGAAGAAGCCACTGAGGAATGAAGGGGGTTGGTAGGTTGTTTCTCCATTTTTGTTGTTGTTTTTTTAATCCATGTGGCCTAGACAGTGGGCTGTCCTCCCGAAGGTTTTTCATTTGACTTTTGGCATTGAAAATTCCTGGTGATCCTCATTGCATTGCAGAGACCAAAATGTAGATACGTTCAAAGAGTTTATCCCAGTAAAATTCAGAATTTCTCCACATGTCACCAGTACTCATCTAGAGATGGGGGCGAAAAGGCCTTTCCTGACTTGCAGGATGAGAACGATGTCTCCTAATTCCCTTCCATTACCAACAGCCCCCTTTCCTTTGTATTTGGTTAACGAGACAAGAAATGTGGCTGGGGATCTCTAGCATTTATGCAAGGCTCAAATAACAAAGATGTAAACTCCTCCCTGTTCAGAGCTCTGAGTATCACATTAGAAACCTGCTCCCCAAATTCGAACTCTTACACCCACGGGCATGAGGGCAGACGTCAGGTACACCCAGCCAGGCTGTGGCAATCAAACAGTCCTCCTGGAAGGATGAGGTGATTCCTGCTGGAGGAGGAATGGGTTGGTCACATTGTAGTTAAAGGTGTGGAAGGGAACGAACAACTTCAGGAATCTCTCCCCTCGGGGGAGTGGGGAAACTGGTTTTGTTAGGTGGGATACAGCTGCTGCAGGTCCCTGTGCAGGGGCTTCGTGAGCGTGGCTGCTAGAAAGCGACCCTCCCCGAAGGCACAGGGTCTGGGAGCTGACTGACTGTCCAGGCACTAGTTCTGAGTGTTCATATCCAGAGTTCTCTCGATCTCCACTCTTCGTGGCAGTGAAGACACAGGCGAACCAATCCAGCAAAAAAACACCGGCTTCAATAAACCGATGTTCTACCCTCCTGCACCGCACCCCCTCTGGTGTCCCACCCGCATCCCAATCCCAGATGTTCCGCGCTCCAAATTCTGGATCCCCAGGAAGCAAGGCCATTACAGGTACCAATTGCCTTTCTACCATCAACTTTCTTAACTGCTTAGTGTCCAATCCTGCCCTGGGTTGGCTGTTGACCCTTCCTGGACTCAGTCTGCTCCATCCATGGCTGTCCCAGAAAGGCTACTCCCAGAAGCAGTTGAGGGGATTAGATCCTTTGGCACGTTACAAACTAAAATTTAGATCAACAATAGGTCTTTATAACCTCTTCCCAGTGACAGGTTGGTTTTTAAAGCATGGTGCCAACCATGAGGTACAAAAGACCCTGTTTCAAATCCTGGTGTCACAAACTGAGGAACTTCCTGACAAGGATTGGCGGCGTGGCTTGTCGGGTATTTTGGGGATTTTGGTTTGGTTTGCAGCTTTATTTGGCGTTTAGTGTTTGTTTCCTTCAAGGAGATATTTTGAGGGCTAGGCCTGTGCCTGAGGAAATGAAATCACCATTACAGAGGTGTTAGAAGACTCAAGTCAATGTTGATCCTTCCATAGTCCCCATTTCCTCCTTCCAAACAAGATCAAATGTTAAAAAAATAAAAGGATAAAAAAAGAAGGCAAAGAGCACTGAGAAATAACTATTAATAAATTGGATGTGAGACACAGCATTCACATGCCCAGGCAGCAGGGAAGCAGGCTTTTAAGTCTGTGGGACTGATAGATACATATTCCATCCCAGTGCAGAAGAGGGGCTGGTTACTCAGCTGGCGTTTAAACGCCCCCGGAACGTCTGGCACGGACAGATGCCAGTCACAGAGGTGGCTGCGGTGGCTCCAGGCCACAGGATGCTGAACAAGGATGTGTTGTCGATGACACACACGTCTGCAGCTGCCAGATGTTGCAGCGAGTAACCTGTCTTCTTACAGCTTTTGAGTCCTGAGAAGCCATAGTGTTATTGCACCTCCTAAACATTTATGTCATTTTATTACTAATTTGAGGTCCATCCAGTTCAACCAAGTTAGGAGTTAAAGCTGAGAAACCTTTTTCATTATTTACTTATCCTTGCAACAACTTCTTCCAGTTTCAAAAGGGGAAAAACTGGGAGCCTTCCTGGGTCAGAGGCCAGATTCATCTGAGCAGTAACTGGGAAAAGTTTTTTGTAAAGGCACTTCTTTCCCACCACTTTTCTAATCAAAAAGAGTGTCAGTACCTTGGGTAAAAACTCTGAGCTGTTCTCTTCCTGTATGGAGGAAGGAATCATGTGATGCTTGAGCCTGGTAGATTGATCTTCAAGAATATTAGGCTGGGGGTCCTACCCTGTCTCTCTGGTGGCGTCATTTCCATGGTGTCTTGTACAAATGAATCTGAGCAGCTTCTGGAATTTCTGGTACAAATGCATTGACCATAACACCTATCAGGAAGACAGTCTCCAGAAGGGATGCCTTCCAAGTGCTGTGGTTCCAGGTGTTCCACGTGGGCCTGGATGGTACCAGGGAGGGTGAAGTGCCACTCCACTGACAGTGTTTGCACAGACACTTAGTAGGGTGGCACTTAGTTTCTCTGTACAGATAATTTTGCTTTGCATGCAGAAGGTTCAGGTACAAGGAGAGAGAGAGATAACTTTTGTCATCTGCCCTCTCCTGCGTGGGAAGGACACAGTAAGTCCAAGGAGATGCATTAAACCAGTTTTCAGTTATTGTGAGACTTGGCCAAAAAAAACAACCAAAAAAACCCCCCAAAAAAACCCAAACAAAAAAAAAGAGGATGAGGACAAAACTACCAAGCATATTTTTTTCAAACATTTTTTGAGACCTCCAACTCACTTTCACTTGTGACGTAAGCCAGGATTTGAACCTGGGCCTCTTGTGGGTAGGTTGGGCTCATTGATCCATGTCGTCG
>JAOXNO010000008.1:11756991-11771236 GCA_028565335.1 Limnodromus scolopaceus
CTTTCACTTGTGACGTAAGCCAGGATTTGAACCTGGGCCTCTTGTGGGTAGGTTGGGCTCATTGATCCATGTCGTCGTAGTTCCTTTTTCCCACTGGGCCATCTGATGTTCTAGGCCTCTCGTTCCTATTATTTGTCTATTGAGGGGGATGGAATACAATGTCCCCAGTGCCTTTTCAGCCCTGTTTTATGTGATTCTGTTTTTCCTGATTTGATTACCAAGTTTTCCTGTTCTCCTGCATTTTAGAAAGAGTCGGGAATGCGGTAGATGGTAGAGAATTTGAGAAGCCTGTTCAGGATCACTAAGGATTGGCTGGACCAGAATTCCTGGGCTGGGAGCTTCATGCAGCTGAGGTCTTTTTTAGCCACGTGAGACTTGAAAGCCCATGTGTCTGAGCCCACCTTGGGCACGGCAGGGCTGTGGAGCTGTAGGGAGCTGCAGGAAGGCCATGGTGGCAGTTCTCACCACTCCAGTGGTCTGCAGAGATACATCACGAAATAATGATCTGATGCCAATTCTCAGCAGTCCCTGTCACTCCTGAAGGAAAGATTTCTTCCCCCCTGCTCCCTCCCTGTACATTTGGCACACACTGAGCCTGGCAGAGCCTTGCTGTGCCACATTCAGATGAACCCTTAGTGTGACAGTGGGCTCCATGAATGAGTTCACGTGTGGTAAGAGTCTGTACAGCAGAGACCTTACATGTTAGTTTGGCCAGTTCACCTTCCATTTTATTTATTTCTGGTTTATCCCTTGAGTCACTACAGTAAATACATTTGCCCCGATATTGCAAAGTTGAAGTGAGACAAGGCCTCACACTGTGCTGTTGAAGTTGTGCTAAGGGATACCAGCTTGAGAAGGTGGGAGCTCCTCAGCTGTGATGTTTGAGGATGCTGCAGCTACTGTCAGGGTGAGGAACCACCTCCACAGGCTGGAGATCCTCCCATTCCCGTTACTGGGAAATAGCCCTACGCTGTTGCTGAAGTCTGCGAAGCCAGTGACCTGCCAAGAGCACGGGCTGGTGGCACATTGCAGAGGAGCAGGCCCTGCCTGCTTGGCCCTGGGGAGGGGTGGGGTGGCGAGTTCACTGGTGGAAAGCACAGAGGACCAGTGGATCCACCGTAGCTTTTCCAGCCATTGCAGGGCAGGCTCTGAGACAGCCCTTCAGTCCTCCTGGAACCTCTCAGGGCGGGTGCTGAGGAAGGGAGTGCAGGACACTTGAAAGCATAGGGAGAGCTGGCACAGGGCTTCTGGAGGTGACATTCTACATGTTGTGGTAAGGACCCGAGTTCCATCTGTGGGTCTGGTCACCTGTGCGAGAGGTTCAAGGGCTGCTTATTGTCTTAAGGAAAAGGAAGATAAGGGTTGGGGTTTTTTTGCAGGGGAGGAAGCTGCAGTACTTCTGGTTCAGTCAGGGCTGGTGTTGATGGGCTCCCTAAGAGCCAACCCAGGCCACCTCAGCCAGAAGGTATTCCAGAAAAATCTCTGCCTGTTATTCCTTCAATGGATCTGGCCCATCTGCCTCCAAAATTAGGTATTTGACCTTTCTGCTGCATTCATGGTAGGCGATTATGTGGTGCAGGAGCAGATTGTCTTGCTTTCTGTCATTGTGGTTCTGTGTCCCATATTGACCACTCACCATCCCTGCTTTCTTTTCCACCCAGCAGAAAGTGCTTTCAGCAGGAGAGTGGAAGGCAAAGCGCAGAACAACTTTGAAGAAACAAACAGCAATTCTCAGAACTCCAGCGGTAAGTGTGTTCGTTCCCTCCTGCTGTCGCTTACCACGTCCCTCTCCAGAGCAGGACTCAGCTGTGACCAGTGATTGTTTGTATATTTGGGGTACCTTCTTCCACCTTGCAGGCAGCTGGGGTAGTGCCCTCTTCTCAATCCCCCCAGGTTCCTGGCACTCCAGAACCTGTGAAAAGTGATGATGTGGGGATCCTGCTCCTGAAGTCCCTGTACTTTAGCACAGATTTTTCAAGAGGGAGCAGAGATGTAAAGAAAGGGGAATATGGATGGAGATAAAGCAGAACTTGTTCTTTGTCTGTGCATCAGTGAAATCCTTGTGAAGCAGAGCCATTCGCAAGCAAGAGAAGTTGGAGCCCTATGAGTAGAACAGCAGTTTGCATATTACAGTGATGCTAAATGTGGCAATTTATTTATACATCACTGTAGCCGGAGTCCCTCTGTTTATGAGTTTGCTACGTGGAGGTCACAGCATGTCAGATGTGATCATGTGGGACCAGAATACATGTGCTAGAAGGAATTAAAATTTACCCCATTTCTGGAGTTCCCTTTGAGTTTTAAGTCCAAGTGGTAGTAACTAAACAGAACCACTGGCCTAGACACTATTTTTAGAGTTTTCTTCACAAAATGTTTGTCCTGCCAGTGTTTTCCCCTGCCTTCAAGTGGGACACTGCTATTCTCTTGCGCTCCCTAATTGGGGTACAATAGGTGGACCAGATGAAATGTAATTTCAGCATCCTGATGCAGAGATAAATAACACGCCAGCAGAAAAGGCTGGCCTCCCTCCATTCCCCGATCAGGAGTACCAAAACATGTGGCATTGTGATGCCATTAGCTGGAAAGGACAGGGTAGGGAAGGGGTTGCTCCCTGGAGCGGGTACACTGCATCTGGCTGGGAGGGGAGGTTTGTCTGCCTCTGAAGCAAATAAGGGGCTTTGTGAACCATGTTGAAAAGGAATTAAGTGGTGTTGGAAAACCCAGGTGTGATAGCAGAGTGGGTGATGGCAAATGGGGAAAAAAAGTTGTTACTAAAATACTGTGTATTATGTTTTGGGGAACAATCCTGTACTAATCCAAGCATTCACCACAATTACAGCTGTTCATTCGGGGACAGAAAAGCCTAAAGAAAAGAGGTGTAAGCAGAACCCATCAGGTGAGCTTGTCTCTGTGTTTCAGGCCTTGTATTCTTTAGTCCTGTGCCCCTTGGGCAGCAGAGTCAGGAGTCCATGGGGGCTGCCAAGCCTGTCCTCAGTCAGCCCAGCCAGGCTGGCTGTGACACAGAACTGTAGGTCACTGACTGCCCCGAGTTACTGGCCTGACTTGCTGCTCTGAAGGTAGCCACTTGCTTCTCAGCAGGTCTGCTCCTCATGTCTTGTCTTTTGTGGGTAGTAAGAGTGGTTTGTCTGAAGGGTTTCAAAGCCTTTAAGGGCATGATTTTAAGTGCCAATATACCGTTTGGGTTCCTGACTCCTTTGAAAGCAGCAGCCTTAGATTGTTCCTTTTTCATTCCTGTGGAGCCTACAGAGGAACGGCAGAATGATCTTCCTTCCTATCAAACAGCTCTTCTGTAAAGCCGAGGAAGCTGCAGGAGGGGAAAAGAACCTGTAGCCTGGGAGGGGTCCAGGAACCGCTGCCAGGAGGCACACACAAAAAGAGTGGCTGCATTGAATAGTCCGAGACTTTAGTTCTGTCTGAAATGCCGTTAAATACTGACCCATTGCTGTGATGCATCTCTCAGATTGTCCCTGCCATCTCCTTGTACCTGCTCACATCACGCTCATCCTTCTGAACCTGTTTCTTTCTGAACTGCAACTTTTAAAGGACATGAGTAAAAGCTCCCAGTAAAAATCAAAACAAAACCAGAAATTCTTACAAACTGAGTAGTGAGTTTCATATGATTTGCTCGTTGTATTTCGTTGCAAGAAGCGTTTCTGTCTGCAGCACACATATGGTCAGGTTATTTTAGTGGCTGAGTCCAGAGCCTGGCGGGCTGAGGGCAGTAGCAAGATGCTCACCTAAACCTTTGTTTGAGCCAGAAAACCCAAGGAGCTGGAGTGAGCTGTGCAGGACTGGTTTGAGGGGAGCTGGGCTCTGGCTGGAAGCAATTCTTTTCTGCATTGGGCAGCTGACACACTCCTCAAAGCCAGGCTGGGGCATGGGGATGGATAAGCTTCTTCCCTTTTCCCCCTTCCTATATCTATTCTGCATCCTCTTTTCTCCCTTAGCCTCCTTCCCCCCTTGACTCCATTTTTGTGCTGCTTGCTCTGTGTCCCATTCAGTGCTCTTTTCCAGCTCTTGCACCAAGCCCTTTCTTTTTTATTTCTCCTTGCTCTCAGGAGTCAGCGCAAGTGTTCTCATTGATCGCAGCCCAAGTGAGACTCACCATTTCACACTGGGGGTGGCACCAGTCGTTAGAGAGGCCGTGGATGTCTCCGCAGTCTCTGTGTGCTAGAGTGTCCAAGCAGAGCTCTCGGGAACTTCCTTTTTGAAGAGCTGACATGCCTGTACCTCCGTTCTCCTTCTTTCCATGGCTGTGTTTCAGTAGGTGGGACAAGCTCTGGGTGGCTCCGTGTTCAGGTGTGTGAACTCCTGGGAGAAATTCTGGCATTCTTGGCTTGTCCTCTCTGGTGGTCCAGAGTAGATTTCACACAGGCAGGGGAGCAGCTGGTGATGATGTCGCTGAGAATGACAGAAGGATGGACACTTCTGTCCTCCCGATTCCCATCTGCTGCTTGTCACCAAACTCCTCCTGCTGTAAATAGTCCCCAGGTTTGGGAGATAAATGTAGGTCCCAGTTGCGCAGCTTGAGAGCTGTGTGGCTTGGCCTCGCTAAATGCTTGATTCCCTGTGCTGCTTGCTCTCTGTGGATGTGAGTTTAGTGTCGCGGGCTCGGTTACAGCGATACCAAACAGAGCAGCAGGAATTTTTTAGGCCACCCGGCCGCCTACATTATGCTCTTTCCCTGTGTCACCATCTCGACATGCAGTGCCACGGATGCTTTGTGTTGGGAGTGAGGGGGAGGACAAGCAAAGCAGGAAGGTCAGCAGCTAAAGCCACCTAAAATAGAGGTGGATACAGTGCTTCTGGTAGTCCTAAGGGGGAATAAGGCAACTAGAAGGAAAAATGTTGGATTTCAGATGGCTCTTCCCTGTGCACAGCCCCAGTCTTTGGCATAGTGAATGCAGGTAGCTGGTGTCCTTATCTGAGTAACCTGGCATCTTACTGCCCGTGAAACAGCAACAATTCCTGTTCTGCACGGGAAACTCTGCTCTGGGGCTGCGTTTGAGTCCCTCTGCCAGCAGAAGGTCCTTTCCCAGCAGGGCATGTGGAGCCACAGAGCGGATGGAGAAGGACTGTTCAGCTGCGCTCCAACTCATGACTGGGAGAGTGTCCTTTGTATTCATGCGAGAGAGTCTCCACAGCCCCTTAAACTTGCTGTTTGATTAAACCTGGAAGTTTCACAGTGTTTTAAAAATAGTATCTGCTAAAACCTGTAGGTTATTTCGTTGTGCCACTTCTGGAGCACGAGCAGCCAATGCAGAGGTCCCAGGTCTCATGAAGCCTGTGATTATTCACTGCTGAAGTCAGCAAGGTCCAGACAACCATGACATGACCTGATCCCGAAAGATGGAATTGGCTCGTTGCGATGTGTAAGCTGTTAATCATCCGAGATGCTGTAAAGCTGCTTTCAAGAAAACATTCCTTGGTGGTGGTCATTTCACTGAGTCTTGACGTGTGTGGGATTTTTCTGTGCTAAATTCCAGAGGATATTTGCCAGCTTGTGAAATAGTCTTCCTGCAACAGCTGGTGATTATCAGCCTGAGCGTGGGAAGGAAGAAAGCCCAGGAAGGGGCAAATGGGTGTCTTGTGGTCAGTAGTGAAGGTTTCCTGCCTTCCTCTTCCTCCGCATGCAGGGGGAGCGGCGTTTGGCTGGGGCTCGGCAGACGTGGCCCCGCGGTGCTGTGGTGTGTAACCGCCGGGTGGTGCTTTACCAGCCCTTGGGGTCTCTCCATTACCTCACTCCTTGTTTGACTTCGGAAAGCCTCAGTTAGAAGATCTCTAACTTGGCGTTCACAGCGTGATCCAGCCTTGATCGGTTGTTTTGGACACCAGGGATGACTCCCAAGTAAAACGAAGAATTTGCAGTTACACCACCTGTAGGCCAGGAGGGATGAAGGAAGTTGTGAGACTTTAAGAAGAAAAACAAACAAAGCAAAAAAGGAAAACAAAAGTTCTTTCGGTTAATACCTTAAAATACAGCCATCAAAGGAAAAAATCTAATTGAAATTGACAGTATTTATTGGTGTCTAAACTTGCTGGATGTTATGAATGTGAAAGAGACAAATTTAAAATTATGTAGGGAATTGGGAAATATTTTTAACTTTCAAGGTTGATTTAAGCTGTGTAAATATGTCTCAATTTCATCTGCTGCATTAGGTAACTATTACTGTCATAAGTTCCAGTGGAGCAAATTTTAGCATTTACAGTTTTTAAAATGTCAGTGCTTTTCATTCATATTTACACAGGGAAGCTTTTTCCAGCAGCGTTTATTTTAGGCTGGGGAGAGGGAAATACCTTCTTTTTTGGTTCAGTTCATGCCAAGCTGAGGTGAGATTGAGATGAAAAAAAAAACAAGTTAATTTCCTCCTTTTGATTTAGAAGTACAAATTTTTGGAAAAGACTGAGAAGTTCCAGTTCTGAAAATTTAGAGGACATAGAAGCACATTTTAAACACACGCTTAGTGGGATTTTCAGATTTCCTGGTTTTATATGCTGTGTTTCTTTTTAGTGAATCAATTTGAAGTGCAAAACATTTTTCCGTAGCGCGCTTTCTTTTCCTGCATACGCAGCACACCTAAGGTAGTTACATTTAGCTAGTGAAAATGTACACAGGCAGCTTCCTACAGTATATTATGGATCCTGATTCCCATCCAGTTGTAGCATGGGACTGTTTCAAGCACAAGGATGATCAGAAATGTCTTATTTGCCACTTGCTGCATGGACCCAGTATTTTTAGTGTGTGTTAAACAGTGCAGTCTCTTAAACAGCAATAGGTAGTGTACTGTCTTGCTTAGTGACTGAGCAGAAGTAACCTTCAGTTTTATGGAAAGCAGCAAAAAGGCAGTGTGCGAATCAGCGATAAACTCGTGACATCAGTCTCTTCTGCAGCTTTGTTTGGGGGTGATGGGGACAGCGTGAGCTCCCCGCGCAGGAGTTCAGTTCCTACTCTTGCCCTCGCGCTGCCAGGTCCTGTAGAGCACCCCAATGGAAGGTCAGAAGGTCCCGTAGAGCACCCCAATGGAAGGTCAGACTGAGACACCCAGCGGTGGCTACTGCCAGGCTTCTGGGATGAAGCAAATTGTATTGTTTTGTTGAGACTGTTGTCAGCATTACTGTGTGTTCCTGAGACTGGAGTGGATGGATGGTCTCGCTACAGTGAGGATGACCTCAGACCGCCAGTGAGTCCAGAAAGGCTGGTTTGCACTGGAGGTGCCGGTGTCACGGTGCACATACGAAGAAGTCGGCTTGGGTGTGTTACAGACACTGAGATCTTCCTCCTCCTCTGTTGTTGGCCACACATCCTCTTCTGCTCGTTCTCTGTGGTCTAGTCATCATATAGCACATCCACATCTGGTTGGATTTCTTCTGGGAAGACATGACTTTCAGGCTGGGACTTTTGCGTTCAACATTTAGGGCATAATAATTCTTGGTTGTTGATTAGTCTGATGTCAGCACAGCCGCCTCCCCTCTGCCTCCTGAGAGGCACCCAAATGTCTGGCCAGTTATGTCAGAAGGAATGAAGCACAAAGGACAAATCTCATGCAAGTGCTTCATCTCTTTCTCATCTCTTGGTTAGTTTGCAAAGGGTACAAGCCTGCTACTGCTGCTTTTCAGTTCACTGGGAGATCCAAGCCTGATAATGACCAAGTCCGAGGAGTGAGGAAAGGGGGGAAGTTGTCATTACGTGAGCAGCATGTTGTCCTAACAAAGCTGTGCAGGACACCAGTAATGCTGGCCGAGGGGCGAGACAATTGCACACGTATAGAGCTGCGTTTCTCAAAGCAGCCTAAAAATGGTGTCCCCAGATGACGAATTCCTATCTGAGCGCAGTTCTCACCATTAGAAGAAGAGTAACACAGGGAGAGGCTCCAGTTAATAGAGTGCCACTTTGCTCCGTCGCGTAAATGTGAGTTGCTGTGTCAAGAGGGCATTTGCGTGGAATTGGGGTTTCCAGGAAAGCCAACCCCATCCTGGGCTCCATCAAAAGCAGCGTGGCCAGCAGGTCGAGAGAGGGGATTCTGCCCCTCTAATCTGCTCTGGTGAGACCCCTACCTGGAATCCTGTGTCCAGCTCTGGAGTCCTTAGCACAGGAAAGACATGGACCTGTTGGAACGGGTCCAGAGGAGGCCATGAAAATGATCAGAGGGTTGGAGCCCCTCTGCTCTGAAGACAGGCTAAGAGAGTTGGGGTTATTCAGCCTGGAGAAGAGAAGGCTCCGGGAGGACCTTATAACTGCCTTCTAGTACTGAAGGGGGCCTACAGGAGAGATGGGGAGGGACTATTGATCAGGGAGTGTAGTAATAGGATGAGGGGTAGTGGTTTTAAATTGAAAGAGGGGAGATTTAGATTAGTTGCTAGAAAGAAATTCTTTGCTGTGAGGGTGGTGAGAGCCTGGCCCAGGTTGCCCAGAGAAGCTGTGGCTCCCCCATCCCTGGAGGGGTTCAAGGCCAGGCTGGATGGGGCTTGGAGCAATCTGGTCTGGTGGGAGGTGTCCCTGCCCAGGGCAGGAGTTGGACTTGATGATCTTTAAGGTGCTTTCCAATTCTAACCATCCTATCTATGATTTCTGGTGCCACATTTATTAAAGTTGTTTCAGACTTGCAGTATTGAACGGGCGACTTGTAGACAGGAAGAAGGATGGCTGGGTTAAAATAACTGCTCAGCAGCAGGTTTCTGTGGGAGAAATCCTGCCAATTGCTCGTGAGCTCTGGGACGCCGGGAAGGACTCCGAGGCAGGAGTGTGAGCTGTCAGCAACACTGGGAACAAACGGCAGCGATATGAGGTGTGGATTGCAGTGTTGAGGCACAGATACTGTGCTGGGCTGGGGCTGGGCAGGACGTGGCTAAAAGGGTCTCTGAAAGACTGATACTGGGGAGAAAAAGGTGAGCTCCTGGTTCAGTTTTGCCTGGAGGATCTGGGCAGTGAAAGATCAGCAGATCCCTAGAGCAAGCCAAATTACCATTAATCATCCAAACTGTGACACTTCTGTGACTGTTGGTTGCGGTGGAACTGACTGTGCCAAGGCAGGGATGTTCCAGTGCGTGGATAACAAAATAGCCCATAATATAAAGACCAGAAAAAGCCCAACAGTCTGTCTTCACTTAAAATACCGTGGTAGCAATGTTTAGTGAGTGGCCTGAGCTCCTCTTGCGGGGTGACAGAGGTTTTCATGTGTATAGAAGTCAAGCGTAACGAGGAGGCTACACTGGTGCTTCTGACTGGGATGCTGCGACTGGAAAGCGGCCCAGTGGGTGTGTTGAGGATTCACTGTGGTGTGTTAAGTGGTGTGTGGCAGCGCTGTGTGCCGCTTCCGGATCAAGTTGACTTCTAGGGGGATGATAAAATGTCAGGTTTTGGCCCTCAAAAGCTTACTTGCCTCTGGGGTGCTGGGAGAGCCCTTTAAAGCCTGAAGCCCTGGGACAATCCAGTGGGAATCCGTGTGCTCACTGAATAAGTACGGTGCTTCCCAAAGCAGGGGCAGAGAGCACGGACAGGGAAAGAATGGTACCCAGAGGTGCTTGCCCTGCTCAGCTGCTCGGTAGGACCAGATTAGGAACCTGTTTCAGTGAAGGTCTTCCTCCAGATAGAGACTTCATCAGCTGCGGATGGCGCTCTTGGTGCAACGCTGGGTAATAGCAGTGTGTTCAGCGATCAGCAGCGATCTGTACCCGGCCGGTGCCTTCATGCATTCCCTTCCCATAGCGCTGTCTATTCATGTATTTGCCGAGCATCACCCATACCTTCATCTCCATTCCTTACTGGCTGGCCCTGGCAGCTGAAGCCCCCTTCAACAGCTTCATCATGTTGAAATATTTAGTACGAAGGCTCGCTGTGCTTGACCTGTGATTAAGTTTTCCTTCCAAGCAAACCAGTGCAGGTCTGTCTGCCCTGAGAGCCTCATTCACCGACATGTCAATTCATAGCTTCGGACCTGGGACCATTCTGTGAATACTCTGAATATTTAACAGTGATGGTTTCTCCCCCTCTGCAGGGGTTTAACGCTGAAGGGCCTCACCTGGAAACCTGCAGGAAGCAGCAGAGGGTGTGAGGTGCTGGGAATCACCGCTTCTGCTCCAGTCCACTGCGGGGCAGATGCAGATGGCCCCTGGTTGACCATTGAGCATCCGGGGTTTTCGTTCCTTTCAGTCACAGCTTAAAGAGGGGAGATCTGCAAGGTGTGCTTGGCAGAAAATGTGAATTCTCAGCCCGAAGTACCGTGCACTGCTTAGGAACTCTCTCCTTTGGCTACCGTCCAGCGGGGCTGAAACACCTTGGTTTCCCTTCCCAGCTTCCCTTTGAGGAAGCTGCACAGTGAATCTGGGGATTTCAATCTGGAGCCCCCAAACAAGGCATTTGTAAAGGATTTCTCACACCCTTAGCTTTTCTTCTCCTGGCCTTCCCCACATAATGTCTCCATTGCTGTAGCATAGGGTGTACGCTAAAATCTCTGGACGTTTCAAAATGATAAGGGAAGATGCAGATTCCAAGCCATGAGAAACTTCACGAGACACTGAGAGAGAAAATTCGCAGCTGGACTTGTCATAATTTGCGGTAAACAGAGACCCCCATCCTGCCAGAGTTAAATCTGGAAGTGCGGAGTAAGGACAAGGATCAGTGAGCAGACAGGCGGAGCTGTGTAGGGTGCAGCGGGGTCTCTGCCAATCTCAATATTTAAATCTCTTTCTTTTTTGCAGAAACCGCAAGTCCCCTGAATTCAAATCCTTTCCCGCTTTTACAAAGTAAGTGCGATGGATGTCTGTGGTGCGCAAGGGCAGGGACTTCCACCCTGCAGCCCTGCTGGCCTGCCCTCTTAGCATTTTTCATGAGTAAATGGGGTTTTTTTATTGTGACTCCAGGTGTCAGAGACAAAACGCCTCACTTCCGTGGGTCTGGTTTCAGATTTAAACGCAACAAAAATCCTTCAGGGTGTTTCTGGGCAGTGTGTGGCTGCCGGACCGTTTAGACTCTCTCTCAGCCTCCTGGGAGTTAAGTTTTGTGAAATATGCCCATAATACGTGTTCTGAGAGCACCAAGGTTTGAAGACTGAAGATGAATCTATGTTTGGGTTACATTTATGTGCAGGAAGCCTTGTCTTCGTGGCTGAGCTCACTGCACACCTCTGCAGAGGCAGTTCCCTCTGGCCTGAGAGCCCAGGTGGGGAACGGGAGCCCAGAATGTGATGGGAGCAGCAGGAGGGGAAGGGGAGTGGGTTGGGGATGGGTGGACACCGGTGGTCTCTGCCCAAGGTTCTGCCCTATCTCCTTGATGCTTCCAACAGGTGGATCTTCTCCCTTTGCCTCATGGTGCGGTCGGTCACTGCTTGGCTACATCTGGATTTTAGGGTGACACTGTGCCAGCCCCAGGACCACTGTCCCTTGGTGTGGGACAGCCCTGAGAGTGGCACCCTCAGCATGACCATGGTGGCAGAGGGCGCTTGTGCTTTCTCTGCTTACAAATCTGAGAAAACGTGAGAGCTTGAGTCAGAACATGAGAGTTCACCTTGGAAGAGAAATCAGATTAGCGCCAACAAATTTAACAACCGTGATGTATTCAGGACTCCCCTTTTTAAAGCTCATTTCATAGCTCCTTCTTATGTAGCACCTCTTTTATTGGCTGAGACAAGTGGCAGTGACAGAACTTCTGCTTTCGAGAAACTTCCACTTACTTTGGGGTGTGATGATGCTTTTCTTGGAGACCGCTCCTGATTCTAATACATTGTTTCATCGGTTTGTGTCAAAGGTAGGGGAAGATGCAATTACGCTGTTACTACAGCTGAAGCCAATGGAGACACTGGGTGAAAACACTGAGAGGTTTCCCTTGCAGTTCTTCGGCAGTTGTTTTTCATCAAGATGTGGACAGAAGTGTTGAAATGTGGGTCCTTTCTGTTCGGCGAGGGCTGCCTGGGGCTGCTCCCTGCGCTGCCATCAGTTCAGCTGGCTGCTGGGTTTGCTCGTGCACAAGCAGCTCAGGGCCGTTCTCTGTTGAAACTTTCTGTTAGAAGCTCTCAACTCATGTTCCCTCCTGGCCTCAACCCAGGCTCTGCTGTTTTCTCTGGCTTAGATGTGGCAATGAGACTTAACATGGGAATTAGAGTGATTTATTTAACCTAAGCACAAATGCTGGTTTTTCTCTGTCTTGACTTACGGCGCCTGCTGCCTTACTCTGGAGCCTTGGTCGCTGGGTATATATAAAGCACTAATAAAAGTGTCTAATAATAGCCCTGGGGGAAGATGTTTTAAATTGTGTAACCAACTGTGAGTGTTAGTTCTGTAAGGCTCAGGAAGCTGAAGAGGCTTCAGCAGCTTCTGGTGCTTTAGGTTCCTGTAAAGGTGTTTTCAGAGAGTTCCTGGGAAGCTGGTAAGGGGGAGGTGATGACATGGATCCCTCAGAGCAGAGGGACCTGGCTGGCAAAGGAGGTCAGTTTTCCTGGGGAAGGATGCTTTTTGGGGAGAAGGAGTGCTTTGTGCCCAGCAACCAGCACCCGCTGCACCACAAATGTCTTCTTTTGGGGGACGAAAGCTCTTTGGTGCTGGACAGGAGAACAAAATGCCGTTGCTTGGGGATGCTGCAATGTTTGGGTTTCAGACAGCTTGCAGGAGGTGTTAGAAGCGCCCTGGGATGGGTGTTTGCAGCTCCAGTGGAACTTCATGCAGTGGATTTTCTTGTGCTGTCCTCTACACAACCCCTCTACGCTGAGAAAAAACCCAGGAATGGGAGTCAGACTCCGCTGAGATCAGCTGGCTGTGGAGTAGCCCTTTTCTGCTGCAGACAGGACACGTTCAAGGTGATCTCTTCCTCCTCCCAAATTTTCAAATATTTTGTCTCAGAATTGCTGTTCAGAGTCAAGATCCTGACGATCCTGAGTGCCATCCTCAGGTTGCTGGAGAGAGCTCCTCTGGAACTGCCACTTCAGAGACGGCCACCTCCGGGCACCGGGGTCTGTCCCTCTGCGTGGTGGGCAGCGCGGGGACAACGGGGTCTGTGCCATGGGATGGGCAGGGAGGAAGAGGGGACCAGAGCAGGAAGGAGATGGGAGAAGATAGTGGGTGGGCAGAGCCGGGGAGCAGCACGGGCGCTGTGCAGCCCATCCTCTTATATACTCTGTGTTGTACCCTCTCCTCCTCCCGTGCCCTGCAGACAGGTCTGGCCCACCCAGCATTTGCCATTTCATGCACAGAATTTCTCCTGCCAAATCCAGGCTGCAGGGTTGTAGAAGGCTTCTGAATGTACAGCAACAACACAGAGCCATAGAGACCCATGGGGCTGATGCTGCCTGAACTCTCTGATGGACCAGTTCATGATTTCTTACCCTTTTGTGAAGAGCTAGAGCCTGTTTCCACCCCTTTGGCAGCAAAGCCCCTTGCCTGCAGCAGATTCCAGAGGAGCAGCATGTGCCAGGGGCCAGGCAGGGCCATTCTCCCTGTTGCTTCCCAGGTTCTCCAGCTTCTTCTGCTACTGCAGGAAAGTGCCTCGCAGCTGTGGCTGAGTATGAATCCATGGGAGAGCTTAGGATGTATCCCAGGGCCTGTAGAAATGCAACATCTCCGACTGCTGCCCCAGCTGCACGGCTCTGGTGGTGGCTATGTGGAAAGCTTCCTTTCTGGAGGTGGATGGAGGAACAACTGCAGCCTGACATTTCATCTTCTGAGACGTTTAGAGAAGAATGAGAATGCTGGGCTACAGGTGGTAGCTGGGTACAGGTGGTACTCTACAGGTAGAGTTGAGTGGTGCAGGATTTTAATGGCTTACTTGTTAGTGTGAAGGTTTTGTAGGATGCACTAGTGACAGTAGCAGAGGCCAGAGTCTGCTACGTGCAAATGGCAGGACCTTGTGCCTGGTCCCGGCCTGGCCAACATGGCAAGGGCAACCACAGCTCAGGATTTCAGCCCAGAAAGGGGGAGTGCTCTGGAGGCAGCTACAGGTACCTCTGCCTGTCTCCTGCCACCTCCCGTGGCTGCGTGAGGTGAGCTTTGGGCTGTTGTCACACCCTCCCTCCCCATCACCCGGCTGCTGTACGATGAACTGTGGTTTCTAGGAGTGAGCTGTGGAAACAAGGAGAGGAAGGGAGAGCTTCTCATGCACCCTGGTGAATTTGCCCTCCGCTCCCTTGAGTTACAAGTGTGAAGGAAGGTTTGTGTGAGTGCTTTTGCTTAGTGATATGGTTTAGTGATGGTTTTTTGTCAGTGTTAGGTTGACGGTTCGACTAGATGATCTGAAATG
>JAOXNO010000008.1:11773439-11791875 GCA_028565335.1 Limnodromus scolopaceus
TTCACCACTTTCTCTGGACGAGGTTGCTACAGGCAGAGATGGCAGAAGGGAATGTATGTGTTTAGGTTGGAATGGCATGTGGAGACCTGAAAGTGTCCCAGGGAACTGTGGTGTGACACCTCTAAATGTCAGACTTTCTGAAGCACCTGAGATGTTCAGCATGTTCTGCAGGGGAAGGGGCTCCAGCAAAGCAGTGGGACAGAGGACAGGGGGGTGGCTTTGGAGGCTGCCCTGGCTGCAGCACCACAGCTCTTCTGACCCTGGAGGGAACCTGCCAGCAACATTCAGCAGGGTCTTTGACGTGTGACTTCTTTCATTAGATTAATCAAATGCTAATTTTGACACTTGAACGGGAGTCAAACCACCTAGTTTGAGACATTTCCATCTGAGCAGCGGAGGCCCCATAAGCAGCAGAGGCAAATAGGTGCATCTGTAACACAGGTCATCTGACACTGAAATACGTATCTAAGAGGGGTGGTTTACACCCATGTGGGATCTTCTCCTCTCTGATAATTACGAAAAAGGTTTGAGTGATTAGATTACCTTGTGGATTTTACCACAACTGACTATTTCCCAGAGACGATTTCAACAGAGACATCCAGTCCACGTTAATTCCCCCTAGTCCTGAAATTTCTAGGGGTGCCAAAGTCTTCCCTTTTTTCCCCTTCCACAGTTACTTAAGTACAGTATTTCCAACCCACCTCACTGCAGCAATACACAGGAGTAGCATCACAAGAACGTACAGTGAGTTAAATAAAGCACTGAGCACAGCTCCTGCGGACGGGGCTGGCTCCATCGTGGGTTCTATGAGAAAGCCCCAGCAGGGGGTTTAACCTTCGGCATGGAAGTATAGCTTATACGAACTGTTCATGGCCTCTTTTATGTTTTTCCTTGTAGCTTCCTATAGCCATCATCTGATGAATTCTGGGGTTTGCTCCCTGAGGTAGACTTCTTACAGATTCCTGTCAAGTCAGGCTTGTGCTTTCCTGTATTTTGGTTCTTCCACCCTGGATGCTGGTGCTTTTGCTTCCCTTGGAACGTAGACAGAGATTTCTGGTATATTGTAGCAATAGACCTTGCTGTCTGTGCGTGCCAGGCTTTTATATGCAGAATGGTTTATATGCCAAGTGATTGCATTTGTCCATTCTGCTGTTAGGAACCAGAATGCCACAGCCTAAGTGCTGGCCGTGTGCTGGTGTGTCTGGAGGTACAGAACCAAACTGCAATGTTAACAGGTTTCAGCCACTGTAGTTTGATATTACATCTGTCAACTAATGCACTCAACTAGTACTGTTTAAACGAGCAACTGCAAACATTTGCTATCAGGTTAATTCAGTGGAAAGAATGCGCTTTCGACATACTTCTGTTAGAACAGAACTGAACATATCTTTGAGCTTGCGAGGGAGCTCTGCCCCCAGCCCTTTCCTGACTCCAGCTCATCCCTATTACTCCGGCAACACGGCTCTCCTGCTCTGCTCTTGCCTTGGCACAGCCCTGATTCCTGAGCTTCTTCTCCTCCGCCTCTGCTTGCCCCACTGAGCCCAGTGACACCCACCATTCCCCAGTCTTGCTGCACTTCTGACAGCCACAGAAGCCCCAGCTGAGCCCTCCCACGTTGAAATTTTAAATTTTCATTTAAAACGTCCCACTTCTCCATGCCCCAGCTTCTGAGCAACAGGATTTTTCACAACCCGATGCTCCTTGTCTCATGCAGGAAAGGCAGCAGAGACTGGAATTTGACAGAACTGGATGTAAAATGGATTCACCGTGCTTTGCTTCCAGGCTTCACACAGCCTGTGGCAGCACGAGCTGGCAAACCCCCAGCAGTGTGTGGCCCCTCAAATCTTCATGCAGGTTCAGTGAGATCCCCCCCTGACCCCACAGGTGCTTGGCTTCAGTGCACGGGCTGTCCCTCTGCCACCCCGGGCCATCCCGTGGCACTAAAGTGAAGCTCGTGTTAAATGCCTGTCCCCAGCCCAGAAGCAGTGACGTGTCCCAGCGCCTTCCTGATCCCAGCCTGAGCCCTTCGGGTTCGGTTCCAAGGAGCCGCTGTGATGGGCACAGGTGGGCTGAGGTGACAAGGGCCTGAGGCACTGCCCCGCTACTGTACGAACTGAAGTATGCACATGTGCTGCTTCCCTGCGTACTCTGTGTAATTCTTCTGAACTGATTTCTCCCAAACAGAGCCTTACACCTGTGGAGCTTGTGGAATCCAGTTCCAGTTTTATAACAATCTCCTGGAGCACATGCAGTCCCATGCAGGTAAGCTGGGCACTTCGACTCGCTTAGAGCGGAGAAATAAATTCTGCGCTGACGCCGGATGTTGACCCCGTTGTGTGTCAATAGAGCTTTCTCTGCTCACGGTTTCCAAAGCCCCAGTGATTTCACCTGCAGCAAAAAAAAATACGCAAAGGCTGGAGGACACACAGCGCCTGCAGCAATGCAAGGCTCAGGGTGTACCATAACTACTGCTCCTTTCCCCAGGGAAAGGGGAAACATGGCACAGAGCACATCAAACTCCCATTCCCTCTATCCGAAGGTATCCAGGGCATGCTCATTGCATGAGCACTACTGGGTCACTCCTACAGCAGATGAAATCCCTCCTGCAGAAAGGGCAGTTCTCGTTGAAGCAAACAAAGCAAAAGCGCTCACAGGGCAGCAGAGCCTTCACCCACACAAGCCTTTTTCTGTGCTTGTGTCTCCTGGAGTTCTGCAGAGGACTGAAATGTATTCTCGGGAGAAGAATTTGCTATTTCAGCAGTTGTGTTCATTTCCTTCTCAGCTCTCTTCAAAAGAAAATTCTGAGGAGTAGCTCCGCTACTTTGTTCCTAAGCCACCTTTTTTGTTTTCTATCTTAACACATAAAAGACAATTTTAAAATTTCGAAGCCAAAGCTGTTTCAAAGACAACATTCAGAATATTCAAAAAAGTAGAAATGGGATTTTTTTTTCTCTATTGGCAGATTTATTATTTTTTTCCTCTTGAATGAAAATTCAAGTGAATTAACACAGGTTTACAAATGAATTCCCCTTCGACAGACCCGTGTTCTCTGACAGACAGCGGCTCTGTTGCAATACACAGTCAGTGTTTGCCTTTGCCTTCACTTTACAGGTGAGCCCTGAGTGGCACAGAAGGACAAGTGGCTTGAGGAGAAGCATAGTTTCCATTCTGTGGCAGTAATTCTAATCAAAGTTCTTATCTTGTTCTGTGTTTTAGTTTTAGTCCTAATTTTACTGGGTGTCCCTTAAGTTCTACGCGATTCCTCGGTTCCAGTTCAGTTCTCGTTGGCGAGTCTTAGCGCAGGCTGTGTGTGTTCTGCAGCAGCTACTGTATTTATCATCCTTGTAATCTTCTGAAGATACATTCAGGGTGATTTGTTATGAGGTGGGGTGAGTTTTGTGGATGTTACTCTCTGTTAGAGCATGAGATGGCTAATGTGGAGTAACTGGACGTTACACGGGGAAGCGGTGCAGCTCGGGGCAGGGGCTGCCGTCGCTCCGGGGTGTCGGGGTCTGTTCCTGCTCTCTGTCCATGGCCATTTCTGCTTCCCTCCGAGCCACATCCTGACCATCCTGTTTCTTCTTCTGCCCTCTGGGGCTGGAGTTCAGCATTTTGAGTTACAGCTCTTGGTGACCCTGAGTAGAGGAGCTGCAAAGGAGAGCCCAGGGCTAAGGTGGCACAGGGGAGAAAGGCAGTTCACTGGCACGCTGTGAGCTGGTGCTGTCTGCAGCTTCTTCCTTCTTTCTTCTTTACAAATGACCCATGGCCTCTGGGCTTGTTCTCCTGGTCACTGTGGACACAGCACAGGGCTGGAGGGAGCAGGTATCTGGGATCACGTAATGTCAGCAGAGATTCGTTAATGGGTAAATCCCCTCTCCTCAACTCGGGATTCCTCCTGTTAAACTCTGTATTTTCTCATCTCTCCCTGCTCTGTTTGTAATTTCCTGTCTCCTGCTTGGCTGCCTCCCCAGATGTCTCACTGGCACAGTGACAGCAGGCTTGTCCGTGTCTTTTTTAAGTGCTTTCTCTAGGTGTCACCAAAGCTGTCCCCACTGAAGGCAGCCATCCACTGCTCTGGAATCTCTGTGGTGGTGCTTCCCGGTCCGTGGCTCATGCCTCTTCTCCCAGAGGGAACAGCAGCCTTTCCTCCGGATCCGTGCAGCTGGGGACGAGCAGCACAGTATTTGCTGCTGTGGGATGGGGGCAAATCAAAATGAAGAGGTGGGAAAGCTACAGGAAGGTTTGAGGAGTGTCTGGCTCTAGATGTTGTACTTAAGAGAGCAGCAGTGGAGATTACAGGGGGTTTGCAGTTAGTTGGGCCACAGTTTGTTGCCTTTTAGCCTGTCCAGAGCTTGGGAATGGCCATATCCAAGAAACAGCATCTGAACAACATCTCTGAAGTCTGGGAGTGCAGAGACCTTGCAGTAGTCAGCAGAACTGGTGGCATGTGATCTACGTACTGGGGACATTGGCACAGTAGTGGTTTATACCTTTCCATATGCCTAGCTGAAAGAGTGAGGAAATGGCTTCAAGTTGCACCAGGGGAGGTTTAGGATGGATATTAGGAAAAATTTCTTCACTGAAAGGGTTATCAAACATTGGAACAGGTTGCCCAGGGAAGCGGTTGAGTCACCATCCCTGGCAGTAGTTAAAAGCCGGGCAGGCATGGTGCTGAGGGACATGGGTTAGTGGTGGGCTTGGCAGTGTTAGGTTGGTGGTTGGACTTGATGAACTGAAAGGTCCCTTCCAACCCAGATGATTCTATGATTACAGGGATGCAGAGATACAAGAAGCCCATATGGGTCACATACTCCCCCAGTTATTGTGTTTACAGTCCAGTTTGGCTTATCCTGTCTGATGCAAAGGCCTAATCTCTCCCAACTGAATGTGATGCATCCACTGAGCCCCTCTCACTAGTGACTGGGGACAGGGAACGTGCTGCCAGCCTCAAGGAGCAAAAGCAGGGACATGCTGGCTCTTGAGCCACTCAGAGAGCTGAGCCTGTAGGCTGGAAGGTAGTAAGGAGAGATTATAGCTCCATAAAGCAGCTACACAATGAAAAGGAGCAATTAGAATGTAAATTGGATGCTGAAAGGCCGAAATAGAACAGCAGAACACCAGGCAAAGGAATTTGTTCTGTAATTACACTGTACAATATACAGCTCTGACTCCCTTTAGAGTACTTTGTTCAGGTTGAGTGCTACCATATAATGCCCTTCCTACAATCTAGAGCTAAAAAAAATAAAAGGATGGCTAGGCTGAACCTGGATTAAAGGATTGGAGGCATGAAGAGAAATTAAAGAACCATGATCTGTGTAGTTCACAGACTGCCTGATAAGGAAGATGAGGCTGAAATACACAAATCTCATTAATGCCATATTGAGTGCCAGCAGATATTTGTACATAATGAATCCCCTATTGTTATGAAATAGGTAAAGAGCTGGGGGGAGGAAATATAAAGTGTTTCTCCCCACCACACCCCTCATCAAGTCAAAGAAGGCCTGAGCCATGAACGAAGTAGGCAACATCCAGCATTGTCCTTTGCCTGCCCACGGATGCTTGGAGTTGGGGACACTGGTGGCATTGGCTCAAGAGCAATTGGTCTGGGCAGGTACTGGGGGAGAAGTGATGTGTTGTATCTGATCACTGACGTTCACTGAGCACCTTCTGCTCTTCCCGTCTCCTCCACACCTGCAGAGACCGACCTCTGGCTGTAGCCCTGGGCCTGGCAGTGCCCCCAGGTACTTGCCACCACCACTGGATTCTCTGGGCACATGCAGCCCTCGAGGCAGTGACAGAGTCTTCCCTGGGTCTGTCGTATCCTGGATTGCTCTTAGGTATTGATCCGGTCTGTGGCCAGTGCAGTGCCCAGACCTTAATAATAGTAATAACTGTGCAGTCTATGGCTGTTCGTCAGCAAGGTTTGTAAAAACCCCAGGAGTTAATGTCCAGAGCTGCTCAAATGGGAGAGGTCTGGCTTGTAAGGAAGAGAGCACTGGAATTTCATGCTTGTCTCTAGATCCTTGCTGGGCTCTCTTCTCTCCTGGCTCATTGCCATACCTGAAGAAGAGCAGCGTTGCCCTCTCCTGTTTCTTCTGAGGGGCTGCCACTGCTCTGCCCAGCACCAGATCAACCAGGGCTGCAGAGCAAAGCACCTCTGGATGCCTTAATAAGGCATTCCTCTAATTGGTGCTCTGCTGTCCCCTGCGCTGGGGCAGGATTCGTTTCACTGGGTGCTGGTGTGCTTGGGCTATAGATACTGCACCTGAGCTGGTCAACTTGGTCTCCCTTTATAATCAGTGGAGAAGCCATTGACTCCAGGTGAGTTCAGAGCAAGATGCATCTTACACTACAAGAGACATCTAGTTCTGACTGAGTGAATGAATCATGCTCTTGAGCCTGTTTTGCACCACTGAGTGTAAAAGGAGCCTCAAGGGACCACTTTGAAAAGAGGTGTGTCTAATAGAGGTGTCAAATTAGGTGAGGTGAGGCCAGCTGTGATGAGTAAAGGACCTGCTTTGTCTTCTTTGGTTTTAATTCCATCCTTCTGTTCTGCCTGGTCATGAGTCTCTCCATCTTTCTCCTTCCTTTTCCACCTTTCTTCATTGTGCGCTTTATTGTTGCTTCACAGCCTGTTTCAGAGCCCTGTTTCATGCTGAAGCATACTAGAACTAGAAAATATCCTCTAGAGGGTGGGGAGAAGTTCTTGGGGCACAGGAAAAGAAAGAACACGGATACGATACAGAATTTACTGATCTTGACTGCATTTCCTTGGAAGATCCCATCGCCTTGGCAGCCAGAGTTTAGCCCCGTCACACAGAAATGGGAGCACGAACACCAGGACCCCCAGGGCAGTTGGTACTTGCAGCGATACGGAGGAACTATCTTTGGTCACACTCCAAAATTTCTTTTTGTTCCCAGTCTGAGGCAGCAGTGAGCAGCCCAAAAGGAGGTTGTCCCTCTCTACAGTGGGAGAAAACCGTATATGAGGATTGTACTGAGATCCTTAGAGAGGGGTTGAGGACAGCTTGAAAAACAAAGTATTTAAGAGTAAAGAAAAGGGAAGGCACCTGCAGTGCAGAAAGAGGCAGTGAGGCAAAAGAAGGATAAATGTTTGTTAAGCCTTCTTTCATTTTGAAAGTAAGGAAATGGCACAAGTCAGGCTGTACCAGGAACATCTGTCCCTCCTGGTGTGCAGCTTCACTTGGTTGGAAGACATTTCTCAAGGTGTGCTCATGGCATCAGTGTCACTGATGCACAGAAAAAGCCACATTTCAGCCACGTTTTGGGAGGTGATGGGTTGCAAGTCCAAAACCATGGTCCTGTGCCATCTCACTGAAAACTGCTTCAAGGCTACAGAGAATGTAGTAGATTGGTGTCACCTTAGTTAAGGGAACAGTGAGTAAATGCTAAGCAGATGGGTACTGTTTCCCCCTCTGTGCTTTAAGTGTTGTTATCTTGTGCTTCTAACACCTCCCTGTCTCTTGCCCACAGCTGACAACGAGAACAATATTGCCTCTAGCCAGCCCAGATCACCTCTAGCTGTTGTTGAAGAGAAGTGGAAACCACAGCTCCAAAGAAATAACGCCAACAATAGTACGTAATTTGCTCTTCTGTCCCGGCCTTACCTGTCTGCTTTGAAGAGGTGACTGTCAGAGAGGGTGCAGCAGTGATGGGCATGGCACGAGGCCCTGGTGAGCCTGACTGCTCTTGATTTCCCCCGTAATTCATGTACCACCCTGCAGAGCACAGCACCCATTCCCATTACAGGAGCATACTTACTCGTATGCAAAAAGTACTGGGAACCCCGGGGAGGCGGTAGGAAAGGTTTGTGAGGAAGATGCAGTTGGGAGCTCCCGGAAAAAGCTAATTTCTGATCCAATGTCAGACTTCCCACCCTGGGGTTAAAATTAATCCAGTTGTCGAGGTGTGACATCAGCATAACCTGTCACTCCCTGTGCGGACAGGCAGCCGGCACCTGGCTTTACCCCCAGCTCGTCTGGGAGCTTGTGCTTCCCCACGGGAAAAGGTAAAACACGGCCCTGTGGGAAATCGGTCCTGAAGCACTTGAGCTGAGCAGCCTGAGGAAAGGGTGATAAAAAACCATGGTGCTTTTGTCTTGTGGTCTGGCCAGAAATTGCATTCACGTTGCCTGAAATCAGCCACAAAAAGTGGGGTTGCTGAAGTTCAAAGGAGGAAATGGAAACTTGGGCTTCAGCAGTGTTTGAGGTGGCGGAGGAAGTTGAACGCTTCACTTCCTCTTAAAATAACTGTCTTAAAGAAAAGACTCAAATCTCAAAAGTGGAAAGATGTCCAGCTTTCCAGCTGGGTTGAGCTGTGACCACCAGCCCATAGACGTGGATAGCAAGCGGTGCACGTGATTATAACTTATGTCGGCAGCTCCTCAGTGAACACCCCAGAGGCCGTTGGTTAAGGCAATGTGAGTAGATAGTGTGTGCTCTGCCTAGGTCCCTGGGGGAGCACCAGGGGAAGCACACAGATAAGCTCCTTGCTGCTCTGAGCGAGAGCAAGGCCTGTCCCTGGAGATTCCTCTGTCCAGAAACCTTTGGGGGAAGAAATCCAGGGTTGGAGATGTCTCTGCCGTCATCTGGGCATGTGCCACCTCCTCTGAGTGGACCCACGCCCTACCTCTCTGGGTCTGAATTGTTATGGGACTCCCTCCCCTCTCCTGTTGCAGAGGAGCAATTCTCATCAGGTGCTTTCTCTCCCTCCTTGTGTTTCACTGCAGCGTCGGCGAGCGGCTCGGTAGGGAACAGCGTGATCCCAGAGAAGGAGCGGCAGAACATTGCCGAGAGGCTGCTGAGGGTGATGTGCACTGACCTGGGGGCGCTGAGTGTGGTGAGTGGGAAGGAATTCATCAAGCTGGCCCAGACCCTGGTGGACAGTGGAGCTCGCTATGGTGCCTTCTCTGTCACCGAAATCCTTGGCAATTTCAACACGCTGGCTCTGAAGCATTTGCCTCGGATGTACAACCAAGTGAAGGTGAAAGTCACCTGCGCGCTGGGCAGCAACGCATGCCTTGGCATCGGAGTCACTTGCCACTCGCAGAGCGTCGGCCCCGATTCGTGCTACATCCTGACAGCGTATCAGGTGGAAGGCAACCACATCAAGAGTTACGTCCTGGGAATTAAGGGCGTAGACATTCGAGATAACGGTGATTTTATCCACCACTGGGTACAGAACGTGCTCTCAGAGTTCGTGATGTCAGAGATCAGGACGGTGTACGTCACGGACTGCAAAGTCAACTCCTCTGCGTTCTCCAAGGCAGGCATGTGCTTGCGTTGTTCGGCCTGTGCCTTGAACTCAGTAGTGCAGAGTGTGCTGAACAAGCGAACACTACAGGCTCGCAATATGCACGAAGTGATCGAGCTCCTGAATGTCTGTGAAGATCTGGCAGGATCCACGGGCCTCTCGAAGGAGACCTTTGGCTCCCTGGAAGAGACCTCTCCCCCTCCCTGCTGGAACTCGGTCACCGACTCCCTCCTGCTGGTCCACGAGCGCTACGAGCAGATCTGTGAGTTCTACAGCAGGGCCAAGAAGATGAACCTCATCCAAAACCTGAACAAGCACCTGCTCAGCAACCTGGCGGCCATTCTGGCGCCGGTGAAACAGGCCGTGATCGAGCTGAGCAACGAGAGCCGGCCCACCTTGCAGCTGGTGCTGCCCACCTACGTCAAACTGGAGAAACTCTTCACTTCCAAAGCTAACGATGCTGGCGTGGTCAGCAAACTCTGCCACCTCTTCTTGGAGGCGCTGAAGGAGAACTTCAAAGTTCATTCGGCGCACAAGGTAGCCATGATCTTAGACCCTCAGCAGAAGCTGCGGCCCGTTCCACCCTACCAGCACGAAGAGATCATCGGTAAGGTCTGTGAGTTGATCAACGAGGTGAAAGAGTCCTGGGCAGAAGAAACAGAATTTGAACCTTCAACCAAGAAGCCTCGGGCAGCAGGGGAAGCCACAGCAGCTCAGGAAGAAGATTGGTTCGGGAAAAATGAAGTCTATGATTATTTGCAAGAACCTCTCTTCCAGGCCACCCCTGACCTGTTTCAGTACTGGTCGTGTGTTACACAAAAGCATACGAAACTAGCCAAGCTAGCCTTTTGGCTCTTAGCAGTGCCTGCTGTTGGTGCCAGAAGCGAATGTGTAAATATGTGTGAGCAGGCTCTCTTAATCAAAAGGAGACGGCTACTCAGTCCAGAAGACATGAACAAACTCATGTTTTTGAAGTCCAACATGCTTTAAGACTGTCTTTTAATTAAAACAAAACTTTAAAACACTGTTCCAAACAAAGAAAAAGAATTTTAAGTTCTAAACACTGTGGACCTCATTATGAATGCCCCTGGAAACCAAGTGCTTTTTTATATATATATAAAAATATAAATATATATAAAATTAAGTTTGAAAGGAAAGCTGAGCACGGGAGAGAGACAGCCCTCTGCCAGGAACGTGCTCCTTTCCATAGATAGTGTGTGGACTTGACAGACTTTCTAATGTTTTCAAGTGGGCAGACCAATGGGAGGCTGATGTTCTAAAGTCTTCAGGCAGCTGAGATCTAAAGTGACTTGAAGTTTCTTTTGTTTCTCCTCCACCCCACCTTTCCTCTTGTCCCCTGGGCCATCTTGCCATGGATAATCAGACTACATTGAACAGACCAGTTCTGCACTGGACTTTGCTCCTTTGAATAACTCTACACCTTGAGGGCATTTGTCTGCAGCCTTCTTGACACACGGTGCATGTTATCAGGGCAGCTGTGTTTTATGAACACCAGTATCTTTAGAAATCAGGAAGGGAGACTTTAAGGGTTTTTTTTAATTTTATTTGTAACTTTTTTCACATACAGTTTTTGCAAAAAAAGAAAAGTTACTCTTCTCTCTCCACTCCCAGTTTTGAGTTTAACATGTTAGCTAGTGATTATAAGCTTGATTTAAAACTAAGAGAAATGGTTCTTGGCAGAAAATGTCTGTAATTGTTACGTTTCTTGGATTTTATTTTTTTTTAACAGCGTAACTTCTTTTCTGAGTTCCCAGTGTTAATTAGCTTCTCTGTGAGTTCTGTACATCAGGGGTTCTCAAACTTGTTCTAGAGTAGCCCATTTGCCATCAAATAAGATCCTTATGGGAACCACAGCAGCTGCTTATACGCTAGAAACCAGGAAAAGCGAGCGGTGACAGCGCAGGTGTCTGTGGGCCACCAGCTTGCCAGGCTCTGCCAGCTGCCCCCGAGAACCCTCGTACCTCAGCTTTTTGTAGACCTTCTCAGTCCACACACTCGAAGTAACCTTCACAAGGCCAAGGACAAACCAAGGTGTATGATTTTTCAGGGGAACAAAGATCATCAGTTTTGTCAAACTGGGGTCTGAAGGAAGCTTAGAGAAGTGCATGGGCTCAAAGATCCTTCTGAATGTAAGTGCTCCTGATTGAGTGCAAAGAATATCTCCCCATTTTATTTGGAATGGTTTCCTCTAGTAGCACGAATGTCTTTTTAATACCTACAGTGCATTACACTACTTGTTATGTTGCTGAATCGTTCTGGCTAGGAAGGCCACGGGCCCTTAGACATTCACACCCACTCACCCCAAATGCAATTAGAGATCATCGTAACCCAAAAAACATCTCAGTCCCTCTGCTGCCCACCACGGCCGGTGCTCTTCTGGGCCCAGTGCCTGTCCTGGGCTGCTGATGGGGTCTCTGCAGGCTCTCAGGTTTGGTGCCTCTTGGACATTTCCCAACTTCTGGTGCCAAACGGTTAATTTTTCATTACTGGGACTTGTATCCCGGAGGCAAATTGAAGCAAATTCTTATTATTGAAGTAGTCTCTCCAGCTTCCAGTAGCGTGCTCTGGAGCTGTGGTGACAGCAGCAGCAGAGCGGCGTGGGGGGCTCGGGAGGATGGACTCGCTGGGCTTGGAGCAGGCAGAGGGGGCTGGAGCCCTTCAGCCGCGCCGGGGGGTGTTGTGGCTGCTTGACGGTGCGGTGGTGGGACCGGGGGCCCTCCTGGAAGTGCTACTGTTGAACAGATGTTAAACCAAGATCCTACCTGCCCGTCTCTGGTTGTAGTAGAAGTTGCAAGTCCCAAGACATGAGAAATGGCAAACCCTGTCTCTCGGGCTTTGTGCTCAGACACCTAGAACCTGGCAGGCACCTACTGAGAGCTCCACGCCATGGGGCGCAGGGAGGGGAACGGTCTGCGTGGCTGAGACCTCCCCTAGGTCAAGGTCGCTGAGGATGTCTCTTTACGCTCTAAAAAGTCTTGCCCTTTTCAGCCTGGAAAGAGGACCTGCTGTTAGCCTGAGTGTAGCCTTGGGGTTGACCTCTCGGCGCTGGTACTGCCATCAGGGCAAAACCAGTCAGCTCCTAAATGCAAGTTTTACATATGGATATGGTAAAAGACCCCAGTCTGCAGCCCCACTGAGAGCTGCCGGGGTGGCATCACTTGAAGCTGAGCTGCCAGGGCAGAGGCATTTGGAGATCTGAATTCTCTGGCTTTTGCAAAGGGAGGTGTTGGTTGTGGGGCCAGCGTTTCTTCTTGCTGCTTTTATTTTCTCCCATCCAAATCCTGACTGCCCAGCCACCGCCTGGGCCCACGGTTAACACGTCTGTTTGCTCTTGCAGTGCGGGAGAAACCTGTAACAGTGACTAAGTCTCAGACTACAAAGGAAAAGCCCAGGTTTGATGTGTGCTGATGACCAAGTGTTCGTGCCCTGCTGCTGTTCCCGCGGGAAGCCGTGGCTGGAGGATGAATCCAGAGCCAGGTTAGGTTTTGAGGCTGCGGAGAGTGTGCCGAGCTCACTGTGCCAGCCCAGCTGCTGGGCACAACTGGGGACAGGATTTGTAGTTCTTTCTCCTCGTGGCACGTTACACCTTTTTGCTTGGTTCGCCTGACACCCCTAGAGCCCCTGGCAGGCTCTTCAGTGCCCAGGGAATGTGCAAAATCCTTGTGTTCCTTTGAAAAGTAGGTGCCAAACCCCAACTCTCCTTTGCTAAAGGACAGGCTGGTGACTTCTGTGGGACTTGCCAACTCCTTGTGCTGTGTGTCTGCAGGACAGTAAGGGTGGGGAAGTGGCCAAAGCAGAGTGAGCACGGGTTTAAAGCCCTGGAATGGAGAATGAGGTAAAATTGCAGTCATTTGTGCAATCATTGGATGCTGTGCACAGCAGAGAGCTGGACTGTGGCTGCACAGAAAGGCCACAGCCAGCGTTAGCTCCCAGCCCATCTCCTCCTCCCATTTTCACGGTGTGGTTTTGGAGTCAGATCTGGAGCTTTCTTGCTGTGACAACCAAAGAGAGGGACTGACCGACCCTCTCCCCCGGCCGAGTGACTGTCACCTCCACGGCAACTTTGGTTATAGTTGCACTAATGGTGCATGTTAAGCAAAGATGCAGCGTTGACTGGTAGATGAGATTCTCCCAAAGACTTAAAAACTCAAGTCAGTAGCTGAAAAAGCAAAATAAAACTCACAGCCCTAAAATGGAGCAATCTGGAAGGTCGGTGGGAAGAGGAGCTGGTTGGCCAGGCGCCTTCTCCAGACACTCAGGGGAAGAAGCCGCAGCTTTTCATGAGACTTAAACGTAGTTAGAAGGTGTTGTGCTCAGAGGAGCTATTTGTGCTGTGCCTGCTCACGGGCTGATGTGATGATGTACTTGTGCTTCGTTAAAAGGAGAGAAGCATATGGAGCACACGTATTTACCCTAAAAGCCAAACTTTTGTTCGTATTTATCCTTCCTTCTTCAAGACTTGGATTTGCGTTCTGGGGAGCACAGATAATTTACCAAGGTCGGAATTTTGGAAGCTCTTAATTTACCAGGTTACTCCAGTCAAGACTACTCTGTGATTCTGTTCTGTGGTTGGCTCAGTGGGATGGAGCAGCACCTGTGCCATGAGGAGTATTGTCCATCCTGGGATGAGAAACCAGAGACGAGAGGGTTTCTTGGTTTGGCCAGAGCTGTCATGAGGTTCTGCTGCCTTTCAGCCAGGAGGAGAAGTCTTCAGAATTGGGATCATCCTCTGGTGGGTCGTGTTGGGAATTTGCCTCCTGCTTGTTTGTGTCCTTCACTTGCACTTGAGAAATGTGTTGGGATCCAGAAATGGTACATGTGTCCTCCAGGCAGTCACGAGTTTCTGCTGCTCGCTCTGTGCCTGACCTCACAGAATTCTCTTGCTGGCTTCTCAGTTTGCTGTGGGAGGGGTTGTCGTCTTCAGGTGGGGAGCAAGAACCAGCAGAAGAATAAAGGGGCTTCCAGTTCTGTTTGAACATCCTTGTCACTGGAAAACAGAGAAAGTAGGATGCAAAGGCAGAGCTCTTCAAAAGAGAAGGGTGTTTCCATGTGAGTGTGGCAGCCAGAGGGGCAGTGGAGACCACGGAGCCCAGATTTCTCTGCTGGGGCTGTCTCCTCCCCGTGTCTCTGGCAGGGGGCAGTGGTTGTGTTCTGGCTGCAGGATGGGCTCACTCTCTTGCGCCTGGGTCAGTTTTGGATGGAAGTAACTTTTCTTTTTGTCAAAGCTCAACGTCTGTTCTAAGAAAACTGCTTTGGCCGTGTTTGATCTAGTGCAATCTGGAAAACTGTCTGTGAAAGCCAACTGTGGGCTCAGGTTTTGTCTAATTCAGTTGTCTGTTAATTGCTGGTTAAACCGGTTTAACTTTGAGATAAAATGGTTTAAGCATCCACGTGAACCGCCTGCACTGGTTTAACTGCGCTTGCTGGGTGTTCTCCCCTGCTGACCAGAGGATACGTCCAGGAGCAGCTCAGGGAGCCATGACCCTTACGTGAATTTTGCAAATGAAGCCGTGGCAGATCAGTCTCAAAGCTCGGGAATGACTGAAAACGGAGGGGAGACACTTCTGAAAATGGCTTGGGCTTGAAGTTGTGGTATCAGAGTTAATGCAGTGAGATGTCTCAGGTCGGTTGGTTCATTTTTCTCCCAACTGCTTGCAATAACCTGGAAGGTTTAGCAAGAGAAGAACTTGCCCCGTATGTTCACCTTGGTGGGTGGGTCCACTGTCCGAGCCAGTCTGAGGGGCTGTTCCCACCTCCTGGATCCCGCAGAAGGAGAGCCAGGAGGTAGCGTTTCACGGGAGCCGGGTGACAGAGACATCGGGCTGCTCGGAGAACGCTGTGTGCATTTCTAGACAGCACCAAGTTCCTGATAAATCAAAAGATGGTGAAAAAGCAGCCAAAAAGTTCTTCAGAGGCTGGGAGAGCTGTTTTGTACCGAGGAGAGACCCAGATCTCTAATTTCTTCTCTCTGGCCAAAGGAGGTAGAGAGCAGCTCCTGTGAGCACCCGTGGTAGGGGACAAGTTTACTCCCTATGGAATAATTAGGAGTAACGGGATGAAACTGAACAAAAAGACACTACAGGCAGATTCTGGGAAGCCTTTTCAGGGAGGAGAGATGTTTTCATCTGGGAGGAGTCTGTTAAAGGAATGTTTTTGGGGCCCTGTCGTTGGAAACAAGGCTGGACAGCCGCGTGGAGCACACGCCGCAGGGCACAGGGCTGCTTTGGACCTTGCTGAGAGAATGGTTCCCGCGTGTTGAGTCGGGTCCCACCCGATAGGTCCAGGAGGGCTCACAGAGCATTTTCCTCCACATCCTCCCGCTCACCACCGGCACCAGACCCGTCCCAGCACTCCAGTAACTCCATTGACCGGGTTCCTAAAGGAGGGAGGTAGTGACTGGCAGGAGGGGCAGCGGAGGAAACACCGTTGAGGAGCAAACCCTTACACTGCCAAGGTGAAGGTATGGGGGTAGAGGAGAGTGTTAAATGTTCTGCTGCTTCTGCTCTGCCTTTTCTGTGCTACACCCTGATCCTGAATCCGTGGGGTCCCTTGGGAATGCCTCGAAACATCGGCTGAGACTCAAGGTCCTGTGTCAGATGCTTTTGAAGACGTGGCCCTGTAGCAATAAGAACTCCCTTTTTACGGTGCGTGGGACCTGTCCCCGTGCCGCGAGTTGTCATCTTGGGGCTTCTGGAAATGGCACTCAACAAAACGAACAATAACAAAGCCAGGGAGAGGGAAACCCAGGCCCAGCCCCACGCTGAACGCTTGGATAGTCCTGTGGGAGAGTCTGCTTATGCTAGGCCAGAAATGGTGAACCAATGAGAGTGTATTGCCCTGAAATTTAATTTTATATCTTGAATGTTTGAGGGATTTCTGTTCAATTCTGGTTTTCGCTTGGCTGGTTAGTTGGGTTTTCACCACTGCTGTCAGAGTCCTTTGTTTTATGCCTTGACGGAAGAGTTTTGCTCACGTTAGACAGCGGCATGTCCAGTGGACCCCTCGGGGTTTAACGATCCGTAGGCAGCCGAGTTGGGATTTTTTTAGAAGAGCTTCTGCCGTGAGTCACAGAAACGGTTCATTGGTGCCCAACATCGACGACTGACTGAAGGGATTTCCTTCCTTCCTTCCTTCCCATCGTTGGGGCGCTGTCGGCCGTGGGCGGCTCAGCCCGGTGCCGGGGGAGCCTTGTCGATGGGAACTGATGAGCACAGGCGCCTCAAACCCGTGCTTTTTACAGCCAAAGCTCCTTAAAAACGACACTTCCAGCCTCATCAGCCTTGAGTGCTCCGTTTCAGTCTTCTGGGGGTTCTTGTGACAGTCCCTGCGATGGGCAGGGATGGGATGGGATTATTTTTTCCACTGGGTTGGGGGGTGGGAGGGGGGATTTTCTGTTTTTTTTCTTGCAATCTATGGAGAAGGACCTTTCGGCTCCAGGAAGGAGGCGTGTGTTCTGGAAGGAACAACACTCTTGGGAGCTGTTTCCCACGGTTCCTTTAAACTTACCAGGACTTTAATTTAATTTTTTTTGTTGTTAAATTATTTAAAAGGAAGACTGGTAACGGATGAACTGCAAGGTTGGTGGCGGGTGACTGGTGAGGCTGTAGGTCCCGGAGGAGCGTGCCCCGGCCGGGCGGGAGGGCTCTGGCCAGTGTCGCGCCCACGGACCAATCCATCAGGAATTCCTTGTCGCAGCCAGTCTGAAAAGAGAAGCTCTTCCTCCTTCCTGTGTTGGTTTTTCGAAGCCTCCTGTTGGGAGCTGAATTCTTGTCGTTTCATCAAGTAAACAATTAATGTTCTCCTTTCCCCCCCCTCCCCCCCCCCCCAGTCCCCGTGTGCGTTTCCTTCCGTTCTGGAGATGCAGATGTACTAGGCAATACCACAGATGCACCTGCGCGTGTCTCTACCTGCGAGTGCAAGAATCTCATGTCATCTTAAAAAATACAAAAAAATATACAAAAAATATACAAAAAATATCTTTTTTAGGCCAGAGTTTTCTACAGGTATTAATGAATATTTTTCTTAATCCTTATAAGTTTTATGTGTTTAATATTTCTTAATACCGGTAGCATTAATTTATACTTTTGTAGCAACACAATATTTTTATAAACCGCCACCGCTGGCTTTGTCTTCATAATGGGGAAAAGTGCGGGCAGCTGGCCCCGCGCTGTACCATGTACTGTATTTAAAAGGTTATCTAATGTCACACTTGCTGTGTTAATAAACAAAACGAAACCTGTTTGAAGTCTCATGTATTGTTGGTGTGGATCGAATGACTCAATAGAGAGCAATATTGCACGGGGTTGAGTTGCTGATTTTCATTGTGATATATGAACGCTTGAGGCCAACTCAAGTTCTTCTGATTTTTTCTTTTTAGGATTTTGTTTTGTTTTGTTTTGTTTAGGTTTTTTTTTTTTTTTTTTTTTACAGCTAAATAAATTCAGTGCTGTTTGAAACTTAGACTGACGTCAAATGAAAAGGATTATTAAAGAAAAAAAAAAAATCAAGGTGTTTAAATGTTGCTGTTTTTACAAGTCTGTTGCTGTCTGAATGGAAATATTCCACGAGAGAAGAGGAATAGTTCCACTTAGCTTCCAAACGAGCTGAGCGCTCCAGGCCAGGGCTCGGTCATTTGGAGTTATCTTAGAGACATGTTTCTGCAACATTCTTTTCAGAGTTGATGCCAAGGCAGAAGACAAACTGTAACTGTAAGAAAGCATCCGTTGCTTGAGGATTTTCATGTCAGTGTTGTATTTATGGTTTTACAATAAAACAACCTTTAGGAAAAAATAAAGTCTCTGGGGTTTTCTCTTTTCCAAGCACATGGATGGGACATCACCGAGCACTGAGTGTCTTGGGAGGAGGGAAAGCATCCATTAAAGTGACCTAAATCTCAGCAGCGGTCTCTTTGATGGAGAGGGCTGTAGAACTTCGTCAGCTGTAGACCTCTGGTGGGATTCTCCCTGCATCCCTCACAGAATAGGGATGGAAGAGACCTCTGGAGATCATCTAGTCCAACCCCCTGGCAAAGCAGGTCCACCCAGAGCAGGTTGCACAGGAATGTCTCCAGGCGGGGTTTGAATGTCTCCAGAGAAGGAGACTCCACCACCTCTCTGGGCAGCCTCTGCCAGGGCTCTGCCAC
>JAOXNO010000008.1:11791975-11802020 GCA_028565335.1 Limnodromus scolopaceus
GTGTCAGCCACCCCTCCCAGTTTTGTCATCAGCACACTTGCTGAGGGTACACTCCATCCCTTCATCCAGGTCATTGATGAATATATTGAGGTGGACCGGACCCAGTACTGACCCCTGGGGAACACCACTTGTTACAGACCTCCAACTAGATTCTGTGCCACTAATCATGACCCTTTGAGCTCTGTCTTTCAGCCGGTTCTCAATCCACCTTACTGTCCATTCTTCTAATCCACACTTCCTAAGCTCACCTATGAGGATGCTGTGGGAGACTGTCAAAAGCCTTGCTGAAGTCAAGGTAGACTCCTGCACCCAGAGCTCCCTGCAGCCTTTTCCAGAGCATCTCCTGTCTCTGGCTCTGTTGCCGGTGCCGTGACCCTGCTCCTCTCACCAGTGGGACATTTCTGTGTGGCAGAAGGGACCTTGGCCGACCGGGAGGTGTAATGCGGTGTTTGCATTCACCCCACCAGGACAGAGCTCCACTGGATTTTATGCCGCTACAGCAGCATGAGCTTCTGCTGGGCGAGATAGTCTTGACTCACACGTGCCACGTTTCTGCCCGGCGTGGCTGGAGGTTTCTCACTTGTATCAGCAAATCCACCCGCAAACTCGCTTTCAGTACAGGAGAAAAGAGATGTTTGGGCTCTGGGCAGCCTCACTCCTTTCCAAGAGACAGCGCCCTTGACGGCTGTTTATAACGACGGCCAAACTAACGAGGGCACAGAAATCTCTGCTTGGAGGCTGTGTCGGTCCGGACCTGCAGCAGTGTCTCCAGGGTCACAAGATGTGAGGTGGGGGGGAGCATGGGATGTTCGTGCAGGGCCCCAGTCGTGCAGTGCTGGCTGAGCTCCAGGACCCACCTCCACACGAATCAGACCCCCCCTGGGGAATTGTCCCAAGTGGAGCAAGGACACAGAGCAGGGTTCAGAGGAGGAGACCAGCCCCGCTGCTGGGAAAATCGAGGTACATGCTCCGTCAACCCTTCAGGTGTCCTCTTCTTTGAGCTGTTTTGCCGTCCTTTGGGGTCCTCTAACCTTGCACCCACCACCCACCCCAAAAACGCAAACAAAAAAAAAAATCCTTTCCTTGAGAATTAGAGAATTAGGAAATTTGTAGTGAATTTGTTAGTTTGGGAAAAAACAAAACCCAGAGACATGAAATGACAGCAGGTCTGGCCGTTGGATAAACTTGGCCAGTGGTCAGCGTGAAGATAAGCCACGATAATAAATACAACTCTCAGAGTGTAATAGCAAGCACGGCTGGAGCTTTGCAGTGGGTTTGATGCAAAAGTGATTTCAGTAGACAATAAGGTTAGATGCCCTCACATCGTAACCAGATGATAGGATTTGTTTGAAAATCTAAGTATATAAAGTGGATAATATACAGCCAAAAGGCATAGAAGGCTGGAGGACAGCGCTTGGCACACCAGTGTCTCCCAGCACTAAATTGTCCTTTTTGCTAGACCCATTTTAAAGGATAAATAAGATTGCAAATGGAAACCTAAGAGGCTTAAGCTAATCCTGTCTTATTTCCCGATTCTCTAATTTCTGCCTTAACAGGACACAACTACTTTAGCCTTAGTGATAAAGGAAATGGTAGCTCGGAATTCAGACCCTGCGGGAGGTATCCCACAGTTTCCTCTCATTTCAGAATTAGCGAAGCTAATTTAACTCACCATCTCTAACATGATCTTCAAAAATTTGCCTTCCTTGGAGTTCTGTTCATCCTGAGATGCTGTGTGTGGGACCACAGTGAGGAGCGGGGAGCAGCACCCCAGGGGTGTTGTGAGATGTCTGTACTCGTGCACGTGTGTCCCTGTGTGTGGTGGCCCTTGGAAGTGTGGGTGACTCACACCGTGTAACGTGACATCCCTGTCCTCATAGTTGAAATTTCTGCCTCTCCATCACCACAAGGGCGGCTGCTCCCTGAGGAACGGGGTGCTGAGATCTGAGGGGGTCCCACCGCCCCAGAGTGGGACAGGCAGGGCAGGCCCAGAGGTCATGGCCAGGCTCAACCAAGAGTCCAGATTTAGGGGGAAACTCATAGTGATGAGGCTGGTTGGAGGACAAGCTGGGAAGTCAATGTGCAGCTCAGGTTTGGGATCTGATGGGGATAGCCAGGGTCAGACATATCCCAGCAATTGCTGGGCAGGTCCACGGTGATGGGACAGGGTTGACATCAAGCTGGGATGTCAGTCTGTCAGTCAGTTCAGGTCAGCCAGGCATGGGCATGTCTGTGGCTGAGCTGGAGACTTCTACAGCATAGCTCAAGACAGGGGCTGAAGGTCCAGAGTTGAGCTGAAATGGGTCTTCTGGGCCATGGGCAGGGAGTGGATGAAGACCCAGATGAGGCTGGTCAAGGACACTAAGACATATTAGGGCTCTCAGGCCCCTGAGAGGCTCAGGCTGTTGAGTTAGACAATGCTCCTTGTCCAGGTTCCTGCCATCTCCTTAAGTTCTTTGCTGGAGATTCCCTGTGGCAGCTGAAGCAGGGCAGCACGGCCCAGCTACAGAATCACTTCTCCCATCAAGAACACCCCACAAAACAGTGAAGAACAACAAACCGTGAATGTAATATCAGTTTAAAAAGAATTTATTAATGAAATATTGACAGTGCGAGAGCCAGATGTGAACGGTGAGGACACAGCTTGCACAGGGTTATCTGGGATGCTGTTGGGGTGGGAGATGTTCCTGCTCCTGGTCCTGCTCTATGGGTTAATGGCGAAGGAGAACCCAGAAGGCTCTGCAAAGTGCTGAGTTGACAAGGCACGGGCATGAGAGTGGAAGCTCCAGCCTCCTTGGAAAGCTGGATTTGCTTTCTCTGCTGGGTCTTGGCAGAGAGTAACTGCCAGGGCCCTGTGAACTATACAAGGCCTATGGAGATTACAGGTTGCTCTAGAGAATGCAGCAAGGCAGAATTTAGCCCTTCAGTAGAGAGCATGTAGGCACAAAGCGCAGGAGAATTTCAACCAGTTCTCATTGGATTTGCAGCCTAGTCTCCATGTGTGAGCTTCATTTCTGATCACAGTGTCTGTAAGTGACAGCCATGTTCCTGCCATGAGACAAATTTTTACAGCCAACCATGTACCCAATGTATCGTTGGAATCCAGGGGCTATCGAAACAGGATCTTATTCACATCCTTGACCTGCAGAGTTGTTGTCAGTCTAAGTGATTTGGTCACCAGGGCAGTCCCTTCTCTTCTCAACTAGGTGCAATAGCTCCATAAGGAATTGGCTCATTCAAGAGCTCAGTAGGCTCGAGGAAGCCTAGAGGAATGCTAAAGATGTGGTGAGCAGCCAAAGCCCCTGCCGCCCTGCCTGCTGCCAGAGAGAAGGGTCACCCCCCTAATGCCATGCAGACATTGGCTAAGGCTCCCCTGGAGAGCTGAAGCTTGGTCCAGCCAAGGGGATGGTCCAGAAGTCACCACGGTCTGGCTGGGAAAGGACACTTTTGGCAATAAAAGGCCACCATGGAAAGTTTTTCATATAACTACTCAAAATAGCAGCAGCGAGAGACAAAGGCACATTAAAGGTAGTTCTGGCAATCGTAAATTCATGCTCAGCTTGTACGTTGCAGGTAGAAGCGCAAGTGTGTTGCACCCTTTGAGCGTTGATGCCCTGGATAGGAAAGGCAGAAGAGGATTCCCAGGGCTCAGTCTCCTGCCCAGGGCCAATATTTGATCATGCCTGCCCAGCACCACTTCCCACCAGCCAGGGTGGGCAGGAGCCACCTGAGGACCTCTGTCCACCCTCTGCAGTGGGCAGGGAGGTCCTCACCAGTCCAGGCCCTCCTTCTGTGCCGGGAGCCTCGTGCTCTTCTCACTGTAGAACTGGGCAAACCAGCGCCGGTGCTTCTGGATGCTGGAGTCCTCTCTGACCAGCAGAGGCTTGGGCAGATACTGTTTGTTATTCCAGATGGTTATATCACGCTCAAACTGGGGGAAGAAGGAGAAGTTCATTCAGGTGGGGAAGCTGACCCACCAGTTTTGTGTGTGCTGCCTGACACCAGGTTTATTTTATAGCGTTTGTCCCAAACAGCCGGTGTAGGACTGCTCAAGCTATTTGTAACCAGTAACACTATGGCTCTGACTGCAGTTAGGGGACCTTTAGCCCCATCATAGATCCCAAACAAGAAGCCACGTTCAGCTTAGACTGCCCCTGCCACAGGAGATCCCGGAAAAGAAATGGATGTTGTGTGGGTAGGAGCTGCTCCACCTGATATTTTTGATTCGTTGGGTAGCTCCAGCCAAGCAGGGCATTATAAATTCATCATCCGCATCTTAAACTCTGCTGGGACACACGTGCAGTAGGGTTATGGAGTTTTCCTTTGTGAGTACGTCTCTGCAGAAATGAATGCGGCTCATTTGCATTAATAAGACACAAAATATTAAGCCAGCATTGATAGAACACAATCTCGAACACACAACTTTGATTTGGGGATTTTTGGCATCTGAAAAATCATCTTTTGGCAATTTTTACTGTAGTGCCAGTGAAACCCTCTCCGGTCAGACCAAACGGTTTCCAGGCTTGAACCCCTGACAGAAGGGAATGACGTGAACTCTTCTGACTGCGTGAAAGGGAGTTACAGGGGTGACACAGTCAGGTTTTTCTTGGTAGAGTCAGGGGGTGTAACAAGGAGTAACAGCTACAGATTGCAGGTTGAGAAGTCCAAATTGGATATTAAAAATCAAAACTAGAAATATGAGCAGAGCAATAATGGAACGGGTCACCCAAGGAGCTGGAGAGATACGGGCATTCTCCAAAGGACCCATGTTTGACCTGAATTTGGCAATAGTCTTGCCCCATCTGGGATTAGAACTGGAGACCCCCAGAGGGACCTTTCCATGAATCCCTGAGGTAAGGACCTGGACAATCTCCATCAGGAGGTGCAAGAGTTGCCAAATTTCATGGTACTTTAACAACAGGAGGATTTCTTGACACGGTTCTCATCAAAGGAGATAGGATGCTCTTAAAGCACCAGCCTAGGATGCTGGAAATCTGGATGCAGTTATCAGTTCCCTCAAAGACTTGCTGCAGCTCAGGAAAAGCTGGCTCATCCTTGTGCCCCAGTTCCGCATCCACAGGAGAGGGACAGCACCTCTCTGCCACCCTGAACACACTGCAGAGACCCTCTTTACTAAACCTCCAGTTTAGTTCTTTGGGCTACTAAAAATTAAAGATCATACGAAGCACTGAAAGAATCTTTCCCACGAGTGCTTTGCTCCCATGGATATCTGAGCCCATGTGGGCAACTGCTCTTCCTTCTCACACTTTCTAGCCACAAAGCTCCAGGGGATCATCTTTGGCTGCTCTTCTTCAGAAGCCTTACCTGTATACATTCTGCTCTCAGGATGAACTTGGGGATTATGGCCGGCATGTTCTTCTGGTAGTAGATGGTGTGGACGACCTTCTGTAGGAGAGGCTCCAGGGGAGTCACTGTCTGCAGGATGATCCCACGGCCCAGGAAAGCATGTTTGAAGAGCAGGAAAACCAGCCCTGGCCCCACCTGCAGAGCAACAGAGCACCCTCAGGGAACAGCCTCTGGTGGTCCACCGCTCTGGTACAGCAGCTCCCACAGCTTGAGCACTGCTTGAAATGTCTCCCAGACCATGCTCAAGTCCCCCTTTACTCCACCTTTTCATCGGATAATAGGCACAAGTCAAAGCTATGCCTCAGGGCTGTGAGCCACAGACTGCCTGCCACTGGGAATGCTCCCCAGGGCAGGGGACATTCACAGATGTGTCAGGGCTGGATGGCTTTCCTGTGGGCCCACGGGAAGTCGTGAGAGTTTATAGTGGTCCCAAGAAGTTTACAATCTAATCTTCTAGACAATGCTTCCAAATTTTCACTGGGTCTTGTTGTTCATCACTCAATGACCTTCAGGTCATCATATCATATCAATATCCGTACTGGATGGTTGACACCAGTCCTGGGCTCTGATCTCAGCAGCAGCGATACGGAGGTAACACAACATCCCTGCTCCTGCTCTGCCTTCCTCCTTTGCAACCACAACAGCCACGGCAGGTTTTAGCTGAAATCAGGTTCAGCCTTTCATCTTGCATGACATGAAGTACCTGTTCCCTGCTCTTGGACGTGCACCCAGACATGCGGGTGTATGGTCATACACTCGGTTCTCTGAAGCAGAGTAGATATTGCTGATTTTTTTCAGCTACTTTACATACTACTTCTGTAACGTTTGGTTGGGTACACACTCTTTGTAAGGTTATTTTACTGTCTATTTTCTCCTGTTTGTTGGTATCAGTGCTAAACAGCACTGAACAGAGATACAATCAACATCCACTTTGTGATAATTCCCTCATTACACCAAAATCTATCCCTGTATCAGTTTTGTGTCATGACTTGTTTTGCTATTGTTCTGATTTTGTAGTAGGGAATAGATCAAATGACTTTAAAAATGTACCAGAAAAAAAGCTACTAGTTTTATCAGACAAGCTTAGCATTTCATTAAGAAAACTCCAACAAACAACAACCACCAAAAATGAAAGTGAGAAGACCTAGTTCCCACTGATTTGTGTTTAGTGGCATTATTTCTATTTCCCTTTAATTCCCTGCATCCAGGGCTGATCTTGGGCTACAAGACAGGCTGTTCCTCACTGTTTGCCTTTCTCAGGCATGTCCACCATGGACTGAGAAGGTCCACACATCTGTACGGTAAAGAGCTGTGACAAGGTGGTGTGAAGGTCCCTCAGGATTGTCACCACTGCCTGCTCAGGTCCCAACTTTTTATTTTTCCAGTTGTTTTCTGGGCAGAGCAGTCCTTACGGACCCCCCCTTTCCCCCCTGCTGTGGAGCAGCCCCGGTGCTGGTGTGTAGGTTCTGGCCTCTGTGCCTGATGCACTGGGTAGGAAAGGCCACACTGGGCAGGATAGGCACAGACTCAGGCTTTCGGGTGAAAAAGGCAGCTCGGGGCACTGGTGGTCACCAGCGTGGGACATACCTGCCTGGCGGAAACCGTCAAATCCATCAAGGAGACGTGCTTCCCAAAGACGGTTGCAGTGTGTTGAAGCAGCAGCCGGGAGCAATGCTCGTTGGGCTCTGGCTCCGGCTGCCACTCTGCCTGCAGGGACGGAGAAGGATCGGCTCAGTCCGAGGGACGGGTAGACAGAAGTACGGGCTGAGGGGAGGCAGCAGTGAGATGGTGACAAGAGCTGGTTGTGAAGAACATCTGGAGATAACCAGAGATGAGGGAGTGCAGCCAAACCCCTCAGAGACACAGAGAAGAGACTGGACCTGGAGATGGGGGCATGCAGCAGAGGGGGTGAGGTGGGACCGATGCTTTGAGGCCGAAAGGGGACCTGGTTTGAAAGACTTTGACCTCCTCATGGCTAAGAGGGGAGCCAGGGTCTTACCTTCCAGATGTGCTTCATAAAATCCCACAGCTTGGACCTTGTGTATCTCAGATCGGATCCACCCAGAATAGCTGGTCCATGGACAAAAGCCAGGTGAGCTGTGTCAGCTGCGTTTTCGGGGATTTCCTGCCATCGGGGAACAATTTGCTGTCGGTGAGAGCTGAGTTGGGTGGGAGCTGCCTGTATTTAAGAGCAGTATCGCAATGACACTGCCGGAGAGCCCGGGGCACGTCACTCCGAGCGCAGCAGCAACGCTCGCCGGTACTTGGCACAAGAGGCAACCGAGTGAGCAGGGGAAGGGACCTCAGCACAGACTGACTTGGGACTAGTCCTAAAGTACTGTTTAGGAGCAATTTAAACATGAAGCTCAGAAAATTCAGAGTTCATTTTAAGCCCACAGAAGTCTAAGCATGCTAATTTTTGCTGCTGCACAAGCTGGGACTCCAAATAACTCTTTCCTTTGGCCCTGTTATAATTGTAAGGAATAAAGGATTTTTGTGTTTGTGCTCCTAGACAACTTTTCACACGCTTTTAAATCTTTAAAGCCCACCATCCTGCCCACATTATGTCACTTTTTCAGAAGTTTTAGCTGCTTTACTACCCAAATACACCAGCTTTCTACCAGCTTGGCAAGTAGCACTGCCTGGCCCCAGTGTAGATCTGTGTACGGTGGCTTGCACTGAAAAGCAGAGATTAAGTAATTATTACTATCCCTTCCATCTCCCAGATTCTCTCTGCTTGTCACAACTCCTCTGCCCATACCCAGAGCCTTATCTCCCCTGTCTCATGCACCTTCGTCTTTTCTTCTAATAATTCTTCATTTCTTTCTAACCCATTCACCTTAGTCGTGATTTAGTCAGCAGACGGGCGCTGCCTCTGGAGAGAAGTGGACTTGACATTGTGTCATTTTTTGTCACTGAATTTTACGAATAGAATTGTTCTGCTCAGTGGCAAGTAGCTACAAATCTCCCAAGATCCAAAATCCCAAGGGACTGCCCATTTTCAGACCTGCTGCTCCCTCCCACCGCTCCCCTGGAGGATCCTCCACCCGTGGCTGCCCCGACTCCCCCCGAGGACCATGGCCACCGTCACCCCTGTTCAGTGCCACAGAACCGTGCTCCTTTTCCTGCCCCATTTCTGCTGAGAGGCGATGGAGGCAACAGCCTTTTTTTTATTCTCCGAGGCACATTTGTCAGCGTGTGATGGTGATTATGAAGATTAACAGCAAAATAACCCTGTGTTTCCATTGCGGTGATCAATGAGTTGAAAAGCCTCCTGACACTAAGTGCTGCAATTCTTAGAGAATCTTCCTTTTTTTAAAAAAAAAATTACATCAGTTATAAGTCAAAGCAAATTAACATATTCCCTTTAAGTACCCAGAACATCTGCTCTCTACTCAAGAAGCTCATGATCTGTGGTTGGGGAACATATGCTGTATTCTCGGGCTGTGGCACTGGGGTGTATTTCTAGGTCTGAGCTCTGCTGGCAGCAGCGGTGGCACTGGGCATAGGCAGAGCCCAGTTAACTGGGCAGGAGATGTCCCTAAATGGGTTAACTGGGAAGAGATGTCCCTGAACTGGACTGTAGGAGAGGACCCAGGAGTGGACAAGGCTCCCTACCTGGATGTGGGCATCCACCAAGTGCTCCGTCTGCCCTCGGAACACCCACTCCTTGGTGGCCACCTCCCGCTGCTCGGGCACTGCCCACGTGGGACCGGCCCCTTCGCAGTGGTACCAGACCAGCAACATCCCGTTCACCTCGCAGGACGGCCAGGTCCGCACCCTGGCAAAATCCGGCACTGCAGAGGGGAGAAAAGAATGGGTTAAAAGTGTCATCTCCAAGAGTGACGCCGGTTCTAAGGGTCATCTCGTCCTGAATCGTGGCCCAGAACTCATTACGGGTGACACTTATGTGGCACGGACTCTCCGGTGACACTTGCCACCCTTCAGGCTGCTGAAGAAGGACAACAGCTTCTGAAGTTCACAGAAAAACGTTTGCTTAAATCAGTTTTATTTCAATTGGGTATTTTGCATAAGTTTTTGAAGGAAGAATCATGGCTCTGCAGCCTCTTTCACTGCTCGAAACTGTCCAAATGATTTAGCATCTGCTGCATCAACGGACCCTCCTCAAGCTTCAATGAGCTAAAAGGAGATGCTTTTAGTTATAGATGTGCAGAGAGTAAAAACCATCTCTACCCCTTGAGTTCAAATCAGTCACTGCTACAATCTTGCAGTACCATGTGTTGCTTTAAAATCTGCAGTCCTTCTGGTAAAATGAATTTTGGCATTTATATTTACCCAGTTGTCAGAAAATATATCTTCTACTGGATCAGAAGGTTTTTGCTTTCATTACTATCTTTTCCAATTTGCAAACGAGCACAGAGCATAGCGCTCCCTTATTATTCAGCCTTGTACAGTCACGTGGGAAGTGAAATAACAGAGTTTCTCTTTCAGCCAATGACTGTCAGAGGAGGCAGAAGGAGACCTTCGCTGTGATTTCTGATTGAAAAAAAAAACCCTGGTGCTTTGGGTGGGATGCATCTCATGACATTTTTTTTTGTTGAAAGTTTCTGAGGTTCAACAAGGCCAAGTGCCAGGTCCTACCCTTGGGTCACACCAACCCCATGGATGCTACAGGCTGGGGGCAGAGTGGCTGGAGCTGCCTGGCAGAAAAGGACCT
>JAOXNO010000008.1:11810833-11821732 GCA_028565335.1 Limnodromus scolopaceus
AACCCCGGGTGGTGGGGGGGGGGGTGGGGGCGGCGACCCCGGGGCTCTGCCGAGAGGGTCGGGGGGCAAGTAGAGCTTCTGCCCAGGGAAAGGGGGGCAAATAGGGGGCGTACAACTACCGCCTGTTGCCAGCTCGGGGGTTATGGAGCGGAGGGAGCCGGGGTCTTCTCGATGTGCAGCAAAGGGAGATCCACTTGCGCATAGGGAAAACTTTCATCCTTGAAAGAGTGGTCTGAAATCCAGTAGGTACGTTAATTAGATCAATAAATACCCCGGTGTCCTCCTGAGCTGCTGTCCTGGGCATAGAAAGGGTGAAGCTGGTGTTGGGACTGACTTTGACATTGGGCACCCGACAGGAGGGTGACAGATCCCTTGGAGTTCAAGAGCAGCTCAGAGAGGTGCCAGCACAGAAAACAGGGGTAACAGGGGCCGTTGATCCCCTCCGTGCAGAGAGGATAAATCAGGGCAAAGCCAAGGCTGAGCTGTTTGAGCATGCCAGCTGGCTGGAAAAGTGAGGCAGAGAAGTAATGCTTGATTTAGTGCAAAGAATCGCTCGGGTTCAAGATGTAACTGTAGGAAAGTCACCCCTCATGTAGATCTAGTCAGAGACTTCTAGGAGAAGCAGCAACCCAAAAACACCCACTGTAGCACCGAGTAACTGGAAAGGGAACAAGAGCATCTGGCTGAAACGGAGCATCTGGCTGAAGCGAAGGGAGCAACTAAAAGGGTGAATTCAGACAGAGTGAGTTGCCTGAAGACCTCACATGAAAGGCTCAGGTAAATATATATATAACCTGTTGGAAACCTGTTCTGGATGAAGAATGCTGGTGTGGTTACGCAGGAGACTGAACACAACAGTCGGAAGCAAACAGACATCCCTCGGAGGGGGACAGGCTGCGAGTCCTGTCCGAGCGGGGGAAAGGAAGAAAGTGGCAGCTCTGGCAAGGGAAGGACCAGGGGAAAACAAGAGAGGTCAAAGAGGGACTTTCAAGAGCGACTTACTAAGGGCATAAAAGCACATCATAAACACCGCTGCTGCACAAAACCAGAGGTTTGATGGGGGGCTCGGGGACCGACAGACCCATGAGCCTCAGTACCGTGGGGGGTACATCCACGAGAGGCTGCAGCGAGGGGGCTGAGAGCCACAGGAAGGAACGTGCTCCGTTGGGGAAGAGTCAGCGCCCTGTTTGCACAGAGAGGTCACGTCTCACAAACAGACCTGAGGAGTCACCAAACAGGTGATGGAGTTCATGCTTTGTTCACTTGGCTTTTCAAGAGACTTCCTTTAAGGTGTGTTGGTCCTTAAATAATCCTGGGACAGCAGAGGGGATCCACTCCACGTCGGGATTGGCGAGAAGATAAAACCAAGGAAAAGAAAGAGATGCTCTGCTGGCACAACAGAGAGCAGTGTGCATTAGGTTTTTTTTGTCTCCACGGAACTTGGGAAATGGGATAAACAGATGTCTAAACCATCTGATTAAGACAATTTAAATTATTCACTGTGGTAAAATGTAAAGTTGACTGTGAACTGCTGCAAACGAAGCCTTACAAATCTCCCGGTGACTGAGCGGTGTCTGCCAGCGGAATGCAGTGCACGTGGCGGAGACCCGCAGGAGAGGGTTGGCTGTTAATTGGCACTCAGAGGGAAACGTGAGCACTATTTGACTTGGTCTGTGGATACGTCTGCTGGCTGGTCCACACTGCAATATTAGTAATAATTAGTATTGATGCTTTTGTAGGCATGATGATCTAAGCGTATAAAAGAAGCAAGGTCCATAGAGGACAATAATATTTCCTATTAGATGAGCCGATGCAGCTGGAAAAAAAGTTGACAAGCTTTCACATAAAATAGCCCTCCTTCAAGAATAATTAGGAATGTATTTGGGAACAGAGCAAAAAGCCAACTAGACATTTGGTCTACAGCAAGGTGCAATGGTGGCCACCTCACCTTGCATGGAGTAAACCTAGGGGAGATACAGAGAAAGGAGGAGAGTGGTTGGAAGCAGGGACTGGCATGAATAGAGTAGACTTGAAGTCTTGAAAACCCTAAGGTGACTTTACCCATCCATTACCAATCCCTGAACTAGATGGAGCTTTGTTTTAGTCTAGCACTTTCCTTTTAAGTTCATATTTGACCCCTTTTCCAAGTTTGAAGAAATTTATGAGGGCAGAACTGAGTCAAGTGAGAGGGAAATCAGAAAATGAAAGGACAAATGGGGGACAAGGGGAGCCCCGGGGTGTTGCAGTAATAGATTCCTCCATGGCAAATGAAAGTTCAGTGCAAGAACTGGTTGGCTAAAGCCTTTATGAACACTTAGCCCTCCCTTTTTTCTGCTCTTTTCCCCCAGATATCTTAAACATCTTTCTTCCAAGACAGCTTATGGGTGCAAACAGGAGGGCCAGAGTACCCACAGCATCCCTGGTGGAACACAAAGAGCACGTTCCCTGATGAAGCATTCACCACCGCTGATCATCAAGAGGTACTCAGGGCACATCTAGTGTGGCACTGGGGGGACCTCTGCTTCCCTGGGCATGGGCTGGGGCAGGGGACAGAAATGAAACAGCCCTTGATGTAAGAAGGCTGCTCAGAAGCCCCGGTGTTAGAGACTGTGTGCAGGAGGCATTCACAGGACAGGGCACAGGGAGCTCCTGAGCGGGGCCGTGGCAGGAGCTCCCAGGAGCTTGTTGAGTAGTGCAGAACCTACACACACACACAGGGCATGTGGCTCTACCTTGTGTCCTCCTGCTTTCTGGGGTGCCGGGCTCGAGGGTGGGCAGTACTGGGGTGAAGCACACCCCATGCTGGAAGGGAAAATCAAGCGCAATGCAGAGATTTCCTTCTCCTTAACTTCTCAGGCAAAGCTGGGCAACGACCTGCAGGGGACTGTCCCAAGGCAGCTGGCAAACAAAAAAGGAGGAAACTAGGACATTTGAGTCCAAGAAGCAGTAAATGTTTCTGTAAATTATGTAAACTGAGTATAATTAAGCACTGGTGAGGTAACTGTGGCTTCTGCAGGCTATTATCTCTGTATTTATTTTTAGGATGTATTGAGAGTCTTTTGACTGGTACATAGCAACCTCAGCTATACTGAGGCATGTGTTTGGGGGTTGAAGTAGTGCCTATGGTTACAGATGCTGAACGCCTTTCACCATGTGCAAAACCCCAATTTCAAGCGCTTCTGACTTTGCTGAACTAACCACATAAGGCTGAAAGGCTTCACTCCCCAGGTTTGACACACGCAGGAGCAGTGGTCATGGTAGAGAGGACTCATCCGCTTCAAGAGGTTGGCAACACGAAACTTAACTCAATAGAAAAACAAGCAAAGGAGAAACATGGTGTATTAGAAATCCTTAGACCGGCTGGAGCTTTCTAGCACATCTCCCCATTAGATCAGGGCTGGGGCCTGGAGAGCAGACTGCAATGGGAAGTAAAGGGCAATTCACGGGATTGCAGGAGGAGGATGAAGCCTTGGAGAACTGGGTTGATGGCCACAAAGACTCTAAGTGAGGTTTTCACCAGAGAGATAACCCTACCTGTGTGTTTCTCTTTCCAGGAAGACCACCTTGGGCCTGTGTCTTGCTTTCCAGATGTGTTGGCTTGTAAGTACATTATAGATACCTTCGGGGAAGGAGATGAGATAAAAACTGTTTTCTTCAAAATGAGTGCTGTTTAGCCTTGTCTCATTGTGTTTTTATTTATTTTTATGCTGGTTGCATAACAGAACTTGTGCAATCGATCTTTCTATCTGTCCTTGGCAACAAGGTTTTGATCTTCTAGCAAATATCAATCACACATGCCAGGAGGGCGCAGCTCTCGAGGGGGCGTGTTTGCTGTCACATTCCTGTGCTCTGGATTTTTGTGTTGGAGCTCTAACCCACCAATTATCTGTTCTGGTGCCTATTGGAGCACACCCCGGCTCCACGCTAGGCTGCCAGCTGGCTCCTGGGGTGAGGTGCGTCAAGGGCATTAGAAAATCTGGTGCCACTCAGCTCCTGCCCCTACATGCCATATCGACACAACCGGGCCAGCTCTGGCTTTGTCTAGCTTGCTCAGCATCCTCCAAAGCTACTCCCGAGGCCGTACGCCTCTCATTTATCATGTTTGGTGTCTTTAAAAGCCACATCTGTCAGGTTGGAAAGCAGCCCTCTAATTTTTCTGTCCTCCCAAAGTTGAGAGCACTCACATGGGAGCCGCACGGGCTGGGGAGCCCCTGGAGCTAGTTGAACATTCACACAGACGTGAAAATTTTCCAGCAGCAGCATGGGGTACTGAGAGTACTGAGGTGTCCCAGGCACCGTTCAGTACAGGGGGACAGACCCACGCCTGGCTGGGCCCCAGGATGCAAGGGGAGCTCTGGGCACAGTGGTGGGCTCTTGGGAGGGGGACAGGAGGCCTGGGGGTGCGTGCAAAGGGGTTCAGCTGATGAGATGGTTGCTGCCACCTGCCAAAGGCAGGTTTCAGAGGTGGGAACTCTTGCGTGTTTCTGCACACATTGCTGTGAAGACAATGTCCTGTCTTTGAGGACACCTGTCTCTGGGAGGGTTACAAGTTCCAGAGTGCCTCATTTGCCTTTCCCACCCTTTTTCTTCTCTCTTTTCAGCTTCACGACTGCCCAAAGAGGTTGGGCACATGCAGAGGTCTCACTCTCCAGTTGATAGGGCACCTTTGCCTCCCAATAAAGCCTGTAGCCTGGGGAGATACTACCCACCTGGAGAAGCTCATCTTTACCTTTTCGCAGGGAATTTGGCCCTCCAGCCTCTTCAAATGGTGGGGCCATTTCTGTTTGAGCAAGGTGCTGCACAGGTACACCCCACCATGCCCTGCAATGAGTAGGGCTGCAGCTTATCGGTGAGACAGGAAACTCTGGTGTCTCAGTGTCTCCAGAGAGACCCTGGAGATAAAGAAAGTCAATCTGGTAGCCCTGGGTGCCAGCTCTACCTTGCGGAGCAAGGCGGCCACATCCCAACAGCAAGATTTCCCATGGACACCCAAGCTCCAGTGTGGTGGGCTATACATGTTGGGGAGCACCAGGGGCTGCACGGGGGTTGATGTCCCCCAGCATGCTCCATCTCCAGCCACTCTGCACCAGTTACTGAATCACCACATTACCTGGGCCCAGGCTCCAGTGTCCTCCGAGATGAAGATGTGCAGGAAGAAGTGCTCTTGCTGAGCTCCTTTCCAGCCTCCACCATGCAGCAGTCCCAGGGGGCTGGAAGTCCCTGAGGACAAGTTGTCTCATCTCCCGGGACACAGCGTGCCGGCAGCTGAAGCCCAGCCACCTCTTGGCTGGTTTTCCAGCAGAAAATTGGAATTTTGTCAAAAGGAAAGTTTCCCTACAGAGCATTTCAAATGTGAATGCTGGTTTTCCCTTAGAAAATTATTACAATGGAAATTCCCACCCACTCCTGCTGCACATCTGGCTGGGTTTCTGTGCACTCAGTTCCTTCTGATTTCACAGAAGCTGTTTCTGTGTTTCTCACCATCTTTGCCTCTGGCCATTGATGTTCCATGTCCCATCCTTTTATCAGCCACCTGAATATCTCCCTGCCCACTGAGGGTATCCAAAAACCAGACTAACTGCTTGTGTTGTGTTTTAACTCCCCCCAGCCCAGCTGCCTTGGACAAGGACAAAGTGCTGGTTGATGCTCCTGCCCACGGGTGATGCAGTGATGCAATAACCTGACAGTGGAGGGGGAGAGATTCCTCAGTTCTCATCACTTGGAATAGGATGCTGATGCAGCTTCTTTCTGTGATGGCAGGGACTCCAGAGGTGACACACACTGTGCTCAGGAGGGTGGCAAAGGCCCTTGAAGCCCTTGATTTTGTGCCCTGTGGGGAGAGCTGAGCAAAGCCAGCACAGATGCCCACAGCAGGCCAGCTTTGCGCTGCACCAGCGCTGTGCTGCCTGGTGACTCCACCAGCCACATCTGAATTGCAAAGCAGGCTGGGCTGAATCTCTCTTGGCTGAGAAAGCATTTAGGGAGAGCACAAGACCTGCTTAGGATGGCAGTCCATTCTGAATATCGTCTGGAAGAGAGGTGGAGACAGGGCCAGAACGTACAACAGCAACAACAACAACTCAATCCAAATGGCTGCTCAGACACTTCCTCCTTGGTCTCCATCCCATTGCTCCCTGTAGCTCCCCACGACAGAAGGTGCCTTTGGGCACCTTACCCTTTACAGACACCAGCCATTGCCTGTCAGTCTGGCTGGATGGCAGACATCGGGACAAGGATACATCCTCCCGCCGCATCCCAGCTGCCCACACAAATCGCCTTCCCCAGTGGACTGATGGTGGGGAACGTTCTGCTGCAGCCTCCAGGTGAGTGGTGAGGAACTGCAGGCACCCCCTGCACCCCCTTCCTCGTCCATCGTCCCTCCCTGCTGTCTGCCACCGCCTGCTGCCTGCCTGGGTTAGTGCCATTCTGTGTCCCCATCTCAGGCCATCCCTGTGTCGATCACACAACCGAGAGCCACCAAGGGCAGGTTTCTCTGCCTGCAGGGTGCCCAGGGCACGGGGCTGCCCTGGCATGCGTCCAGGTACCCGAGTGGTAGGAACAGAAATGATGAAGCTGGGCAGGAGGCTCTGGCCATAGCGTGGCGAGTGTGAGGAGGGGAGGGTTGCAGGGTGCTAGGGAAGCCTTCCTCCACATTAACGCCCTGCCTACCCCAGCGGTGCTGGAGCTGGCTTGCACTGAGCAACCAGCTCTGGGAAGGGCTTCTCCAGTGCCCAGAGCGCACCAGAGCAGAGGCAGCTCTCTGTCATTGCCCCTGGCTGGCAAGGTCCGACACCACAGGCAGTATCCTCTGAAGTCATCCATTCTCACCTCTTCTCCAGCAGCTCATGAGGAGTTTTTCCTCTGAATATTCTCAGGGGACCTTTTCTCCACTTTTATTCAGCCTCTTCGTAAATGACGCGATCCCTACGCCTGTGAGCAACTTTCCCACCCGGAATGCTCCAGTGCTTCATACAAAGGCTAGAGCTGTTATCAGCTGCTGCTCTGACCCCTTAAGGGGCACATCCAAGTGCAACACTGCATCTTTTTGTTTTGAAATTCATGGTTTCTGACCCCCTGGTCGATATTAGAGACTACTTTTCCAGTCAGTGCTTCCAGTGCATCCGCAGTCCTGTCCTAAGTGCAGGACAAACAATATTTGCTTCTTCTTACATGGCTCTGCACTGACTGCTTTAAAATATGTTTCAGTACTCTGTTTATCAAAGTTATCTGTTTGCCAAGTTATTTGGCAATCATTATTTGCTGTCTTATAGATTTTATCATCAGTGATTGCTTCCGAAGCAATGGTAGAAATACTGAGGTATCAATCACATCTCAAATCCCTTCATACCTGTAGGAATACCTCCATCCCATTGCAGTTCTTCACCAACGACTGCTCTAAAAGATCTTCCATGGCCACTCAGTATGTGCTTTACTTAGTTTTATACCTTAGCTCAGTCATTCCTACATCTTGCAGCTGTATATAAAATGTGTTTCCGTAGCCTGTGTTATAGCTATGTGGTTACTGCTGCCAATTAAATTTTAACTTTCTCTAAAGAAGAATTTAGTTTGCTTGGCAGCTCCATGATGACTGACACAAATCACATGCTTGGTTTTCTCATTTATGAAATTCCACATTAGCTTTTCCATCGCTGGGACTGATGCCTTACCCCAAGGCAGATGAAATTTCCCGTTGGGTTCAGTGCTGCTCCCCTGAAGTCTGCAGGTTGTGTGCTGACTTTGGCCACTGGAAGAACTACACCATTCACAGGCAACGGGACACCACACAAACATCAGGCCCGTGCTCTCATCCAACTCCCCTGCATCCAGAAGGTGCTAGACATGAAGAGCAGGATCACACTATGCACACGTTAATTGCTAACAGGCGATTGTGTTGAGTTCTTGAGCCAAACCATGGCTAAGAAGGTTGCCATGATATGCCAGGAGGCAGCGATGGGAAAAGTAAAGACCTTTGCTCGCCCCAGAGCCCTCACAAGGATCAGCTGGTGGATGCAGCTGTGCCTGCCATTTACACAGCTCCCACCCTGGGAAAGCCCTGCGTGCACCCATTGCCTTCAGATGATCAAAGAGCCCGAGGACACAGCAAGTGTGGGAGCCGTGCAGTGACAACGTCTGTGCTGGCTGTGCCTGGCTGCTGGAGGTTGTGATCTGGGCTGTTCCTGATGCCAGGACAACACGGCCCAGTGGGAGGCATGACCTGAGAGGGAAGCAGGCGTCTCTCAGTTCTCTGCAATGGTGCCAGAACAAGAGTCTCTGGAGACAAAAACCAAATGGAGGCACAGAGGGAAGACCCTGACTCTGGATTATGACCATCTGACACTCCTGGGCAACGCAGGAGGGGCTCAGTAACTGCACTCCTTTTTCTCCCTACAGGGAACTCCAGATAATAAAGAGGAAAGACCTTTTGCACTCCAGTGTGATCAAGCCAAATGTTTCAAAGCCTGCCTTTTTCCTTCATTTTCTCTGCTAAGTCTCCTGCTGCGGCCAGGACTTGCCTTTATTATTCTACTGCCATAAAACTCACCAGGGTATGGGTCTGCATAGCCCACTCCGGAACAGCCTCTTCCCAAAAAACCTGCCTGGTAGGCAGAGGATGGGATGAAGTCAAATACGTGCAGCCTAAGGGTATGGATGGAGCTCTCTTTAACTTGCACCCTTCGTCCTTCCAAGACAGCACTCGGGCCCCTCGGGGTGAACAGAGTCACAGCACATGGGTGTGGAGACCCGTCTCCATGGGTGGAGGAGTAGGAACGACACAGTGACACTGAAAATGAAGTGTGGCTGGAAGTCTGTGCTGAGAGCAAGCAGGATCAGTGTGGAGCTCCACGCAAAGCACTGCAAGAGTTAAGGCGAGGTGGGGCCATTCTCCTTCTCTCACTGAGCACGTCATAACCTCCATGGGTTTCATCGCTTTCCCAAGGACTTGTCTGTAGCTTCTCTCAGAGGGCCTCACATCTGGAAGGGTGCTGTGTAGCACACAAGCCCCTCATATTCCGAGACCCTGCGGCATTACACAACGGCCATTTTGCTTCTGCAGCTTCTTCCGAGTACATGTGGGCAACGTGGGACACAGACAAAATGGTTTCCATGGCAACTTGCACTTCAGAGATGCCAGTGAGAAAATTTGCGTTGGGGAAAGAAAATTCTCCTTCAACTCACGTTGCAGGCAAGCACAGAGGTGGGCTGCGGCAATACCCTCAAAATGGCTGATGTAAAAATATCTCCGGTGATTTTTCTTCTGCAGTGCTCAGCCTGCTCTCTTCTTGGCTGGCACACAGTGGGCTGGCTGATGGCATTTGTCCCATGCAGTTACAAAGCAACACCCTGCCGCTATCTGCAACCCCTTTGTTTTTTCCAAAAAGGCCAAAAATGGCAGCCCTGATGAGTAATGGGCTGTTCTGGCCACCTCACCCCTCTGGCCGTGTAATGGGAGAGATGTGGTCTAGAAGTGAAACTTAATCCCTTTCAGCCATGGAGCTGGACTGTCCTCCAGATGTTGCCCACTGGCTGCTGTGCCTCCGTGTCCTCTGGGGAGGCTAATGATAGCCCAGGAGCAGATAGAGAAAACCCCAGGAAATTTCCTCAGCAGACAAGTCTTAAGGTCATATCCTGGAATTAAATGAAGGATTAAATGGAGGAAAAGGACCAGTTGACCTGTGAGCTAGTGTCTGGAAGAGTGGTGGCTCTGTCTGGAGGGACAGAGTGAAGCCAAGGAACCAAGTTGAGCGTCTGTTTAACGTCTTTGCCCAAGAGGTGTGCTGCTCAAGGGAGGGTTCTCCAGCACTAGAGTGAGCACAGACTCTGATGTCGTTCATGTCACAAGCAACTCTCCCCAGCCAGAGCCGGGGAAGAATGTCATTCTGAGGTGCTGCATAACTGGGAAGATTTGTTCCAGAGAACAAATCCTGAAGATCCCAATTTATAGAACCATAGAACCATAGAATGGTTTGGGTTGGAAGGGACCTTACAGATCATCTAGTTCCAACCCCCCTGCCATGGGCAGGGACACTTCCCACTAGACCGCTTACCCCCAGTATGGTGTAATCACGCCTGGAGAAGACCCTGGTTGATCCAAAACCTGGTGTGATTGAGCCTCCCGAAGGCAGGGGAACGCTCAGACCCCGAACGGGCAGCTCAGGTGAAACGGACGGAGTGGGGACCCCCGAGAGGTGCACTCCCCCGCAGCCGGAGGCTCAGCCCCAGCTCTGTGCCCCCCGCACCCGCGACACTTCCCAGCCCTGCGGGAGCCCCCCTGCCCCTGCCCCGCAGCCCCCCTCCCCGGGGGGCTGCGCACGGTGGGTTGAGGGTCCGCAGCCCCCGCGCTGCGGTCTCTTGTCCCCCCACTGCCCCCCGAAAGTTACTCTGCCCTGACGGGCGGGCTCCCCGACGGCATCGGGGGGTTCCCCCGTCGCTTACCTGGCGGCTGCCTGGGCGCTCCCTCACGGCGAGCGGCGGCGAGGCGCGCCGCAGCCGGGGCTGCCTCTGCCGCCACCTTCACAGCCCCCTCCCGAGGTGAGCGACGCGCGGGGCGGCGGCGGGGAGCAGCCGGGGAGCCGTGACATTTAACCGGGCGTGAGCAGGGTCGTGCTGGCCCCACGGCGCGGGCGGGGGTGCCTCTCCTCACCGGCGGGCTGGGCGGCCGATCACCGCCCTCCTCTCCGCGGGTAAGCTGAGGCGGAGGGCGAAGCCCAGTCCATCCCCGGAGACCCAGCCGCAGCGCGCTGCCCTAGCCGCGGCCGGCTCCTCTCCTCTCCTCTCCCTCCTGGCAGTCGCCGCTGCCTCTTCCTGCGGCGGGGGCCGAGGGGCGCGGCAGCCGCAGACGGGCGGTGGGGGCGAGGGCTGGCCGTCTGCCCCTCGGTGGGGCCCGGCACCGGGGAGGGG
>JAOXNO010000008.1:11821832-11845703 GCA_028565335.1 Limnodromus scolopaceus
GTGCGCGGGCGGGGGCGGGCGGGGGGGGGCCCGGCGGTGTCCGGGCCGGCCGTGGATGAGCACCATGAGGCTGCTGCTGCTCGCCCTCCTCTTCTCCTCCTCCTTCGCCCGCGCCGGCTGCGACCCCAAGATCGTCAACATCGGCGCGGTGCTGAGCACCAAGAAGCACGAGCAGATCTTCCGCGAGGCGGTGAACCAGGCCAACAAGCGGCACGGCACCTGGAAGCTCCAGCTCAACGCCACCTCGGTCACGCACAAGCCCAACGCCATCCAGATGGCCCTCTCCGTCTGCGAGGACCTCATCTCCAGCCAGGTACCCCGGGCCGGCGACTCTCCCCCCCCCTCCCCTCACCGCCGCCGCTACCGCCGCCGCTGCCGCCTCCGGGCGCCCCCCCCCGCCCCGTCCCCGGAGGGCCCCGAGTCGCCGACTCCGCGGCCACAGCGAGCCCGGCCCCGCCGCAACCCCTCGGCCGTCCCCCGGGGCTCGGGGCGGGCAGAGCCGCGGCCGGCGGGGTCCTGCCCCGGGGCCCCTTCCCGCATTGCAGCCTTTATGTAAGCGCGGCCGAGCGGTACGATCCCCCACACGGGCACCCGCACCAGCCCCGGGGCACACACGGGCTCACGCACACACCCCGGGGCACACACAGGCTCACGCACACACCCCGGGGCACACACGCAGCGCGGGTGTGCAGGCACGTCCACCCAACACCACACATGGAGGTGGAACATGCGTGCAGCCGTACACGGTGCACAAACACATCACCACGGGCACACACATGTGCACATGCGGTGTGCACACATGAGCATCCACAGACGGTGGACGGGTGTGGGCATGGGAAGCACCACGCGTGCACACACTCTGTGTGCACATGTTATCACCGTGGGCATGCCCATGGGCAGCTCTGCATGTACACACACACACACACACACACACACCATGTGCACACATGCATCACTGTGAAAACACAGGCACACACAGAACACTGCATGTCTGTGCTCACACCAGTGTGCAAATACACTGGTGAACACACGCTCTGCCACACGCATACACGCATCCGCGTGCACACATAAGCGCACACTGCACCAGGTACACACACACGCATGCTGCCACACAAACACACCCCACTGTGTGTGCTACAAGCACGCACACACACAGTGCTTCATGTAGACACACGCTCCTGGGTCACACACTTACACAACTGTGAGCCAGAGCTGCACGCACAGCACCACGGCCCTCCCCTGCACCACACAGCGTGTGAAGCAGGCGCACAAGTGCACCCACTGCCACACACAGGCACACAGACCGCAGACACAGCGTGCACACACCAGCGCACACACAGGGCTACGGGCACATACATGCCTGCACACACCAGCCCAGCACGTCCTCCCTCCCATCTGCGCGGGTCACCCTCCGCACTCACGAGGGATCAGTCCGGGGGCGGTGGGTGCCGCCTGGGTGCCCTGGGCAGTCTGCGGCCTCTCCTGCGTGTGCTCGGGGTGCTGAGCCCAGCTAACCAGCCCCATTCCCCCGACTCCGCGCCAGCGGGGGGGCACACAGGCAGGTACAAACCCACCCCCACCTCCAACACACCCGTGCGGATGTTACCGGTGTACACGGGCCCACGCGTAGGTACAAACATGCACCAAAATTTCATGAACGCTCACAGCACAGAGACTCATACACACACACCCCCCCGCACCCATAAACGCATCCGTGCACCCAGGCACACACAACGACAGCAAGGGGGAGGGAGCTGGGGGGGCCAGAGGTGCAGAGCGGAGCAGAGCTGACACGTTCACAGCTCAGCTTCTCAGCCAACATGGAGACGGAGGGTGGCTGGAGCCACCTCTGGGGACACTGGCAGGAACCGCAGCGTGGGCTCTTTTACACCCGCTGCCCAGCAGGGAGAAGGCTCAGGCAGGTCCCTCGCTGAGCCGAGGCTCCATTTAAGCAACCCGGCTCATGGATGCCTGTGTCCAGGCCACGTCTAAGCCTTGTCCCCACGGCAAACCCCACAGAACCCCCGGGCAGTGCAGGTTTGCAGGCACTGGCACGTCCCTGCGTGAGTGGCGAGACCCGGGGGGGCAGCGAAGCCGGGGTGCGGAGGGGGTTGCAGGTGCTGGGGGCGGTCACTCTGTCCCAACATGCAGGGATTCTCCCAGCCCCACAACCCCGGCGTGGGGCACAGCCACCCTGGGTCCCCGCTCGCTGGCACTGTGCCCGAGCGGGGGGCTGCGAGGCAGAGGAGGGGCTGGGAGCCCACGCGTGCAAAATGGCTCCTACCGGTCGGCTGCTGTGCAGCACAGCGCAGCCCTCGCCCCCACACAGCCCCCAGCCTCTCCCCCCAGTGCCTGGTCCTGCCCCCAGGCCCATGCCCCAGCCCTGTTGGGTGCAGGTCCTTGCCCACCCCTCCTGTCACAGGTGCCTCTGTGCAAGGCACTCCCCTCCTCCTCCTGCCTCCCCAGGTGACCTCCCCAAACCCTTCCCCAGTAATTGCCCCCTTCTCCCGTAACAGGGTATCCAACCCCTGCCCCGGCTTGCCCTGCACCCTCAGCTTCCTCCCACCTAATGCCAGGCAGGACCTTCCCTTCTTCCCACCCCACTGAGTCTCCAGGTCTCCTTCTCCAGACATGCTTCATCCTCCCCTCCTGTCCTCACAAGCCATCCCTCCAGCCTGGGCCAGAGCGCTTCCCAGAGCTCGGGCAGATGCTTGGAGGAGGAAGAAGCGTTATTTCCTCCCAGACATCAAAGTCCTTGCACTGATTCACCCTAGCTGGAGTTCTGTCACCAGCTGGGAACATTCCTTGTGCCGTGAAAGGGCATTAGTGTAACAAAGGATCCCCCAGGGATTACCCAGCTCCTTCCTCTCCATTTGACACAAAACAGGATTCTGCCGGAGACCAAAATCCCAGCGCTGTATTAACAGCAGGATCTTGCTGCGATCCTCCTTCCCCATTTCAGTGTAACCCAGACCCCCGCGCCCCATCGCCCCGGTGTGCTGAGGGCACATCCCGGCTCCTGCCCCTCGCCATCCCTCCGGCTTCCTCATTTCCCTGCGCTCTCGGGGCCAGATGGCTGATCTGCTCCGTGGCTCTGTGCTCCTTCTCCTGCTCTGAGTCCCAGCTGACCACTTTGTTTGTAATAGTCCTCGGAGGGGAATTACAACCGAGTATTAAATGTGTGGTTAAAGAAATCGCATTACACAGTGTGACTGTAAGGGAGATGTTTCCCTTTAATCTGTAATCCATGAAAGTTATTAGTTTAGCAAGCGGAGCGGCTGGGCACGGCGTTTCCATTAAGATTTAACCCCGAGCAGACCCATCACCTCCGTGGGGGCTGCAGCCCGAGCCGGGGCACAGCACCCCTCGCTCCCCGGCACGGTCCTTGCTTTGCTGCTCCCAGTTACTTGGATGCCGTTATCGCGTTAACGTGGGACTGGTTAGCGTTGCAGAAAGGAAAAGGGGGAAAAAAAAAAAAAATCACACTCGGTGGCCGATGTGCTCCTGTGAAATAATGTTTGTGTCGTGTATCCTGTCCTACAGGTCTATGCAATATTAGTTAGTCACCCTCCTGCTCCCAACGATCACCTAACACCAACACCCGTATCATACACAGCTGGCTTCTACAGGATCCCTGTCATTGGTCTGACAACACGCATGTCTATATATTCTGATAAGGTAACTGATGCATGTTTCTAGTCTAGTACCTCATACGTGTGGTGTAAATCAAGATTCCCCATCAGGAGGGCTAATGATGTCTACACTGCCCTGCCTATCTATGTGTCTGTCTGTCCGTCCGTAGTCCACGGTTAAACCTGCAGCTCCCTCTCTCTCTCTCTCTCCCCCGCATTCCCCGCTACATCATTTTTTCGCAGCTGCCAGTGTTGACCTACATAGTGCTGGATGGTTTCTGCAGCGCTGCTCTGCCAGGCTGCTGGGCTTGCCGCTCTCCAGCCAAGGCAAACGCAGGACCCGGCTTCTGCCCTGCTCCCCAGGGACAGCCAGGAGGTCCTGGGTGCTCCCCAGGTGTGGGGGGACCTGCGGAGGGGCAGGAGGATCTGAGTGGAGCCTGTACATCGGGCAGGAGCTCTCTGGGGCTTGAAGGCTGTTTGGCTGCGTTTAGTTCTCTGGGTTTATGTGGTACTGGTAGGGGAGGGAACAGAATTGATTAATAAGTTATCCCGAGGCTTTAAATGACATCCGGTCTGACCAGCACTCAAGAAGGAGGTTCAAATTCCAGTGTCTCAAACCGCTGTCTGCTGTCCCTGTGGAAACATGGGGACTTTCAGGCTGGATGAGGTCCTGCTCTGTGCGGTGACTGGGGGCAATGTCCCCACCTGGCCGATGAGGTGCTGCCAGGGCTGGCTCTTTCAGTGGGCCCTCAGCTCGCAGACCATCTTACAAAGACACTTTGTGATGAGTTAAAGCGAAAGGAGGAGCTGAGCGGAGCCCGACTGACCACACGCCATTGCAGCCTTGGTGGAGGCTTTTGTCCCAGCGTACGATTTGGTGGGTGAGACCAGGCCTGTTTCAAAGCAGAAATCAGCCTTTGCTTGGAAAATGTGAATATTCACAAATGCAAATGTTCAGTGCAAAAATAGTCACCCTGCCTACATGCCAAATGAAGTCAAATTTCAGGAGGGAGGAGCAGAGCTCCCAGGGATGCAGCCACAGGACTGCTCGGCCAGAGCAGCGGCAGGTCTTGGCATCTCCCACCAAGTAAAACCACGGTAGGACAACCAGCAAGCCAAGACCATGGCAGTGACAGCGCTGAGGTCTGGCAGGGGCTGGGAACCTGCACACCCCGGTAGGGTCCCGTCAGGCACCGTTCGAAGGAAAGGGATGGTGACAGAGCTGGCAGATGGCAGGAGAGGGCAGGCAGCAGGTAGGAAATGTGTGTGGGAATTTGGTTTGTGCTGCCGTGGGGAGGAGATATGTCTGATCAGCAATGTCACCGAGAGGGACCTTGTCACACTGCACATGGCAGTGGGGAGAGGGGACCCTGCACGCCATCGGTCCAGCTTCATCTCAGCAGAGGCATGCTCGCTGAAGCAAATTGGCCACCTTTTCCACAGCATGACCTTGTGCTGAATTTGCGTGTTCAGCCTGAGGGGATGGAGCTTCCCTGGCACACTCTGCTTCAGCCGCATAATTTTTTTCCCTATTTAAAACATGTTTTCTGCAAAAGTGGCTTGTAAAAACCGTCTGGGTCACTTCAGGGCCGGAGAAGCGACCCACTGAGGCAGTGGCAACCCACTGCAGCGTCAGGGAGATGCTCCCCACTGAATATCTGGGGGTGCTGGGCAGTTGTAGGGCTGTGGGGTGCTCTCTCCTGGCAGAGACACATCAGTGTGACCACGCTGTGTGTCTCACCCCTCCAAGTGCTCCTGCCTGGTCTCTCACTCAACCTCCTTCCCACAAAGCAGCCGGTGGCTCCAGGGCCTTGAAATCTCTGCAGAGAGGGTAGTTGCAGGCAGGGGATGGGGCAAAGGCAGGGACTGGGTGGGTAGAGGAGCAAGGACATTGCATAGTGGACTGGCAGGAGGTGGAGGGGACAGCAAAGGTGGGAGGGGAGTGAAGGACAGCAGATCAAAGGGGTGCGAAGGGGTGGGACAGGACCGTGCAAGGCTCTGCACACAGCAGGACAGGCTGGTGCAACACAGGGACATTCAGCTGGTTCCCGTTTTGGTTTCCACTGATGAGCTTGCTGGGTTTTTTTGGTCTTTTTTTCTTTTAAATTCAGGAAATTATATCTTTCAGCTTAGTTTCTATGGAAACAAGCTGGTAAGATCACTTTGTGTGTGTACCCCTGATTGGTTTTGAAGGCATCAGCCAATTTTAGCTAAATTTCACAGGGGGTTGAAGTCTAAGAGTTAATTATGGTCCTCCCAAGGCTAAGCTGCCAGGGAGAGAAAAGGCGTGGGCCTCAGCTCAGACAGGTTTGCCCGGTACATTTTGATGCTCTCGAAGCATCTCCAGCCAGGCACAGCACTCCGCGAGCTGTAGCCAGTCTTTCAACAAAGACACCCAAGGGAAGCAAAGCTTTATTGCTCCCAGTATTCAAAGAGCTATTTGTTCTAGAAATGGTATGGGAGCTGTCAAGCTGAGTGCTCTGCCTTGGCAGCCTTTGTTTGGCCTCCTCGTAGGTACATCTTATGAAATGATTACCTGTTTCTTCACAAAGGTCCTCACATCACTCATCACAGTCCTGCCTGTTCGGTGAGGGGGTCTCCGAAATCCCAGTCACCTCTGTGCGAGGTGAGCAGGGAACTGGGAGGAGAGGAAAGGCGGCAGAGCGGTACTGATGGCCGTGGTGTCCATCACTATGGAGAGCCCTTCATGGACTCCTCATGGACTGAGCATCGCAAAAATCACGCTCTGACCTTCTCATGCTGAGCTCCCTGAACGGACAGGCTGGACTATTGCTTTCCTGCTTCTGTTCCCCATGTGTCACTGGGGGTATTTATATCTCCTTTGCAACTCAGCCAAAAAGATGAGATGACATTGATGTCTTGACAATATGAGAAACACGAAATGACGCTGAGAGCGCCAGAGCAAAGCTCGCGGGGAAATGATCTGGTGCCGTTTGTCACCACCGCGTGGGACCAGACCTACGCGACAGGGATGAAGGGACTTGCTGGGCGCCCCGAGGTGCTGAGCCCCACACCATCCCCCCATCAGAGGGGCAGTGCAGGATCAGGGGTGGATGAGACCTACTCTGCTGGTGAAAGAGGTGGGAAATGGAGTTTAGTCATTCTGCACTCAAGAGAGCCATTTCAATGGCCAGTGCCTGGTCCTCGTACTTGAAATGAAGTCTCTGTTTTTTTTCCTCTCTCTCTCCAGCCTGGACCTGGGGATGGCTTTTCACTCTGGTTCCTCATTTCAGTATAATTACTCCATGCCCTCCTGGGGGTTACTGCTCACTGAGAGGGGTATTTTAATTTGTTACTGGTCTCACTGGCAACCAGTGCCCAGCAGGAACGGTGTTAGTGCAGGACACTCCGATGGAAGTGGGGAGAAAAGTGATTCGCCTCAACTGATGTCAGGGTCAGTTTTCCTTCACTGGCAGAAGCCAGAAGTGACTGGAGAGGCTGGCTAACATAACGTAGAGACATTTGGCCCAGGAATGTGTTTCAGAGCCACCGCCGAGCAGCACAGCCATCAGCAGGGGGTCCTGCAGAGCAGATGGGGTGCTCTGTGTGCTGAAGCCCATGTTGATAGCAGTGATGGGACCCACTCATCCCAGCGGATGAGAACTCTTCACAAGCTCTCAGGATTCAAGTTGGGAGGACGACAGAGCAGCCCCACCACTCTGCAGGGCTGCTGCTGCAGTGCTGGGCCACTCCCCAGAGGTTAACAAGTCAGGACCACAGGATGGTTAGAGTTGGAAGGGATCTTAAAGATCATCTCATTCCAACCCCTCTGTTCATGGGCAGGGACACCTCCCACCAGACCAGATTGCTCAAAGCCCCGTCCAACCTGGCCTTGAACCCCTCCAGGGATGGGGCAGCCACAGCTTCTCCAGGCAACCTGGGCCAGGCTCTCACCACCCTCACAGCAAAGAATTTCTTCCCCAGATCTAATCTAAATCTCCCCTCTTCCAGTTTAAAACCATTCCCCTTCATCCTATGGCTCCCCTCCCTGATCAAGGGTCCCCCCTCCCCAGCTTTCCTGGAACCCCTTTGGGCCCTGGAAGGGGCTCTAAGGTCTCCCTGGAGCCTTCTCTTCTCCAGGCTGTCCTTTCCTCCATGCACTGCAGAGGAAGGCAGATGATGCCTTTGTGCCTGAGCTCCCCATATGCCTGCCCCCACTGAAATCCCTCCCAGCACATGTCTAATCTGTTGCAGAGTTATCTCAGCTCCCTCCCACGTCCGCAGCTATCACGCAGGGCGGTGGGCAGGCTGCTGTCTGGTGGGGCTCAGCGAGACGTGGGCAGGATGAACAGAGCAGGGCGCAGAGCAGCTTGGGCTTCTTCCATGGAAATGATGGCCAAGGCTTCTTTTTCATACCCAGATGATAATTTTTGCTGAATTATCAGGAACTTTATTGGTTGGGATCTCTGTCAATCTCCTTGAAACTGCCCAGACAGCTCAGTTTTGGGGCGCGTTGCTAAATGGGGGACTGACCACATGATTTCCATAGTTAATGAAAAAAAAAGCACAGTTTCCTGAAGCCTACAGGAAAAATTACTCTATCAGCCGTGGACTGTGAGCTCTGATGAGCCCTTAGGCAGACCGAGGTAAAGGAGACAGCAATCGTTTCACTTATTGACCTGTACATGGTCGTGCCGTCCCTGGTGTCCCCCACTCCCTATACATGTGCATGTCCCCTGTGTGTGAAAACGCCATGGACAGGCACCCACACGTGCACCTTCCCCCAGGCCTGGCCTGGCCACGTGCAGGCTCAGTGCACAGCTATTGAAACACCCAAACACGTTCCCTGCGTGGGTACCCACACACACATGCTTTCTGCACATGGGCTCATTTTTATGTGTACATAAAGTCCTTGATTACACACATGCACACATACAAACACACATCTACTCAAACATCTACTTAAATTCAGCTCCTTTTCACATCTGCTCACATCAACAAAGTCAGTGCCACTAATAATTTCCAGTTCCTAAGGGTCCAGACCCAGCACACGTCCCCAGCCTCGTCACCACACGCGCTCCCAGAGCCTTTGGGCTCCAGCCCCATGGGTTTCTGCTGAGCTGAATCCACTCCGAAGCCTGGATTCCATCCCAACCTGTGTTCCCTGACTTACTGCAGAAATGGAAGTGGGCGAGGAAGCACAGGGCTGAGGCTTCGGCGGCGTTAGGAGGATGTTGCAGGAAGCTGCTCCTCTCTGGGGGCTGCCGTCAGCGATCCCCACGCTCACACCCCAGCCCTCCCGGTGGGCGGCAAGCACCCTCAGAGGAGAGAAAGTGATGTGAATCCTGCTAGGCAAACTGTTGATTTGTAATTAGCAGCATTTTTGCTGTGTGCCTGATCTGAGGGGAGCGGGTTGTGACCCACGGCAGCTCAGAGTTCAAGCACTCGTAGCAGTACTTCAGGAGCAGTGTGATGAGCAGTGCAGCTGAAACGAGGGGTGGTTGTCTCTCAGAGGCTGTCTTAAAAAAAAATCAGATCTTTATAATAGTTATTTGCCTAAAAAAGGGCTTACCATGCTCACAAATCATTGCATCCACATAGTTTGCAGGACAGCCCCATGTGCCCACGGCAAGGACAACTCTGTGCTGAGTTCAGACGCGTTTCCCAGGGACGTGTCATGGCATACGCTGTGATGTGGCGTTATCAGATCACACAAAACCTCGTTCCCAGCTGCCTCTGCACATCACAAGTTGGACTTGTTAACCTTTGGGAGACTCTACTTCCATTTTTTTGCCAATCCTTGGGCCCCGCAGAGAGGTTCAGGAGTCCCAGGGCCTTCAAAAGCTGAGCACAGAATGTGAGTGCTCACCTTGAGATCTAGACTCAGTGTTTGCCATTAGTTATTCGCTATTATCCAATTTAAAAACTGCAGTTCTGTAATCTGAGAGCTGAGACACCATCATAGAAAGCCCATGACCCTTTTGACACCGCCTCAGAAACCAAATTTGCCTGAACTGTTAAACCAAGTTGTTCTCCAACAACTTTGCAGTAAAATCTGTTCGTCTGAACCTAGTGATATGTTTTTACAACATTAAAGAAAGCCGTTTAAGATTGTTTAAATGATCAGTTTAAATGGCATTTTTGCTAGCTGGGAAACTAGAAAGTAATTTGATGCAATATATTGAATTTTCAAATATGTTTTCATTTCAAAAAGGGATTAAAATAATTTTAAGTTAGATTTTTAGTTTTTTTCAGCCTGTATTTTTCTGATTTTTTTTTTTTTACTATTAGCTATTCTGTTCTCTTTTCATTTCTCTTCTGATTTTTGCCTCCCATTTCCACTTTCCATGTCCATGGATTTCCTTAAAGCAATTAAAAATGCTGAGGGATTAGAAATTAAAAATGCTTAGATTCATCCTGTGTGCCCCTGGCCCGAGCTGTGGAGCTGACCCTGGAGAGTCCTGGGCAGCCCTGCTGACCCCACAGACCACTTGAAGACCGCGTTGGTGTGGAGGCCATAGCTGTCCTTCCATTGCTTGTTCCTATGGGGTTCCTTCCCCATCCTGTTGCTTAGTGCTGGGCTGGTGGGGTGAGCTGCGTTTCTCCTGCTCTCCATGTGATTGGGAATGTTTGTATCCATCGTACAAAACTGCAGCTTTGAGATGCTTGTTACGGCTCTCCTGGTTCGTTTCCTCCTTCAATTAAACATCCGCAGTTCCTCTCAGTCTTCTGTAATTAGGAAATATTTCCAGTGCTTTGATATTTTTGCTGCTGCCTCTGTCATTTCTGTGTCTGGGCCTGAGCAGCAGAACGGACCTGCTGTCCCACCACAGAGAGACCTGACCATGACATGGGTTCTACACTATTTTCTATATATGCCATGGTTCGGTCTGACTTCATCACTGTGTTGACTGTGAGGAGAAGGCATGTTCTAGTCTGCCTGTTCGTCCTGTGTGGGTTCATGATGCCTTTTCCCTTCCAGCATGAGTTATTTTGGCCCAGTCAGGACATTTCTGACCCGTCCTGGGTCTGGTCTCTGGACGAGCAACCCTGTTTATCCAGAGGACCATCTCAGCCTTAAAAAAAGAAATATTATTGTGCTTTCTTTTTTGTCCTCTCCTGCTCAGACATCCGCCTCCCTGCGGCACGTAGCTGGTTTGTCAAGTAGCGTCCATGCTGAGCACAAGCACTTTCATTTTCTAATATTTGACTCTAGGGCCTTTTAGAAAAGCTGCATTTTTTGAAACCTCTCTGTCAGCTACAGCTTTTGGTCCAACTGCTCCCCAAAGAGGGCTGTACTTAATTAGGCTGGAATTGCTATTGCTCAGTCATCCAACCATAATGATGTCTTTAACCAAATCAGATAGGTTAGCTGGGGCACGAGTCCAGGGCTGCCTCCTCCTGCCTGCTGCTGCAGAACAGCCTGACCTAGAAACAGCCAAATAGCATGTTATAAAACTGCTTTTCTGAACTTCTCCCATGACAAATAACTAATATATACCTGCAGGTACTTGCAACTGCTCCTTGTCGCTCTCCGAAGGGAATTAGTTTTCTTTTTGATGTCCACTGCTTAGTAATATTTTCAAAAAGCCAAAAGGAAAGGCTATATTTGCACTGAACGTTGCTGACAGTTCGATGCTGGATTGGCTTTGCTTCACTGTGCATTTACAGACCACAAAGCAAAAAAAACCTCTTTGCCGTGCACGGCTTTAACCACAGAGAGGTACAGAATCATAGCCAGGGTTTGCTTCTCAGCCAGAAAACAGGAGCCCAGGTCCCAGAGGCTAGATCAAGGTGTGCAACCCAGAGGTCTGTCAGAAATTGCTGCTCTGACTCTTTGGCTTTGTGATCCCAGTCCTGTCCCCGCAAACTCCCCGAGACGCACCCTGGCCAACAACCCAACCAGTCTATGTTGAGCTCTTGTTCTTCCTTGCAGAGCATCCACCTCTCCTTTTTGCGCACGGTCCCACCATACTCTCACCAGGCCAATGTCTGGTTTGAGATGATGAGAGTCTTCAACTGGAATCACGTCATTCTGATAGTCAGTGACGACCATGAAGGTCGTGCTGCACAAAAGAAGCTGGAGACCCTCTTGGAGGAGAAAGAGTCCAAGGTCAGTTCCTGAACATTGTCTTGTAGCTTTGTTTAAGCAACAACAACAAAACTAGAAGTCTCGGGCTGTTGTATGTATGTAGATATCTGTATGTAAAACACCTTTTCTTTCCATTGTAACATGGCTAACATGCTTAAAGCATCAACAGTGTCTGACTAGTACCTGACAGAACTTTGTACTTTATTCATTTCACTTGCTTTGCCATGGTCAAAATCTCCTACATGTAAATCGACTACAAAATGAAGGGAAGGATAACCTGGAGCTCTGCAAATGCCTCGCCCAAGATTCCCACCTAAGGAGAGGACCAGTCGCTCAGCTTAGGGATGCTCCCGCCCCATTACAGCCACCCAGGCACCAGGCAGCCCCAGCAGAGCCAAACAGACCCCGAAAAGCAGCTTCTCAATTGGCTAAGCAGAGCTGGCCTTAGGGCAAGGGCAGCCGGCGCGGTGATGCACGGAGGGGTAACATGCCCTCTCCACAGAGCTGTCAGCTCTGCGGCTGATGCCCCCTTCCCATCTCCATCGAAGCACATGCCAAACGCTGCTTTTCCTGCCACCCCATGCTGTTACGAGAGGGCGGTTGCGGCTGGCGGGAGCAGCGTTATTGCGGCGGTGCCCGGCACCCGCCCTCAGGGCCCCGCGGGGGAGCATGGAAGGGAGGGAGGCAAGGGAGGTCCCCGAGCCTGCTAGAAATTCAGAAGGACTACCGTAGACCTGCTGCTGTTGAGTAACAAGGACCAAGCAAGCATTCAAGCCACGCAGGGAAGGACATGGGGAGCCGTTCGGCTGCAGCGGTTCAAAGGCAGGTGCCTGTCTGGAAGGCAAGGAACCACCTCCTGCCCAACGGGGTGAAGTCCCAGCACATCCTCTTGCCCTGGGCAGAGTGAGGCCCTCTTCAGGTGGGCAGAGTCCAAGCCCATCTCCAAGTCTCCACCAGCATCGGGGCAGGGATCCATTCCTGGCTGCTCCCTCCTGGGTCACAGGTATGGACCCCACTCTGCTCTTCTCCAGCCCCACCAGCAGCCGCTGGATATTTGGCAGTTGGCTGTTGAGGAAATGTGGCCATAGACAATTCTTGTTCTTGGAGTTGGTGGCTAAGCCCAGCGAGAGTAGCCTGCCACTGCTCTTCGTCACCTCTCGCCAAGCCACTGGAGGAACAGCTGGTGCAGGGGTGCAGAGTGGCACAAGCCACACCAACCAACAGGCTTTTGTTTTTGGTGGTTTCCAAGAAGTTTCATCCTTGCTGCATCCTGGGCCATCATGAGATACTAGTGTGCCACCAAACTTGGTGGGATCCTCCTGCCTCCAAAGGCAGCTTCCTGCTGGGTGACAGCAGGACAGTATTTCTCTCCAAAGCCTCTTCCCAGCCCAGTGTTCCTCATCCAGGGAGAGCTGTAGAAGTTTGTTCCCACTGTCAGCCTGCCGTTCCTTTCCTTGCATCTTTTGATTTTCGCTTTCTGTTTTCCTGCAGCTCCTGTGCATCCCCTTTTGCTGCTCCCTCTCATGCCTCCACTCCCTGCAACGGTCCCAGGCACAGGGTGTATTTCTTTTTCAGTCTGCTCATCCTACAGGAAAGCCTTTGAGATCTGGGGCTTGAAAGACAGGAGAGGGAGGGTCCGTCCTCAGACCTGCCCCCCATTTGCACTGCACCTATAACATGTCTTGGTGTCTCCTGGTAGCCACTGGGCTACTGTGAATGCCCTGGCTGTCCTCCAGACTAGGGCATGTGCTCTGTGAGGATAGGTCACCTTGTCTTCCCTTTGAGATGTGCCACAGCATCTTATTTCTTTGTCCTTGACGAGCTTGCTCTGGTCAAACTGGTCTGGAGGTAGATAACTCCCATCAGGGCTTTCTCCCTTTCCTCATTCCCTTCTGCTAATTGCTCTTCTAATCACTGTTGTGCTGACTTCCCTCATGCTCTGAAGTGGTACCCTGGACCCCTCCCCAACCTCCTCAAGGCCAGCCTGGGCCATGGCGAGAGATCAGGCAGGGCACCTGCTCTTGACCTCTTCAAGGCTTGGATCACAGCCCCCTGTGGACCCGGGGCTGGGTCAGAGACTCACCTGTCCCCTGAGCTCTTGGATCTGAGCATGGCTTGTCCCCCACGGTCTGTGACAGTACAGGGTGTCACTCAGGCACCACTGTGTGGATCTGCCCTTCAAGCAGGTGTTGGGAGCCCAGCACTCAGCTGGCCAGCCCTGGCGCACCCCTTGTTCTTCCCTTGTCTTAGGTCTGTCTGCAGTAACTCTCAGCCTGGAGCTACTGCTTCATCCCAGTACAGCTCTGCTCATTCACCTGGGCTGGACCACCTTTGCACCAATGCTGCTCGGGTCCAGGGGGAAATGCCAGATGCTGTGAAAATCAGTGTTTGTCCAAATCAGAGGTGGCAGGTCCCTGGTGTGCTGACTCCCTTCCTTTGGGACAACAGTGTTCATGAAAGTGGTTATTTTTTGAGTGAATGCTGGAGAACGTGTTGGAAAGTGAATTTTAAATTTGTAGGTCTCTGTGTGGGCTGAGGAGCAGGGAAGTGCTGCAGGACCACACAGAGAAAATGGGAAGAGAGGAGACATTTCTCGTCTAGTTCTGGCAATAGAGATGGGGACAGGGGGAGACAGAGGTGATCAGGTGCCATCAGGTCCAGCTTTACTGCACCCAAAACTCTGCTTCCCCTTGCTGACCAGCTCGGGTTGAAGCAACAGCACGTCCCTGGCACCTGAGGTGATTTGCAGCCGGAGGCTGCAAGAGACATAACCATGTTTCCAGCTAAATTGATGGTGCCTGAGGAAAAGTGGCCAATGTCTCTTCATTGGAGAACATTCATGCTGTCCTGCTGCTGCGGCTCTGCTCTCCTCTGAGGCAGTTGTTGCTCCAGGTCTCACTGTGATCTGAGCAGACTCGAAGAAGCCATTGCAGAAATTCTCACCATGGACATCGTCGGAAGTGAAGGCAGACCTGGGCTCCAAGCAGATTTTGCCTCCTCAGATACTTTTCCTTGCAAGGACCCAACTTCTTTGAGCAATGAAAAACCTCTCAGACTGTGCCCAAGGAGAATAGAGGAAATATCACACAGCTGCATGGAAAGGAGACCTCGGCAAAATATCCTGCCAAAGACTTGTCTGAGTGCTCAGGAAGAGGCAAGCTGTTTAGTTTGGAAAACAAGATGCAGAGATAAACCCTGCCTGCCTAAGGAACAACCTGTCTGGGAACATGAACCCTGGTATTATGGGGGTGCAAAGGGTTGGGTTCCTGGCAGGGATCAGATGCCATTGCCATAAGATGCTGAAAAATGGAGCTCAGAATAGAGCCGTGTCCCGTACCCCATACACACAGATCAGGGATGGCCAGCTGGGGTGGGATGGGGCCAAGAAGAAGAGGTCAGTCTAAGTCCCACCAAAACCTACTGAGCACTATCCTGCAGGCACTGTCAGGTCGATGTTATTGGAATGACCACAGGGGCTGACCCCAGGAAGATCCACGGGGCTCTGTGCAAACTGCTGCAGGGTCAAGGCTTCTGAGAGCAGAGGCCATCAGCACGGTCCCTGGAGGAGAGGAAACCTCCAGAAGTAGGTTTGGTGCCCCTGGTTCCTTTGGGGCTGACCAGCAGAAGTGGCTCAGGCAGGAGACAAGGTGGGGAGCAGGGTCTCTGCTCCCGTTACCTGTGGGGTCAGTGCATGCTGAGCCCTGGGTGTGATGCTCCAGCCAGCAGTATGGAAACCACCAAGCAGTGAGCCCCACTAGCCATGTGTAGGGCTAGGTTTCAGGCACCGTGGTCTCCGGCAACTGCATCTCCCAGGGCCACCCGTGTGCGACAGAGCCACGTGGTGCCCTTGGCCCTCCCCAGGCACCAGGTAAAAGCTGCAATGTCATCCCATGATCACCATTGCTTCATATCGCCACGCTTTGAGCCGACACGGGACGTAGCGAGATTTTTCTTTCTCTTTTGGATGGCAACAGAGCTCCAAAAAAATGTGCCCTCCTTGCAGGAGGCGAGAGGTTCAGCTGAGGCACCTCACTTGCTGTGAACGCTCTTAGGGTGAACAGGACTGTAATGATAATAGTGACGGGAGTAATGCTGATACCTTTAACTGTAACAGTTTGCGTTTATCCAGCTCTTTCCGTACACAACATTTTGTCCTTTACTTCCACAGTAATTCCATGGAACCCCCACCACTTAGGCCCTTAGAGATGTGTAGATTGTTTCTGAGTTTAAGATAAAAGTTTCTTGCTGAAGAATTCCCCAGTCCCACAAGGGAAATGCAACTGCATCGCACCAGCTGTGACACTCAGGCTTGCTCTAACCGATCCGGCTTTGCACCCTGACGCTCCCGTGAGAGCTGAGGCACTCTCTCCTGATAGTGGTTTTTGCGAGCTCCAGCGTTATAGAGACCCTTTAGCAAACAGTGGAGGAGGAGGTGGATGTTGGATTGCTTTACTACACGTCATTTTCAACTGTTTATAATATTCTTCTGTGTCTACATATTTTCTCTGTGCACATTATTCATCAGAGTAAAAAAAGGAACTATGAAAACCTCGACCAACTTTCCTATGACAACAAGCGAGGACCCAAGGTATATATGCATGGAAATGCACGCCGCCCACCAACCTAACTAGCAAATGAAAAATAGCCACAGCCACCAGAAAAATAAAAAAGAAAAAAAAAAAAAAAAGAGAGAGAAAGAGAAAAAAAGAAAAGAAAAGAAAGAAAAAGATCCATGACTATGTTTCTTGGTAGCACGTTTTTATGTTGAGATAGTTTGGTTTGGACTTGAGAATGGAAACCTAGCCAGCTGACCCTGGAAGGATTTCTTTTTGAAACATGCATGTGAACCAGTAATTAACTTGCAAGTTTTTTTTGTTTTTTGTTTTTTTTTTGAAAAGTTGAACCAACCCCCTTTTCCCCCAAAGGAAACGGTTCCTTGGTGTAAGTTGCTCACTTTTACTCCCAAAGGTTAACCCTGTGCAATATGTTTTTTTTTCATTTCCCATGTTTTTGAAAAACAACACTCGTTTGAGTTTTCAATTGCATTTCAAAGCCTTTTTCTCTTTCCTGTACAATGCACGCCTCTTTTTGGGTCTTGATTGACTTCAGTTTGCATGCACAGTGCAAAAAAAAAAAAAACAAAAACCAAAAAGCCAAAACTTTAAAAGAGAAAGGAAGGAAGGAAAGAAAGAAAAGAAAGAAAAGAAAAGGAAAAAAGAAAAAAGTAGCTATAACCAACCTTATTTGGCAGACTTTTGTGCAGTTTAATGAATTCTCTTGACCCTTTTCTAGATAGCATGGCTCTCACAAGCAGTCCTGGGGCTCCCGCACTAACCAGCTTTGCTCACACTAATCACAGGCTGAGAAAGTGCTTCAGTTTGACCCCGGAACCAAAAACGTGACGTCGCTGCTGCTGGAGGCTAAGGAGCTGGAGGCTCGTGTCATCATCCTCTCCGCCAGGTAAGGTAGAGCCCTCCCTTCCCTCCCTGCTCTGATTCCCTCGCTCTCCCCTTTGCAATGCTGCCCAGCACCAGAGCCAGTGCGGAGTCGGGGCATGTTGCCCTTTCAAGGAGCGTGGGAGAAAACCCACATGAAGCCCCATGTCCCAGGCAGGCGGTGGATGTGTGCTGTGCTTGCAGTCATGATCCTGGTTGAGATGTCTGTCTGTCCTGCCAAGCGTTAGCAGCTGCAGAAGCAGCAATAGTTACTGGTTGTATGTCCTGATACACCTGTGAAGAGGGGACTCTTATTGCCCCCCACACAATATGGTGGTGGGCAATGAGGAATGGGCCTGATTTGCAGATGCTCAGCAGCGCTGGGTGCTGTGGGACAAGGTGAAGATGTGAGAAAGGGTCCCGTTATATCAAGGAATTGTCCATTGCCCGGTTACCAGAGGAGGACTGCCTGGGGATGTGTTTTCCCTGCCGCTGCCACCCACCTTGGGATCCTATACGGGAGAAAAGGGGCCCTCCGTCACCTGGAGCCACATTGCCGTTCCCTTCTTCTCGTTGCAGTGAGGATGACGCGGCCACGGTGTACAGAGCAGCAGCCATGCTCAATATGACGGGCTCCGGCTACGTGTGGCTGGTGGGGGAACGGGAGATATCGGGCAATGCCCTGCGTTACGCCCCTGATGGTAGGCACCTGCCGGACGCGCCCGTCCCTCTGTTGGCCAGGCTTGGAGGAGCCTGCTCGGAGCTGGGACGAGGGGCACCTGACCTCCCAGGGACCCCTTGGGCTGGGGGAACGCGATGCTGTGCTGGTCCCGAGCGAGCGGAGGGTCCCACATGTTGCTCTCCGCTCTCTTTGCCCGCACAGAGAGGCAGCAGCCTTGGCCAGGCTGCCATCCCCAAATCCAGCTCGCCATCATGTTGAGGAAAGGCTTGGAAAGAGGATGGGGATGGAGCACTGGGTGTCAGCAGCCAGCGTAGCTGTCCCCAGTCCCCATCCAGCGGGCAGGACAGTGCCAGCCCAGCACCACTGCAGACACTTGCCCTGCCTGCCCCTGCCTGAAGCCCAGACAACTCCCCAGCTGCATCTGAGTGGTCCTCAACCCCATAACCATGTCCTTGCTGGCCCCCGAGCCCTGTGGGTGGGAGTAAGGCCAGAACAACCAGTGTGCCCTGCTGATCTGCCCCTTCCCCTCTGCCTGTGGCAGGAGTGATTGGTCTGCAGCTCATCAACGGGAAGAACGAGTCAGCCCACATCAGCGACGCTGTCGCGGTGGTGGCCCAGGCCGTGCACGACTTGTTTGAGAAGGAGAATATCACAGACCCTCCGCGGGGCTGCGTGGGCAACACCAACATCTGGAAGACGGGACCCCTTTTCAAGAGGTATTTGGGGAACGGTCCTGCTGGAGGGAGCAGAGGACCTGCTGGGGGAGCTGAAAAAGGTGGGAGCATGTGGAAAAGGGCAGCATGGGAGCTGTGTCCAGAGTATCCATCACTAAAGCTTTGGGACTTGTGGCACGGGACTGCTTGGACTCTCCCGCATGATTTGGATGTGAGGGTTACGTCTCTCCTCTCTCCTAGAAAAGGAGCCAGGACATGGACTCAGGCACTGGCCACCAGTTTGTCCAAGCTGTTTAGGCATCATCCTGGTGCCTGGCACCAATTCGGTCCATGCCAACCCATGCTCTCCTGAGCAACGCTTGGGCAGCTGGGATCAGTGTGGGCAGGGAACAACTTCAGGAGGAAGAGATCTGGGGGCCACAAAGGGGTGACCTCCTCCGGCCTGAATCTTAATTCTGGGGGTGGAAGAGGGAATAAAGGGGTTTTTCTTCCAAATCAGGGTAGGAGGATGCTTCTGTCAAATCGGAGCTCAGTGCTGTGGACACGTTTCTTGATGAATGTTTTAGAGCTGTGGCATGGTGTCAGCGTGCTGTAAGCGGGACTTGGGGGCAGGAGATCCCCATGCATGGGACAGGCTGCTCTGCTGTAGCAAATACCGGTGCTGTGGTCTTGGGTAGTGGGATCTCAGCAGATCAGAGCATGCGTGTGTTGGGTCTCGCTGCCGTGGGCAGTGTGATCGGTAGATGCTGCATGTGTTCCCCAGAACCCCGTCCTTGGGCTGCACGGGGGTTTGTGCTGCATCCCTGCAGATGCTGGAGCCACAGGGGCCTCTCTGCAGGCTGGGTTTCAGTAAAGCAGCAATTCCCTCTGCAGCACGGCTCCCCGCAGTCTGCAGCCTGGCACCAGGGTGTTGCTTTCAGCAGTGGGGTCCTGTGCCGGGGGTTGATTGCGGTGTTTGTGGGATGGCCTTACTGTAGACCTGGGTTCATGCTGAGCATGGGACCTGCAAATCCTGAAGCTTGTTTTAGAAAGATTTCCAGCATCCTCTGCAGTGACAGTTTTTGGCATGTGCTATTTGAAGTTGTTCTCTTGTGCTCTGCAGGTGGCTCAGGCAACACTTCCATCTTTTCACTATCATCTTTCCAGGGCTTGGGGGGCTGGTTGTGCCCTTGGTGGTATATGTGTTTGCCTGGGGCATTACACAGGCTGTGATGGGCTGGTGCCAGGCAGAAACACCAGGAGCACCAGCTCCCAAGGGACGCCCAGAGAAAGGTGTCCTTGGGTGCTGGGGGACAGATCATTCCTTAAGGGAATTGGACTGATCTGGGGGAAAACAGGGGTCAATGACAACAGACATGGTAGTACGACATTCAGGCCTTCAGGCAATGTGAGTCCCCAGACTGACTTCATCCATCAGGAGCAGACGGCCACAGGGCTATGAGCAGGTTGTAGGTAGCCTGCCTGGACTTCTATAGTGTAATGGGCATATCAGACACAGCAGGCAACTGAGAGAAAGCATTTGCTTTTCTGGTCCCTTCTTAGATGTCCCAATGGCCACAGCAGGTTTTCTATGGTGGCCCCACTGTGTGTCTCTCCACAGGGTGTTGATGTCCTCCAAATACTCAGAGGGTGTCACCGGCCGGGTGGAATTCAATGAGGATGGGGACAGGAAGTTTGCCAACTACAGCATCATGAACCTGCAGAATCGGAAACTGGTCCAAGTTGGGATTTACAATGGCAGCCACGTATGTACAGGGCTGGACAGGTTGGGTAGGAGGGATGGGTGTGCTGAGGTGCTTACCTATGGCCTCATGTCTATCTCTTTCCTCTGGGATTGATTATAGGTCTTGACCAATGACCGGAAGATTATCTGGCCAGGGGGGGAAACCGAGAAACCTCAAGGCTACCAGATGTCAACCAAATTGAAGGTAACAGCAAATGTCAGCATCTTCAGCTCTCTGCATGTGGAGCTGTGACTTTATCCACCTCCCACTTCCACCATTGCTTCTGCAGCTGTCAGCAGTATTTGCAAACCTAGGGCACCTGGATCTCGGTGAGGACATAGTAGAACAACTTAGAGAAGATAGTGGAGGGTGTTCAGAGCTAGAGCACACCTTCCAGCTGGCAACAAACTAGATGGGGTGGCACCCTTTGGTTTGGAAAGAGACAGCTGGAAAGGAGATATGAGAGAGAACAACAAAGAAAGGGTGGAGGGGGAAGGTGTTCACCATTCCTCATGGCTTGGGAGCCAGAGGACACCCAGCATAGGGTTGCAGGAAACACAAGGATGGGCTCCTTTGGCACAGGTCAGTTCTGGAGCCCGTTGCTGCTGAGCAGTGCAGGGGCCAGAGGGAAACAGTTCAAAGGGAGATTAAACAAGGCAGTGGAGGGTGGGTGGGCTGGTGGGCTCAGGAGCTTCCTGAAGAGCTGATGGCCAGAAGCTGGAGGTGACACTGGGAGAAGCTCCCTCCACTCTTGCCTTGCTTCTCATGCCTTCCCATTAAGAGTACCCCAGCAGTCACTTTATTGTCTGGATGCTGAGCACGTTGGTCTTACCAGTACTGGCTGTTCATTTGTCCTACTGTCTGGGCAAGGGACATCACACATTCCCACCAGTTTATTCCTGCAGAGGTGGGGCAGATGCACTCAGATGATGCTTTACTGAAAAGGTCCAGGGCAGGACTGAAAGATGTGCGTTAGCTTGGGGCAGTGTGACAGTGTCTAGGGCACCATTCAGGGCACTAGTCCTGACTCTGTGGTGGCTCCCATCAGCTGGCTGTTAGGGAGAGAGGTGTGAAAAACTTTGAGGCTGAGGTGAAAGTGCCACACAAAGGAGGATGCTGATACAGCTGTTCCTCATCTTGGGTGCAGGGAAAGCAAATGTTCCCCGTGCCAAAGCCAGGTTCTGCTGCTGGGCTGAGCAGCCTCACGTGCTGAGATGGCAGCTGAGGAGGGCACCATGACATTTTGGCCATGCTTACGTGGAGAGGGCAGCCCAGCTCCCCACCCAGGGGAATGTAGCACTAGAGGGGAACTGAGACAAGTGGGTGTTTGTTCTTCACCTCACAGATTGTGACGATCCACCAAGAGCCCTTTGTGTACGTGAAGCCCACACAAGCAGATGGGACATGCAGGGAGGAATTCACCATCAATGGAGATCCTGTGAAAAAGGTCTTTTGCACCGGACCCAATGAGACCATCCCAGGTAACTTGGTCTGGTGGTGAGTGCAGCAGCTCCCCCAGCCGCCCCAGATGATAGGGTGTCCCATCAACGGGTCCCCAGGGAGGGTGCTCAGTCACACAGGAGGCCCAGAAGTTGAGGAGCAGAAAGGTGACAGCACATTCAGCCCCCAGATGCCACCAACCCCCCCATCAGTTCAGCCCCACAATAGTCCTGTGCAGTAACTGGGCACTGGGATTCAGCTTTTTGACCCCAGCAGATTACTTTCTCACTGTGTCTCTTCTGGGTCATTGCATCCCATGTTTCTATCTCCTGACATGCTCCAATTCTCTTTGCCCTGATCTCAAGCAGAAGCAAGAACCCTGAGGCATATCAGCACCTGCTGCACTGGTACTGACAACACCAGTTTTGAACCATTTTATTACAGAAAGCCTGTTTCAGGATTAGGGATGAGCACCTGGTGGGGAGTGCGAGCTGCTCCACAATGCCAGGCTTGCCCCAATCCACCTGAAGTGCATCCCCTTGGCCCATCGCGCTTCCCTGTGCACAGCCCCACCAAGCCCCAAGTTGTGTCCTGGGCTGTGTTCAACCTGATGGGTTCATGTCAGCGCTCCTCTGGCATAGCCTGTGTGCCCCAAGCCCCCTCCGTCCCCTGCAGCGGGTCGGTAGCACCAACTCTCAGACCACCTCACTGGGATATAGCAAATGGAGGAGACCCCTTTGCTCCTCTCTTGCCTTCTTCCCACACTGGTACTTCCCTCGCACCCATGGGTGATGGAGGCAGTGGGAAGGGGTGGTCAAGGCAGATGGCACTGTCAGGATAACATGATCACATCTTATACGAAGCCAGAGCCACGCAGGTGGGTGCTATCACTGGGGACAGCCATAGATCCTGCAAGGGGTCCCTGCAAAGGGCTGCCTCCACTCGTTCCCCCCATTTTCTGCCGCCCACAGGCCGCCCCACCGTGGCACTGTGCTGCTACGGCTTCTGCATCGACCTGCTCATCCGGCTGGCAGGGGTGATGAACTTCACCTATGAGGTTCACCTGGTGGCTGATGGTAAATTTGGTACCCAAGAGCGGGTGAGTTTGGGCAGCCTGTGATACCTCTTTGTCTGTATCGTGTGTTGAAACACCCCCGGGCCCTTCTCCGGAGCAGGGGTGGGGTGGGAGGTTGGTGCAGGGCATCTCCATGTGTGTGGGGCTCCTGGCTGGTGGGCGACAGGGGTCAGGGCAGTGGGTTGATCCTGTGCTGATCTCTGGCAGGTTAACAACAGCAACAAGAAGGAGTGGAACGGGATGATGGGGGAGCTGCTGAGCGGCCAAGCGGACATGATTGTGGCTCCTCTTACCATCAACAACGAGCGGGCACAGTACATTGAGTTCTCCAAGCCCTTCAAGTACCAGGGCCTCACCATCCTTGTGAAGAAGGTATGGGTTGGGATGGGGTGTCCTATATACAGGGGAGGTGTCCCTTGCTCCCCAGCTTGCAGGCACATGCCACGTCTGCACCATGCCCAGCTCCCCACGCTGCTGCCCCTTGCCCACCCCAGGGAAGTTGCAAATCCCAGCTTTTGCTGTGGGATGCCAGCCTCCAGGTTGCTGGTTCTAATGCTGGACCTTGACCGGGCCACCCTGAGCGTTCCTGTTTAACAGAGCAGGAGGAGGTCGGAGCAGGACAGGGTGCAGGCACGATGGGCGCCAGCGCTGTTCTCCTCTCTCCTGTCTGCCAGGAAATCCCCCGCAGCACCCTGGACTCGTTCATGCAGCCTTTCCAGAGCACGCTGTGGCTGCTGGTGGGGCTGTCGGTGCACGTGGTGGCAGTGATGTTGTACCTCCTAGACCGATTCAGGTGAGTGCGCTTTGGGTCACCCAAGGGCTGGAGGGGACAGGGAGGTGCTCCTGGGAACTGATCCCTGGGTCCCCACAGCGTCTTGCTCAGACACAGCCCTGCAGCCCTTCAGGAGGCTCTCGCAGGAGCTATTGTATACCTGGATATTGTATACCTGGACCTGTGGATATTGTATGCCTGGACTTTCAGAAAACATTCGATATTGTCCTCCATAGAATTCTTGCAGAAAAACTGGCTTCCCACGGCCTAGATGAGCACATGATCCACTGGACCAAGCACTGGCTGACTGGAAGGTCCCAAAGAGTGGTGCTCAATGGATTTAAATCCAACTGGCGGCCGGTCACAAGTGGTGTGCCTCAGGGC
>JAOXNO010000008.1:11845803-11878329 GCA_028565335.1 Limnodromus scolopaceus
GTTTAGATGTGGTGTTGGGGGATATGGTGTAGGGGAGAACTTTGTAGAGTAGGGTAGATGGCTGGACTCAATGATCCTAAGGGTCTTTTCCAACCGAAATGATTCTGTGATTCTAAACTGGCTGCATCTGCCCCGCCAGCCCTGGGCTGAGGCTCCTGGCTTCTCTGGCTGCTGCTAAGCTGAGATATGGATATGTGGAGTATCTGGCACCTGGATATGTGGGAACATGCCCGTCAGACCAGGTGTCAACCCAAGGGGACTGTCAGCTTCTACACTCTGAGTTAGTCCCCATGACCCCAAGGCAGCTCCTCTGAAGGGCAGGGACCCCATGCCCCCCATTAGCCCTGTGTCCAGGGGCTCTTGCAGTTAATCTGCAGTGAGCCCTCCCTGTCGCAGTGGGAGAAGCTTGAGCTGGCCAGGATCAGATGATCTTTCTGGCCCAGAGAGAAGCACAATGGGACTGGTACATGCGTGAGATGAACAGGGTTGCAGAGGGGACATTCAAGGCAGTGGGACATGAGGGGTGAAGAGCTGTTTGGGCCACAAGCGTTGTCTGCAGGGATGAGTGATGTAGGGCTGCATCAGGACACTAAGGGCACAGCAGAGGCCCGGGAACCAGGATAAGGGATACAAGAAGAGTTCTTTGTCTTGTTTTCTAGCCCATTTGGCCGGTTCAAAGTGAACAGTGAGGAGGAGGAGGAAGATGCCCTGACCCTCTCCTCGGCCATGTGGTTCTCCTGGGGAGTCCTGCTGAACTCCGGCATTGGAGAAGGTGGGTTGCAGCACACAGCAGGACTACTCTGCCCCATGCTCTATCCTAAGCAGGGGAGGACATTGGTCTGGAGGAGAAGCCCATGCCCTCTTCCACTGTCTCCTCTCTGAGGCAAGGCTGATACCCTTGGGGGACCATTTAGTGAATGAGTACAGCCCTCATTCCGTGACCCTTCCCTGGAGTGGGCTGATGGGGGATAGGGTGGTGCTGGGATGGCAAAATTCATGCAGACCATCCTGCCACCCCTTACAATCAGTGATGGGAAACAGGTCTTTCTCGGGCTGCTTCTCCTGCCCAGGGTTATCCATCTGCTCAGGGTGAGATGCATCATGCCCTGGAAGGCGTTGTGGGATTTTCTTGGTTTGGGCAATGAAGGAGCTCCTTACGTGGCTGCCAGCAAAGCAGGTAGATGAGGCACATCTCACTGCCATTGGTCCTGCGGGGGATGGACATAGCTTTGGTGACCAAGTCAAGCCCTTGTCGTGCCAGTCTGATCTTGCTTCTCTCCCTCCAGGTGCTCCCCGGAGTTTCTCTGCACGTATTCTTGGCATGGTGTGGGCTGGCTTCGCTATGATCATTGTGGCTTCATACACTGCCAACCTGGCAGCCTTCCTGGTGTTAGACCGGCCTGAGGAGAGAATTACAGGCATCAATGACCCCAGGGTAATGACCCCTCACTTGTTTTCCCCTTTCCTGTCCACCTCTGGGCAGAGAAGCAGGAGATGCCTCCAGTGGGTATCTCCTGGCTCATATAATAGGGTTTTATCATGGCTGTGTGTCTGCGCCAGAGGGTCGAGCCCCGGGTAGCTCTGCCTGGGGCTGTCGCTGGTGCGTCTGAGCCCCTGTGGTGGGTGGGAACGGACAGACACAGGGAGGGATCAGCAAGGAAAACCTTGTCCAGAAACAGCACTTTTACCCAGTGCTGCCGAAACCCAAACTGCCTGCCAGTTCCTGGAGAGCCTGCACTAACCAACGAGGAAACGATTCATTATGGATGAGTTATAACTAATGAAATTGTCCCTGCGGTGCAGTCAATACTCTCAGCAGATATCAGCATGCCTCAAACCCATTTCCTGCTCTGGCAAGGACACAGCCACAGTTTATCAGCCCAGGCATGCAGGAATGTATCCCACAGCAGCGCTGACCCACAGCATCCCTTGCCCTCTGCCCACAGCACTGCCAGCCCCATGGCATACACAGGCCTCCTGCATCCTCAAACCCACAGTGTCCTTGTCCCATAGTACCTCCTGCCCCACCACCGTGGTCCTAGCACATCCACTGCCCCATGGCATCCTTATCTCTGCTGAGGAGATATAGGTCTTCTCTGGGAAACAGGTCCCTGAAGGGATTGGGAAAAGAGGAAACACAACTTTAGGGTGAGCCAGTTTGGTTGATGAAGGACAGAAGAAATAGGAGCCCTGTCCTTGCCTTTCAGCTGCGCAACCCCTCTGATAAGTTCATCTATGCCACAGTGAAGCAGAGCTCAGTGGACATCTACTTCCGAAGGCAGGTGGAGCTGAGCACCATGTACCGGCACATGGAGAAGCACAACTACGAGAGCGCTGCTGAAGCCATCCAGGCAGTGAGGGACAAGTGAGTGGGGCCAGCATCTTGTATGGCCATGCTGGGAAGAGTTTTGGGGGACTGCAGTTTGGCAGAGCAAGCAGGGCTGATTTAATCCTGGAGGGAGCTGCAGTCAAAGCATGGCTTGATGGGACCTGCCCAGTTGGTGCTGGGTGGGATCTTCCTAGTCCTAGTGCGTACCAGGTCTCTGGATGGAGAGCACAAGGTGTGCAGGGGAAAGGCACGCTCAGAGCCCTGGCCATGGCCTCCCTTTCTGGCCTCTGCAGTTGCTTCCGTGCAAGGTTGGGTGGCTTCAAATCCCATTTAAACCCCTCACACTTCTCCAAAGTTTTGCCAAGTCTTTTGCCTCCCAGCAGCACATAGACAGAGCCTTTTGGCAGGAGGGTGATGCTAATGAGTGCTTAAATTAGGGCTGGGAGCACTCTCACTGCTCCCATGGTGGCTGCAGACAAGCTGGGCTGCCCAACCTTACCTGTCTGTCCTCTCTCGGTGTCCAGCAAGCTCCATGCCTTCATCTGGGACTCAGCAGTGCTGGAGTTCGAAGCCTCCCAGAAGTGTGACCTGGTGACAACGGGGGAGCTTTTCTTCCGCTCCGGCTTTGGGATCGGGATGCGCAAGGACAGCCCATGGAAGCAGAATGTCTCCCTGGCCATCCTCAAGTCCGTACATGTCTCTTGGCAAGGGGCTTGCCCCGAATGCTGCATGTGTTAGCGCGCAAGTAGCCTCGTGCCAGGCACGGCCACCCCACCCTCCAGGCCCTCGGCAGGGAGATGGGCTTCGGGGGTCACCATGTCTCTCCTGTCCCTGAGTGACCAGGGTGGGCACCCGCAGCCCCAGCTCTGTCTCGGAGGGCTGGAGGAGCAGCACGGGGCTGGTGGGAGGGCAGAACAGAGCAGGGCAGGGAGCAGGAACCGTGCTCAGCCGCAGGAGCACAGGCAATGCTGGCAGAGAGCAGCCTGGGCACCATCCAGCACCAGGTCCTTGGGAGCAGGACACGGGCTGCAGCAGGAGGGCTGCTGCCATTTCCCTGCTTCTCTCTGCAAGATCAGCCTGGCCGACAGCATTGCGCTGCCCTGGCTTGATCTTCCAGGGGTTTTTCTTTCAACTCTGTCTATTCCTGTTAGGCAGAGATATGTCAGGACCACTGTTGAGTCCAACTACGGCTTTTAAACCATCATGAGCCTGCAGCTTGGGGTGCCACAACTCAGTCTGATATTATGGGTAAAAAGGGGTTTACTTCTATTAGTTCAGAAATGCCTCACTCGCTGCAGAGGAATGTGGCGATGGAGTAACAGGCAGCTGGGAAGCAGCAAGTCAAGGGAGGGGGGACATGTGAGAATGATTTTACAGATAGACAGGGTCAGAGGCCACCAGGGTCCTGCCCAAGATATGGAGATGAAAGGCCTGGGAGGGAGGATGGGAAGGGTGTGGAAGACAGAGGCAGGACCCAGTGTAATATAGGGAGCCATGAGACCCCTTCTCTAGGGTGGTCTTTCCATGGGGACAGGTGGCAGTGTGACAGATGGGATATGGGACAACAATGTGAGAAGCCTGGAGAGACAGCAGAAGCCCTTGATGTCCTCCTGGGAGAGGTCGGGGAGCCAAGTTACAGGTGGCCAAGGAAGGCAGTGGGATGTGCCAGGAACAAGGAGGAGAGAAGTTCAGGGGGACCCATGGTGGGACATGTGTTCTGTGTCACCTCCAACCCCAGTAGCTGCTCAGGCAGAGATGGGCTCAGTGGGGACATGGTTTGTTTCCCCCCAAGTTGTGATAGCGGGTTGCAGGGGAGTCGTGCACAGCAGGGAGCTGCCAGGCAGCAGTTATTCCCCTGCCCTGATCAGGAGGGAGCTGGTGGTCACCAGACAGGGGCAGGGTCCAGCACTGCCCGAGCTCTGGGGCTGCCGTGGCAGGGCGAGGGGTTGCAGGAGGGCATCGGGGATGTGGTTCGTGTCAGCTACTTGCAGCCTCCCTCCGAGGACACTCTCCGAGCCCTGCCTACACCCATCAGCTCCATCCCTCCCCCTGGGAGCTGAGCTTACACGTGGTTCTTCTTGGCCGGCCCTCAGCCATGGGGCAGTGGCACCGCGGAGCTGTGGATGCCTCCTCACACCCGCTGCACCACGCAGGTGGGTCACAGCAGCACTGGCTGGGTGCAGGGCACACACACACAGTATGAACACCCACCACAGACACCCACTGGAGACACTCGCCACACAACAGCCGTACAAGCACACGCGTGTGCACACAGACGCGGTCAGCCAGGCACACACACATCACGGGTTGGTGTGTTTGTAGGCTGCAGACGAGTGCAGAGCGCTAGGATGGAGGGCATGGAGGCACAAAGAGCATGTCCCCCGGCTGCTGGTCCCCAGTGACTACTCTGTCCTGTCTCCTTGTGCTTTCAGGTCCCACGAGAACGGCTTCATGGAGGATTTGGACAAGACTTGGGTGAGGTATCAGGAGTGTGATTCCCGTAGCAATGCCCCAGCAACACTCACCTTTGAAAATATGGCAGGTTTGTTCTGCAAACCTCTTTCTTCCTCTTCGCTGGGTAGCCTGCTTTCGCTCAAGACATTCTCCTCTCCGGGGCTCTCCTCTCGGGCCAAAGCTCTGCTTCTTCTGGGTTTGTGCTTTCCTAGCGCTGGGAGGCTGCTGTGTTGGGCTCCAATCCCACCTTGTCTGAAACAGCTCTGCGAAGCTTCCCTCTCCCCTTCCCTTCCCCCCCTTCCCCGGGGCGGCTTTCTTATCTGTGGGGCTGTCCTGCTTTGAACATTGCCCCCCTCCCTCTGCTCTGGCCAAACTGTGGCTGTCACGGTGAAATCAGAGCTGTTGCCAAGGCAGAGAAAGGGGAGCAGCTCCTTGGGGGAGGTGAGAGCGGCCGCCGAGGCCAGTGAGGACCCTGCTGCAGGAGGGAGCTGGTGGCAAGGGGCAGCCCCCAGCCCCAAGGAGCGTGTCCTGGCTGGCCCCGGACAGCGGGCAGGGGGCAGGAGGAGGATGATCAACATGGGGGGGGGCGGTTCTCAGTCCCTCTTTGCAAAGACTGCGAGTACCCCCAGGTGGGCTCTCCCTTTGCAGCGATGCAGTGCTGCCAGTCCTTCACCTGTTGTGGCGATGCAGGATGAGGGTGTCCGATGGGACCCCATCCTCGCTGGCACCAGAAATCAGGGCAGAAGCACTGAGAGAGGGGACACTTTGCTCCGTCTCCTCAAGACACCACTCCCAAAATGTCATCCCTGAGGGTTGCAGCCAGCAGAGAGCTCTGTGCATGGCTGTCCCTCCCGATGGGCCAAATGGGAGCAGCAGAGCTGGGTTTCTGGTGAAAACGACCCTCCAGCCCCAGGGGAGGGGGTCTGCCCTGGTGCTTGGTGCAGCAGCCAGTGCCCTGTGCCTGTCCCCAGCATCACCGCAGCACAGCCCCCTGTGCCCGACCAACAGGAGCTTGCACAGACATCCATCACCCCATCACCTCTCTGCCCATCACCACGGGTGCCCTGCTCTGCTGGGTTCCCCTCCCCGGCCCCTCCAGGACTGTGGGGGGATGGTGGGGGGCCGGGAGGGACCCTGGGTTGGCGGATGCTCCCATTGCTGAGCGTGATACAGAGGAAATGAAGTGTCATGGTGCAATTTCCATTGCCCCCTGTAACTTTCCTGCTTATTTCAGGTGTGTTTATGCTGGTGGCTGGAGGTATTGTTGCCGGGATATTTTTAATATTCATAGAAATAGCTTACAAAAGGCATAAGGACGCGCGGAGGAAGCAGATGCAGCTGGCGTTTGCAGCCGTTAATGTGTGGAGGAAAAACCTGCAGGTAGGACAAACCGTTTTTAGAGCAAATCTCCAACAGGTGCGTTTTCCTTTCCTTCACCAAATCAGTGAATGCAGAGCTGTGGATTGGCATGGGGCCCTCTGTCCCCCACCCCACACCCCACTAACTCCAGCCGGGTGTTACCGGGCGCTCAGCAAAACTGTAGGGTCCCTGCCTTGTCCCTGGGAGCTGCCCTTGGCCGATACCATCTCTCCGGGGAGGTGTTGTGCACAGCTCCAACCGGGACAGAGACCTGGCCCAAATGCCCCCAGCGGTGCTCGGGAGGGGGACCTTCTCCTGCTGGGGACCCACGTGCTGGAGCCACGTCTTGCCCTGGCCGAGCAAGCGGTGCCGGCGCAGCTCCCTTTGCGGGCTCCCCTGCCTCGCTGCTCGGCTCCGGCCACGCTCACCAGCAGATGGGAGGGTTGATCTGCTGCCGCTGAGCATCCCTGCCCACTGCTCAGGGGGAGAAACGCTTCAGGGACGGTTTCCATCACCTCCCCTTCCCTGCCCGCTCCCCGGGGTTACAGTAGCCCTTGTAATCCCTGGGACTGACTCCAAACAGAGGTGGTGCGTGCTCTGGTCATTTGGGGACAAGGACATCTCCCCACATGGGAGCCAGCAATGCCGGTGCCTGTCAGCACCAAGGCTCCCCTGGGCCCCTTCTCTGGGGACATTGCTCTCCCCGGGTCTCCCATTCCTGAAACACCCCCGTGCCACTCAGGCGGGGGAGCCCGGGAGGGTCAGCGGTGCCTGGCAGTGACACTGAGCCATGGGCACGTCCGTGGGCCACCAGCCTCACACTTCCCCTACCCCACTGCTTTTGGGGCTGAGCCCCGTGGTGCCCCCGAACCCCAGTTTAGGGCAGCTGGAGGCTCTCTCTGAATCGCCCGGGATGTTTTTCTTCCTTGGGGAAGCAAATGGGCGTTCAAAGAGCAAGAGATCCTTTAGGCGACTAAAGGAGACTGCCGTTGGCAGCAGAGCCAGTGAATGAAAGAGAGAGAATGAGGCTTGGGGACCCAGAAACGAGCCTGGAACGGTGGCCCAGCGGGAGCAGCGCTGGCTGGGGATGTGGGGGGGGGCTGCCCGGGTGGAGGCGACCTGCCCGAGAGCAGCGAGGGGAAGCACGAGGCCGGGCTGCTGTATCCTGAGAGCTCGCTGGGTTCAGTTCACCGATAAGAGTCTCGGAAAAGCCATTTCTCTATTTTTTTTTTTCCTTTTTTCTTTACTTTTTTTTCCTTTGCTTCCAAAAAGCAGCAGCACCGAGGGGGTTAAGGCTGCTGGGACAGAGCACACTAGTCGCACTGCCATTTTTCACTTGCCAACCTTCTAGAAAATACTGCACTGGGTCCTTGGGCAGAGTCTGTGGGACTGTGAGCAAAGCATGCTGCCCTGTGGGGGTAAACAGCCTCATGGTAAAGAGCCGTTTGACATTGTAAGACTTTTCCACAGGAGGAAACGTCAGAGCACTAGTATCTGGTACATTGCTAGAAGGTAGGCAAGTGGAAAGATTTATTTGTTAAAACAAACAAACAAAAATAATGGTTTTTGGGATCACAGTTTTGCCATGGCTATTTCCTGAGATGCCATGGAAGAAAAAGACATTTCATTCCATTCATCTTGCTTTCCTTTCCGTTTGTGCATGTCCGCAAAAGAGAGAACTGAGAAGGAGGAGCAAATGTATCCCCGAGCATGCTCTACGCACCAGCGGGATACATTTTGGTTACCCCCGTGCGGTAGCAGAGCCAGACCTGGTCACTCCGTCCCCCGTCGGAAAGGTCACACTCATTGGCACGAAAGCAATTGGGGAGGAATCGTTGTCAGCGCCCGCCGCAGAGCGCGGCCGGTCCCCTCGGCTCGCTGCCCCCGCACCATGGCGGCTGGTGCTCCCAGCCTGCGCTAACCAGGTCCGACTCGCTAACACCAATGCCTACATTTTTCAGTTCTGTTTCTCTTTGAGTTCATCCCGACCCCGATGACATCATAGCGCTAATGCTTTGCTTCCTCCCTTTCTTTTCCTTTATATTTTTTTCCTTTTTTTTTTCTTCCAGTTTCCTTTTTTTTTTTTTTTTTTTTAACCCGTTTTACTTTGGAAAAAACAACACAACCCACCACCAACAACCACGTTCGGCTTTGCACAACTGCGTCATTTAAATTTTTGGATACATTTTTTTTACAGAATATTCATACAATGACTTCTCTTTCAATGCAGTCCTTTCTCTCTCTTGTGGCACTAGGATTCAGCCTCAGAAAAGGCCCTGAGCAAATTTATTTAATATTTTTATTTTTTTTTTTTTAGTGGTAGGTGCAGCATCTCACCTCTCGGTCTAGCCAGGCTAGCGGTGGAAGCGAGGGGCAGAGCATCCCCAGGGGCAGAGCATCCCCAGGAAGCGAGGTCAGCTGTGCAGGCCTGGACGCAGACACCCAGGAGAGCAGGGCTACTCCCCGCAGGGGTTTCCAGCGCTCCAGACGCCGGGCCGGCCCCGTAGCTCTAGCAGTGTGGTGGCCGTGCTGTAGCCGCGGGTCACCGGAGGCCCTTGGAGGACTGGGAGTGACAGGACACCTCCAGTAGCTTTCTCACCTAAATGAAGGACATGACATGGGGCAGTATTCAAATAGATTTAGCGTTTCCAACAACACACTAGAGATCTAATCACTTATACATATTCATTTTAGGATAGAAAAAGTGGTAGAGCAGAACCTGACCCTAAAAAGAAAGCCACTTTTAGGTCCATCACCTCCACCCTGGCCTCCAGCTTCAAGAGACGTAGGTCCTCCAAGGATACGGTAAGAGGAAGAAGAACAATTCTGCCCTCTCTCTTTCTCTCTCTTTCTCTCTTCTGCCATCCCATCGACTGCCACACACCCATCCCGAAGCTGCCAGTGTACATGCATAGCTCATGTTCGTCACCAGTCAGTCAGTCAGTCAGTGAGTCAGTCATCCCGTGTACCTGAAAGGATGCTGGGATCCTGGAGGGCAGGCAGGAGGTGGCTTGGAGTCCTGTGATGAGTTGGGAGATGCAACCGAGTTTTTGTTTTGTTTTTTGTTTTCTTTTTGCCTGGATGATTTCTGATGTTCCTCTCTGTGCTTCGCTCACCTTACCGGTGCTGACCTCTTGAAACCAATGACATATTTTTCTTTCTTTCTTTTTTTTCTTTTTTTTTTTTTTTCCTGTTCCTGAGTGTTCCTGTACCTGTTTGTCATTGTATGCCTAAAAACAATCACCCCGATTTAATTTGGGCACCGTGTCACCTCACCAAGAGCCATGCGTGTCACATTCTCTACATGTGATTTTTGTTTGTGACGATTAGCATTCGGGACGTAGCCCTCGGCACAGGAGTCACAGCTGCCTCTGGTTATCGTCAGCAGTAACGCAGCTCTAGAAAAGAGACGCAAAGGCTTGAAAGAGGAGGTTGTTAAAGACCCAACCTTGGTTTCAAAACTTGTGCTTTCTGCCTCGGAGTAAAACTTGCTCTCACGTAACCAGAGAAAATTTCCAAATTGCTGCCTCTAAAGCCAGCTGTTTCCCAATGTGCAAACGTGTCTGCTCATGCTGGAGCTTCAGACACTCTTCAGCGTCAGGTTGGGCTGTTGGTCTGTCAGACTGAGCCGGTGTCCCTCTGCATGTTGCCGTCTGTTGTATGACACTCTGCACTGTGGCTACTCTGTTGTCTCGTGCGGCAGCAGCCGCTGCGTTTTGCTGCCCAACCTCCCAGCGCGATGGGCTTGGCCGAAACCTCCTCCTCCCCGGGGCGACCGGCGGGTTTCTGCCCAGGGTTGCTCAGAGCAGGCTCCCCCCGAGGCCGCCCGAGGCGCGAGGCACGGCGGGGACGGGGGGGACGGCGGCGGCGGGGGGACACGCGGCCCCCCGCGGTGGGGTGGCCCGTCCCCGGCCGCAGGCTCGGGGCGCCTCGGGGAGCAGCATGCGGTATCACAGGGCGTCTCGGGGCCATGGCGCTGCAGGCGGAACGGAGGCGGCTGCCTTTGACACCAATGCGGGCTCCATCCCGAGAAGCTCCTGCAGCACCCCTGCGACACGGCCTCGGGGACAGCTGAGCCCTCGGCCGGGCTCGGCTGCCACCGTCTCACACAAAGTGCTCCTCTCGCTGTCACCTCGAAGCCTGGGAGGCACAGGGGGACACCCACGCTCTCCCCACTCATACCAAGTCCCCCACAGGGAAGACAGGGATCCCTGTCACCTCCTGCACTGCCCCCATGCTCCCTGGGTGGCACCTCATCCTGGGGATGCCCCAACATCTCGGGTACCCCCTTCCCACTGCTGCACCCCCTGAGAAGCTCTGCAGGGAGGTTGCAGGTTGTGTCTTGATGGCCTGAGCCCCAACCAGGGGAGAGGAGACAGAGATGGGGTGGGTGGTGCAGGGGGGAGAAGATGGGAAGATTGAGGAGGAGAAGGGACAAGTGGGATGCACAGAAAAAAGGGAGAAGAAATTCCAGAAAGATCTGGTGGGAGGGCCCTCAGCATGTCCTGGGCAGATCCCATGTTTTGTTGTGTTTGAGCACTCCGTGATTAGAAAACCAAATGGTCCTGTCCTGGGAGAGCAGGAGCATCGTGGGGAAGTGGGCACCTGGGGGCACCAGTGCCCACTGGAGAGGTGGAGAACCCAGGAACAACAGGACAGTCAGTGTGTGGCACACCCGGTACCTCCCTCCCACATTGCTCCCTCCTTGGGGAGGCATCCTGGGCCTGATCCTGCTCCACGGTGTGGCAACCACCCTGCCCCACACCACTCCACAGCACTCTCTGCCCCAGGGTAGGAGCCCTGAGCTGACCACGTCCATTGGCCACCTGCACCAAGAGGTCCCATGGGCGGGCGGTGGAACTGGGCTCTCCCCTTCCCTTGCCTGGTGGGTACCAGTAGGGCGGAGGGCTCCCAGGAGCCCTCCTGATGTTTTGGGCCCCAGCTACGCTCTTCTCAGCATATTGCTCATGGAGGAAGATGGTCTTACTTATCCCAGAGGACAGCCCCAGCTTTGGGGACAGCTGCATCTGTGGGGCAGCTCTGGGCAACAATGTCCCACCACCTTGGAGCCTGTTGCAGACTTCTGCCTGCCACGGGGCTATGCGGCCGGGGCCCCAGCACACGTTCCCCAGGGAATCAGGCTAGTTGGGTCAAGAACAGGCTAGCGGGGCCAACATCCAAGCCAATGGGGCCAAGATGGAGTTTAGCCAGGCCAAGATCTGGCCGTTGCAGGAGATCCACGGTGGAGCAAGCTTTGTCGTGATGTCGGGCAGACCTGGTGGTTGCTCTACAGGGTGAGCGGCCAGCGGGAGGGTGCTGCCACCAGCTCATGTCACAGCCTGCCATTTGGTGCCCTCCGTGTCCATGCAGCAGCCCTGGCTCAGAGACCTCAGTGCCCTCCTGCTGGGGAAGGCCCCATGAGTACGTAGCATGCGGGGACACGTTGCCTGGGGTCCTTGTAAAGATGAGAAAGCAGCGAGGCACTCTGTTTCATGGCGCTCGGCAGAACTGCGGGCCCACACCAGGTCTCAGATGGGCAAGGCTTGAGAGCCCATGGGGCTGGAAGGCCAGGCTGACCCCAGCCCCATGGGCTCTCCTGGCTAGCAAGCGAAAGACGCAAACCTGGTGGCCTTGCTTCTTTCCTTTTCGTTGTCGGGAGTTTTAAAAATGGATTCTGCTCTGCAGCCCTGCAGAATGGTCCCTCAGGAGTGCCAGAGAGACAGGCTGGCACCATGGAGCCAAGACAGCCCTGGGAAGCTACCACCCCACTCTGAACGTCCTAGCGCCCACCATCACCCGAGCTGCACAGCCTCTCCGCGGCACATCATCCCCACCGCCCCAGGAGGAGATGCATGTGTTCCCCATAGGCAGCTCCTGCAACTCGAATAGCACTCGCAGAGCTGACGTACTGCCATCCATCGCAGCCACCCACGATACTGCAACCCCACAGAAGCCATGTGAGACGCATAAACCACACAGACACCTTCCGAGCCGGCACATTTCGTACAGACACGTAACGAGGCGCACAGGTCCCTTAGCCCCCCCACCGCAGCCGTCATCAGCCCCCGCGGAGCCACGCCGCCAGCCCGCGGGCGTCCCCCCCAGACACAGCATGACACACGTCCCACGTCACCGCCAAGCGAGGGCCCGGCGCTGCGAGGCGATGCTCGCCCTGCAGCCGTGGGGATGGTGCCAGAGCTGGTCGAGAACCAAGGGGGTTCATGGAAAAGGTCACCTTTTCAGTGGAGGATCAGCCGTCCCAAAGCCAAACGCTTCTTGGCTGAAAAAGAACCTAGTTTTTGGCCCAAAAGAACCAAACGTAGGTCAAAGACAACTAATTATTTTTTTTAAAGGGAAGTTGACGTTTTCTACAGCAAGATTGCATTTAGCTGGAATCCTAATTTTTAATTGAAAACAAAAACGCACCCAAACCCCAAAATTCTTCCAGAAAATCTTCCACCAGCCAGGGACTACTATATGAGCCCAGATTAGGTTGAAGTCATTTTTAAAGACATATTAAGTTCTTGTCTATATTTTCTTCCTGGTTGTCATTTAAAGTTTTTGGTGCCTTCACTTCACTTCCATACCTTAACATGTTTGAGTCTCTTCTACGGTTAATATTGATTAATTTCTTGGCTTTATAATGTTTGGTTTGGGGATAATTGCACCATCCCTGTAACATAATTTGCCCTAAATTACTGATATGTGCTTCTAGCATTAGTTCTACTTTAACATAATTTTGATATGACAATTTTCTTGCTTTTTTTTTTCCTTTTTCTTTTTTATTCATTTATTTATTTTTATTATTAAAAATTGCATGCATGAACTCTACACAAAAAAAAAAAAGTAAATGAGAATGTTACCCTGTGATAACTCTGTGATTGGAGGAGATATGCTTTCAAATCAAAAGCCATGCTCTTGTATTTTAATTTTTCTGGCCAGATTTCCCACTTTACTTGGTTATTTTAGTGTTTCCCACCCCCAGAGCTGTGCAGAGAGGCCAGAAGGCCCCAGCCTGCCCTGCTAGACCTCCAGCTTTCCACCACAGCAGCCACACGTACACGTGCACCGAGGCACACGCACACACACAGAGGCACACACCGCTTTTTCCTCCCCGCTTTTGCGTCAGGCAAGGTATTCAACAAAAGGACCTTTCTTTTCCCCTTTCCTTTCTGTATCTCAAGTTCCTCCTCCTACTCCACCAGTGACTCACCCTTTCAGCCTCTCCCCTTTCCTGGTGGCTTCTCCTCCCGGTCAGGACGCAAGCCCCATCCCGCGAGCGCACGCCTCCCGGCCGCTTTGCTACGGAAAGGAAAGATTGCATTTAGTTGGAATCCTATTTTTATTTTTTTGCAAGGAGGGGGCGGCTGCGCCCACTTTGGGGAGAGGGACGCTTTTTTGTGGACTGATGAATAGCCACAAAAGGCTCCCCCCAGGGCGGCAGAGCAACTTTGGGACCCCCTCGGCCGTTCTCTGTGCGAAGAGGCAACGGCCGAGGTGTCGCCACTTTAGCAAAGCAAGGCCACAGCCAGGAATTTCTCAGAGGCTCCATTTTAATATTAGCTAGTGCCCTAAACGAGTGGGTGATCCCGTGAGGTGCTCCCTGGGCGTCAGCACGTCCCCGGCACGTGTACGGGAGAGAGACGGGAGCGTGCTGGCTCTCGCCCCTGCCCCAGCAGCTCCCCACCCGTGGGTCCTGGTGAAGCACGAAACTGGGCAGAGCAGGGCAGCCCCAAGGACTCGGGGGGAACCCCACACCTCCCCGCGGCAAGAGGCAGGGTGTAGGGCCACGCAGGGTAGCCACAGTGCCAGAGCCACCAGCAGCACCGCAGGGGCCACAGTCGCCACTGACCAACGCAAGATGGTAAAATCCCATCACTGAGGAATCCCCCCAGGAGCCCAGCAAAACAGCAGCCCTCCTGGGCAGTGTAGTGCAAGGCCGGCAAATGTCACTGGAGAGGGTCCACGCCACAGCACACGAGACCTGCCAAGACTCTCTCCTGTCCCGGCACCCGTTTGTGTCCCCAGAGAGCAGCACGAGATGCTCCATGCCACCCCCTCTCACAGCAGGGCTGGTCAGGGCTTCCAGCTCAGGGTTTGGAGTTAGGAGAGTGGAACTGGGAGAGGAAGGGAGTGTGGAAGGACGAAGGGAGAAAATAACTGCCCAGTTGTAAATCCCTGCCTGGGGAGGAAGGACTTTTTGTTTTCTTGCCTGTCAAAGGGAATTTCTGCTCTCCCCATTGGCTTGCTGGTGGGAGTGTGGCTGGGAAGGTCTCTCCCAGGGAGCCTTTGTCACATCCCCCATCCACAAGGAGCACAGAACCCCAAATCCAGGCCACATCTCCAGCACAGGCTGTATTTTCACATTAGCAATTGACGCCACAGTTTATCACAAGTCACACTGCACATCTCACCTGCATTAAAGGATAGTCAAGCAAGGAGGTGAAACGCCCTGGCCTCAAAGCACAGCTTGATCTGGCACCAGAGAGATGCTGAAACCCAGCCAGACCCTCCAAACACATGTTCAGCCGTGGGCTGGGCTGATGAGTCACAGGCTTTGCCTTGTGGCTCCCCCAGGGCAGAGAGGGGCTCGCTCAGCAGGCGACGCGGCTGCCACGCTCCACAGAAGCTGCGCCGCGCTCCTGGGCGTCCTCCCTGCCCCGCCACAGGGTGCTTGGAGAGTGTCTGCCACGACCTCTGCACAAGCTCGGATTGCATTGGGAGGGGGACCTCAGCCAGCAGTGGGTTTTGGGCTGTTGCATCGCCCCCAAGAGAGATCCTGTAGGGACACATGGGATGTGAGGCGGGACTGAGTGCCAGAACTGCCTAACACTTCTTTCTCCTTGTCTGTCTATTTGTGTGTTGCAGCAATATCATCCCACTGACATCACCGGCCAGCTCAACCTCTCCGACCCCTCAGTCAGCACTGTGGTGTGACCTTCTCCCCGAGGGCCATCAGTCCTTGCCCAGCACAGTACGAAGGCACAGCCAGGACTGCCTCTCAAGGGACACTGATGGGTTCTTCTGGGTGAGATGGGAGGAAAGCATCCTTCATCCATACACAGTGACTTCATTGTATATCTCCCTCCCTTCCTAGGCCTGCTGCCATGCTCGTGCCCCAGAACGCACGGCAGAACCAGGACACAGTTTGGACTTCACTGTACAGAGATAATCACTTCCAACCAGTGCTGTTGATAATCAGTATTGCCACTGACTGGCTACGTGCAAGGGGAATGGACTTTGAAAGGAACATGGTGCTTGCTCTCCCACGACAGCAGGGAAGAGCTGGTGCCAGACAAGTGCTTCACTTTGCAGGCTTTGGGCTTCTCAGCACACACATGGCCCCTCAGACGTGTGCTCCACAGTTACCACCACCCCGGAGGGCTGTACGACATGCTCATGGTCCCAAGTGGCCAGAGCAGCTGATGCAGATCAGGCACATGTTCCTGCTGTGCCAAGTGACACCTGCCTCTGTGGCAGGGGCTGGAAGATGTGTGCTCTGCTCCTCTCCAGAGATGAACCCCTTCTTCCTCCTCCCATAAGCCTGTGCTCAGAGCCCATGGCTATGACTCGGCTCCTCTACGTGGTCTGTTTGCAGCAGGAGGGCTCACAGCCCTGTAGCCCACGCTCCTCTGCTAAACGTGGTACTCTGGACCTCATAACACAGTCAGCCGAGATCCTGGCTCCCCACATCTCCTGCACAGAAGACAATCCCAGGGCCTGTCCATGGCCAGCATGTAGCTCTCACACCGTGGCTCTCCTGGCCAGGAACATCTCCACGGGGAATGGCTCTGGATGGTTACGTTGACTTTCAGCCAAGCTCCACACTGCCTCAGCACCAGCAATGCAAGGAGAGATGCTGCCGGCCGTGGTTTGCTCCATGCTGCGGCCACTCAGCAGCCACTCAGCCTGATGGCGGCATCAGGGCACCACAGCAGGCTCTGGCACCTTCTCTGCCACACTCACTGTGGTACAAGCTTGCTAGCAGCTCCAGCAGAAGCCCTGAAGCCTCAGCTCACGTGGCTGCATCTGCCTGAACATGGAGACATGGGAAACAGAAGAAGGGAACCAAATGAGACAGGCTGATGTCATTCCTCCCCACACCTTCCTCCCCTCAAACATACGTGCCCCTGTGCCATCACCCCCGAGCACCCTCCCTGTGGGCACTGAGAGGGGGTGCGGAGACACCAGGGACGGGGAAGCCTCTGGCACCAGCCAGGTTGGTGATGGGCAGCTACAGCACGTGCACGGACAACATCACACCCCACCTCCTGCAACCTGGTACCAGGCCCCAGCAGCATGAACTGTCTTCTCCTTGCCCCAGCCGAGCAGACGGGGCTTCCCCCTGCGGGTCGGCAGCCTTTGCAGGCAGGATTTTCAGACGGCAGCTAGGTCTGTGAGCATCGTCCCACTGACTGCGGTGGCTCCATCAAGTTCATCTCGCTCCAGCTGAGAAATTGGACCCATTCTACTTTATACGTCAATGTAACATTAATACCAAGTTTTTGCAAGAGCTCAGTAAAGTCTAGACTGGATCATGAAGTGGTTTATTCCAGTGCTGTGTGTCTCTTTCCGTCTCTGCCTTCTGGCAAGGCTGGCAGGGAGCCCCGTGCTGAATCAGAGCCTCACCCAGCACCGCTGAAGGGTTTGCAGACTGTAAAAGGTGGAGGAACGGGCAGGGACAGGGACACCAGCAGGCAGAAAGGCCAAGAGCTGCAGGGAAGATTGGGAGGGAAGGGGCATCACCATCCTGGGATGTCAGGCTGATGGGCAGCCTGGACAGACAGTGGGGGGGGACAGGTCTGGCAGTGGGGAGCGGGGGACAGTCTGAAACCACCCAAATGCCAGCACCACACAAGCCGCCTCTCACACCCACCTCCGTCCAGGGGAAAAACATCCCCTGCTGCTGCTGTGCTCCCCAGCTCCTGGGAGCCAGCACGGGGTTCTGCCTGTGTGGCTGGCCTGCGGGAACAGAGCACCGACTGCAGGGATGAAGGCACCTGGGGACATCCCTCCACATCAGCCTCCATAGGGGGGTGCCCTGAGGGATCTGCAAAACACAGGTCTCCCAGCCTGAACTGAAGCAACAGCACTCATTCACAGCGTGGTCCTTGTGTGCTGAGACCACCAGCCCAACCTCCATGGTCTCAGCGTGATCAGGGAGGAGGAGCGGGGCTCAGGCGCCTGTGCAGGGTGAGAAGCAAGGTCCCAGCTCCAAATGGGAAGCTCAGGCCTTCTCAGGGAGGACCGAGTGATGTCGCTAAAGAAGGACTGGGAGAGCTGGGATTGCTTCTGGGAAAGGCACTGTGCAGGTGGCTGAGGTCCTGCAGCTATCCCGGGAGCCGGGCTGGTGGCACTGGAGGAGCTGCTGCTCTCACCAGCTCCTCGCAGCCCTCACCCCCCTCAATGGGGGAGGCACTGCAGGGAGAGCTAAGTGGGCATGGAGCAGTGTGACAGCATGCTGGGTCAGTTTGAAAATAAAAATGGGAGGAAGCCACAACTGAGAAAACATTTGTTTTATTCTCTGCATGATTTATTTAACTCTTGCCAAAGGATGCATTAGCACCCCTGGCTTGTCCCACAGCACTTGCGTGGGCAAGAGATCAAGCAAACGGGGAGGGCGCTGGTGACCACAGTCATCTCGTGTCTCTTACCGCCTTTAGAACTCATGTTCCTACTCATGGGTAATCACTCATGCCAGAAAGGGCCATTGCTCCACCTGGAGAGAATCTTCCATCACCACAGATTGTGCTTTCCACTGGAGCACACTCCAGCTCCTTCCAGGCCAATTCCCAGCACACTCACTAAGCATTTCCATGCAATGAGGCGGGGAAGAGAAGCATTTCCTCAGGGAAGGGCAGGAGGCAGCAGGGCCAGGAGATGCAGGGGCAGCCCCAGCTCCTTGTTGTGGCTGATGGGAGGTGAGGCAGAGGCAACGGCCACAGGCTCTGGGCTGTAAACCCACAGGAGCTTTTTTGTCCCCACTCCCCTTACTGAGCTAACCCTAGACCTTGGCCTTGGATGAGCTTTAACCTAGAGGAAAAGCTGCTGGGGGAGGAACCACTGTGCAGCCTCACTCATCCTTTGGCAGCCCCTTTGCCAAACCACATCAGTTGGAGCTCGAGGCTTTGTCTCTTTCCAGCCCTCACCCTAAACCTCAACCTCACCCTAGGTCTTGGGTGTTGGCTGAGCCTTCTCAGCATCAGGAGTCCTGTCTCAAGGTAAAAAAAATATCAAAAAAAAAAATATTTCACAACTTTTCCTGTCCTTGGGCATCACACAGTGGAGTCTGGGGCTTTCTGAAAGTCCTGTGGAAGCTCTGGAGTGCCCCAAAAGCACCCAGAGATCTTCAGGTGCACCAAAAGGCACATGAAGAGTTCTGGGGCACACCAAAAGGCAAAACAATGCCTGTCAGGACACAGAAAGCCAAACAGATGGCATATGGATGTACAAAAAGCCAAGCCATGGGGTCTTGAGGGCACAGAAAGGCACTCTGAGGCTGGTGGAGTCACTGAATGGCAGATGGGGAGTGCAGGGGGCACCAAAAGGCCCAAGGAGGGCTTTGGGGCAAACTGAAAGGCACACAGAGGCTCCTGGGCTGCACTGGCAGGCAAATTGAGGCACCCAGAGGAATATGGGGTGCCCTGAGATGCACACAGGAGCTCACAGGATGCACCAAAAGGCACACAGAGGTATAGAGTGCATCCTGGAACGAACACTGTGGCCCTGGGACAGCAGAAGGGGCAGGACAGGGTGAGCTGGAGGAGAAGGATTACCTGGCCCTCCCCGAGAAGGGGGTGTGCAGGTCCGAGGGTGGCCCAGGGGAGCCTCCAGAAACATGGAGAGCATCTGAGGTCAGACTGTGCCCTTCAGGGGGCCTGAGCTGGAGGCTGCTCCGTCCAGCAGTGGGGCAGAGGGAGCTTAACATTGTCCTGGGGGACTCTGGGAGGAGGAAGAGAAGCAACTTCAAGGAAGAGAGCAACCTCTTACTGGTCCACAGGGGAACACTGTCTGGTGTTCACTGGTCCACTGTCTGTAACAGTGGGGTGCAGTCCCCTGGAGAAGGGCATGGACCAGGAAGCCTGCCTGGTTGCCCTGCCTCAATGTCCCCTGCAGATGCGGGGTCTCCTCCAGAAGTGGGGTTCTCTGCGTAGATTGTGGTAAACAACTGTGATGAAGCCCATGAAGGTGCAGAAGAAGATGCTGACCAAAAAGGAAAATGGTCCAATGCTCAAGAAGATGAGGTAGTGCTGGGCGGAGAGTGAGGTCTCTTGGCATTGCCTGAAGGACTCATTCCCGAAGGCCATGATCGGATACTTGTTCAGCTGCTCTGGGACTCTGCACAGGAGCAATGTCTTCTCTGGAAGAGAAAAGCAGTGCTGATGGCCACACTGGGCAGCTGGGACAAAGCAAGTGTCAAGGACAGAGGGGATGGCAGGTCTGTATGGGACAAATGAGACCAGAGCAGGAGGACAGCGGCCAGATTGACCATTATAGCCCAGGGCAAGGGACAAAGAAAGGGACCAGTGAGAGTTCAGGGCTCACCTGCATCCTGCACCTTGGGGAGTGGAATGGGATGGGACAGGGAGGTGGGAGCAGTGCTGGAGAGGACACTGGAAAATGGTTTGGGGGCAGGATAAGATGGGGCAGGGTGGCAGATGGGGCAGGTAAGGGGATGAGCCTGGTTCCCAAGGGACAGATGTGGGAAGCAGTGAGTAGCCAGCCTGGAGATGCCACAGAAGATGCTAGCCAGCACGAGTGACAAGCGCACGCCCAAGCTGGACACAAGCCAGGAGTGCATGGCAGTGGAGGGGAGACCTTGCTGGCAGAGTTGTCACTCTCCAAGGTTCATGGGGAAGAAATATGGGATCAGACCTATGTTCATGAAGGCATTGGGGAAGGGGTTGAAGGCACTGAGTCCTGGCCAGGTCAGTGGTGATGCCCATCCTGACACACAGGATCTTCTTGCCCCTCGGGTGTGCCCAGCACACCTTGCCCTCACCATTGCAGCACTGGTGCCACTGCTGGGGACAGCACTGGGTGCCCATCGTTGGGACATTGCCCAGCCCTCCTCTCCAGGCAATCCCTGCTGGTGACCAAGGACCACGGGTGGGCACCAGGTACCAGACCCAAGGTTGCGTCCACCCAAGCAGACACAGGAGCTGCCATAAGGACAGGTCCTGGGGAACCCCCACGATCAATGACCACACGAGCCCACAGTCAGCTGGCAGCCAGGGTGCTGGGACCTGCCTCAGCCCCAACAGGGTGACCAGACAGTGTGGAGCAGTCAGGGGGCTCAGGGACACGGTCCTCCGGGCACTCACCTTGCACTTTTTCCTTATTGTGGTTGAGCCAGCGCCAGAGGGGCATGATGTCGCAGCTGCACACCCAGGGGTTGTCCTGCAGGAGGAGGGCTCGGAGCTGGGGCAGGGACTGCAGCACCTCAGGGTCCAGCTGCTCCAGCCTATTGCTGCCCAGGTTGAGCATGGCCAGGCTGGTGAGGGGCAGGAAGGTTTCGGGGGTCAGCACGGTTAAGTAGTTGTTGCTGAGGTCCAGCTCCTGCAGCGCCCCGAGCCCCACCAGCGCCTGGGGGTGGATCAGCCCCAAGCGGTTGTGGGGCAGGCTGAGCAGCAGCAGCCCCGGCAGGGCAGGGAAGGAGTGTGGCCCCAGCACAGTGATGAAGTTGTAGCCAAGCCACAGGCTGCTGGTGTTGGTCGCCAGGCCCTGCGGCACCTCACGGAGGGCATGTGCGCTGCAGTCCACCTCCCCCGAGGAGGAGCAGCGGCAGGCGGCAGGGCAGGCTGGCAAGGGCGGCGGGCGCAGGAGAAGCAGGCAGACCAGCACCGTGCTGGGCACCCTCCAGCAGCCCATGGCTGCCCACCGAGGCGGCGAGGGCTCCCCGATCTCCGCTGCAGGGTTTCCCCCACCGGCAGGATCCCCACTGCCCGTTGCCTTGCCCAGATCCCCGTCGCTGCCCAGCACCCTCCGGTGCCGAGCAGAGGTACCAGGCTGCCAGGGGAACCGGTGGAGGTGCTCGGCTCCCCGCAGCCGTACGTGTGCCCCCCTGCACTGCTCGCCGCCACCCTCCCTCTGCAAACCCGGAGCGGGTTGTGATTCCGGCCCCAGTTTTCTTTGGGGTGGAGCTGCACTTTTTTTTTTTTTCAGCAAATATTTTTGCAACGCTGCCGGCCCTGGCAAGGTGCGGAGCCGTGCCCTCGTCCCTCCCTCTGCCAGGCACCGCTCCAGCCAGGTAAGCAGCCAGCTCTGCGTGGCCCGGCATTAACTGCTTGTGTGCGCTGCAGGCTGGAGAGATGGAAAAGAGCAAACCCAGACCTGTCTCTTGGCGCCCATCTTCCCCACGGGACATCCCCCGTGGATGTGCTGCCCCACCAGTCCAATACAGAGGTGTGTATGGGCTCAGGACCCCCTTAGCTGGCTGGTGTGGGATAAAGCTTAAATCATGCCATCGGCAGGTCTAATCCCATCTTCTATGCTGGCCCACCATGCCCAGAGGTCCTCAACGTGGAAGCCACAGGCCACCTGGCTGAGCCCAGCTTTTGACCAGTCTCTGATTGCCCCTGGCAGGAGACCACAAGGCATGCCAAAATGAGAAGGGCTGGGATGTGAGTCCCATGGGCCACTCTCCTCCTCCCCAGCAGGATAGCACACCTGCGTGCACACAGGGGGCACCCAGGAGCCCCAACATGAGAAGACATGGGAAAGGGGAGCCTGCTGGGCTGTAGCCAACTGAAACTTCTTTTCTGTCGCTCCAGAACAGCAGCACCAGTAGGAGAGGGCTCAAAGTCTGCCTCCACCCTGTTTACACCTGCACCAGTTTCAGACCTGCCTGAAGCCCCGCAGCAGAAGGCTGGAGAGGAGAGGTATCACCCCCCCAGTGCCACCATCCCTGGCAGAGCTCAGCAGACACCAGGGGACATGGCCAGCAGCACTTCATCCTACCCGCAGCCCAGAGCAGGGACATAGAGCAGAGACACTGTCCTCCACTCACACCCTTGCAGCTCCTGTCCTGCTTGGGACCCTGGTGGTCGTGGTCCCGCAGGAATCCCTGGCACCTCTGCCCCACGGCCAAAGGCTGGAAGGGCAGGAAGGCAGCGTGCAGCTGCACCCCAGGCCAGGACCGGGATGTTCCCAAATCCGGGCAGGAGCAGCAGGCAGGCGGTTTATTAATAGCAGCCAGAGGAGCTTTGGTTTGTTTATCTACCCTGCAGCAAACTCGGTTTACTGCATTAATCCCCATCTGGAAATAATTCAGAGGAATCTAACAGCCCAGCCCAGCCCCGAGTCAGGGCACAAACCCGCAGCCACGTGGAGCTGCAGCACCAGCTCACCACGGCAGCAGCTGTGGGCTGGATGGGGACCTGGGTTTTTAGGGAAAACCCTGTCCCAAAATGCTCTTCTTCCCCAGGGGCCACATTGCCCACTGCTTGTGGTTACTTGGGGTCAGGTGAGAAGTGCAAAATTCATTGGAAAAAAACAAAAACTATTAAAAGCAAGGCCATTTCCAGCTTTTGTGCTCAGAGAACTCAGGAGGCTGCAAACCCACCTCAGCTCTTCCACCAGACCCTCGCTGTCACCCCGTTGCATACCCCTATGGCACATGGCAGGAGAGATGTCCCCAGTGTCCTGCCTGCCAGGGACACCAGCCAAGTGCAAGGGCTGGTGCTGGCCGTGCCTGTCCCTGCTCCTGTTTTCCTTCATTGGCTGGTCCCGCTGCAATTGCAGGCTGGTAGCCCTTTGGGGTCCAGTACCCCATCAGTGCCACCACTGTCCCTCCACACACCCTGCCTGAGTTCCACAGCTCATGGGTCCCTGTCGTCGTCCCCTTCTCTGGAACAGAGGGGCCCAGCACCCTGCAGGAAGAGCCCAGGTCCCTGTCCCCAGCCAGGGCTGCACCCACCAGTGCCCCACTCCCCTGCTGCGGTTTTGGGGTCCATGCAGAGCCCAGGGCCAGCATCAGGAGAGGTTGCTCCAAGCAACACTGCCTGGCGGGGGCATGCTGATGCAGGACTCCCCCAAGGCATGGGGCTCAGCACCAGCCCTGCTCCGGCCAAGGGGTGTAAATCAGGGTACCTGGCCAGCAGGCCAAGAGCATTCCCACTATGAGGTGATGGGGGGCAGATTAACTCCTTCAGAGCCCTGCCACTGGCTGGGGGCAGCAGGGACGTGCACAGAGGAACACAGCAAGGACCAGGCTTCACAGCTCCATTCTGGTGCTGGGAGGACGTGGTGGAGCTGGGGTGGGAGCACAGAGGCAAGGACCTGGGGCTGAGGACAGGGGGACATATCCCCCTCCACGGTTGGAAAGACAGGACTCAAGGTGACGAGCTGAGCAGAGTCCTGCTGGCACCTTTGTACAGAGCTGTGCCCAGGGTAGGGATGGGGCCTGCCCAGACTTCCCACCACCCATTGTGGAGTATTTGGGGAGAAATGAAGATAGAGGGGAAAGTGTTAGCTTTTATCCCATCCTCGAATGCTTTAATTTATTGCATGTTTCCATGTCAGTGAAGATCAGAGGCAGGCAGATGCCCACTCCATGGTGTCCCTGAACCACACCATGCTTCTGCTGTCCCCACTGGGCACCTCTGCCCTGAGGCATCCCTGGTGCTCCTGCTCCCATGGCTGGAGCTCCCCAGGTTGAGCTTTGGTGGGCACCTCTCAGAGCTCTGACTTTTTATAGAAGGTGACAACAAGTGGCAAAATTGTGCATGGGCGCTGTGCATGGGGTGAGCGCTGTGCATGGGGTGGGTGCTGGGCTCCTCTGGCTGCAGCCCTGGCACCCAGTGCAGGGGACAGCCAAGCTCCAAGACATGAGATCACTGCTGGCCGCAGGCAGGCACAGGCTGGGGTCCCCTGCCGAGCCCCAAAGGGCAGACAGTGGTGCCCATTGGTGGGATATTGCAGGAGCTCACAAACCACATGGAAAATGGATGCAGAAAATGGGCTCTGTGGAAGGGCCACAAGAGCTGCACAGGTAACAGCAAACCCTGCCCGAGAACTGCATTAGTGTCACCCTGGTGCACCCCAGTCCTCCCCATTTGGCCTCTGTTAATCCTGCTCCCAGCTGTTTGGGCCCAGGTCCTCGCAGCCCCTCTCTGGGGTCAGGCAGGGAAAGCTGTGCTGGCAGCGAAGACGGTACCTGGAAAACAGCACTGGGGCTTGTGCAGGGGCTGTGCGTGGGTGTGCAGGCAGGGACGGGGAGAGCCTCAGGCAGGAAAACCAAACCTGGCACCAGCCGCAGAGCACAAGGCCAAGCAGGAGCTCCCAGGCTCAGCTCTCCTCCCGTACTGGAGCAAAGTAAGGGCTGGGCAGATAAATCCGAAGAGTTGGAGCAATGTGTTGTGGCCTCCTAACAACTCTGTCATCCTCTATTTCAACTGTCCAGCTACCCCAGTGCCCAAATTTCTCATGAAAAGGGCCAACAGAGCAAATGTTTAAAGGAAAGCAATCTGGCAGGACAGGTCACCTCTCCTCGTCCTGCCCCCACCTCAGGCAGGGCTCTCCCCAGGCTTTCCTGAGGCTCACCCACAAATCCGACCAAGACATGCAGCCCAGCAGGGCCAACAGAGCATTGTTTAATAGGTGTGAAGCTTTCAGTGTGCTGGACATGCTCCCAGAGCATGGCTGTGTACCTGCGCTCTGCCAGGCTCCCATGTCCCCTGCCTGGGGGATGCTTGGCGGGGGTGTCCCTGCCGCAGAGCCACATGCATGGGGAAGCTGGGGGTGAGCAAGCCTTGGGCCAGGGACCAGGGGACACCCATGATGGCCAGATGAGGTTTCTGAGTTGTCAGAGGGGCAGGCGGGTAGGATGAGGGCATGAGGGCATCCTCATCCTCTCTGTTGTACCCCAAATCCCGGCAGGGTGGGCAGCAAGCCCTGAGCAAGCTGAAGCCCTTTCCACGCTACCAGCACAGCACCACTGCTACTGTCCACATGTGGGTCTGAGGCATGGAATAGGGTCTCCAGAAGTGGTCTCAGACTGCAGCCCAGAGGCTCAGATGCTCACCAGCCCCCTCCTGGTGCTCAGCTCTCAAAGACGGCCGTCACCCCGCAGCACAGGCACGGCTGGCAGCAGCCACGCTGGGGGAACGGTGCTGGAGGCACCGTGTCTTGGCACAGCCCCACCGGCTGCTGGGTGATCACCTTCTCTTTGCACGAGCCCTTGGTGGCCGAGTCAGGCTGGGACCTGCCGGCCACCCGGGGATGATCCTTGTCAGCCTTGACGGCGAGGAAGGTGGCCAGGTCGAGGTCGAGCATGGCGACGCCGCCACGCGGCGTGGGGGTGTTTTGGCGGCACTGCGGGCAGGGGATCCAGCGCTGCTCATTGGCGACGGCGTCAAGGCGTTTCAGGCAGGCTTGGCAGAAGGTATGGCCGCAGTAGAGCCGGCGGGGCAGCCGGCCACCCAGGTCGTAGGAGGAGTAGCAGATGATGCACTCAACCCGCTGGCTGCCCCGGCTCGGGGTGCACGAGTGTGCCCTGACACACAGCCCTGTGTCCTCTGCCTGGGGGCTGCCACCAGCCTGGGACATCCTGGGGAGGGGAGGGCGAGAGGAGACGTCAGACCCATGGTCTGGGTGTGGGAGGCCACCTCTGAGTCCATCTGATGCATGCGAGATACGGGGACCTGGCCCATGCGGTGGGTTCCGACGGGCATCAGGGTCCCTGCCCAACATCTCTGCCAGCCCCATGGGCAGCCCTGCCTAGAAAAGCAGGACTCTGCCACTACAGAGGGTTCTCCTGCATCCAAGGGGGATACATTTTCCCTGCTGCCACCCTGCACCTCTACCAGGAGCTCCATCAAATGCCCCTTATGTCCCGTGGGGAATCAGGGCTGGTTGGACCTCAGCAGCCTGCCCAGGCTCTGGCTTGGTGAGGAATATGGGGTGGGCAGGAGTATGTTGGCTGGGTGGGCAGAGGAGCAGCATCCAGAGAACCAGGCAGTGCCACAGCCCTGCTCCTCGCCAGCCCTGTGTGTGCCAGGCCGCTGTGACACAGCTGGCAGCAGCAGGGGACAGGCACGCAGGCTGGCAGGGAGGAGTTGAGGAGTCCAGATTCATCTTAAGGGAGATCTGGTACCCACCAGCATATCTGCAAACCTCTCCTGGAGGCCACCAAGAGCCCACTCCCTCTTCACAGGTGACCTTAAGCATTTTGATATACACGGGCATCCCTCTCCTCCCCTCCTCCCCTGTCCCCAATCCCTACCTGTCCTGAGATGCTCCCCCAGGGCCTCAGGGGAGGTGGCAGGAGGGCTGCACTGTCCCAGGGGGCTGTGGCAGTCCTGTGGGGAGCATCGGGGGCCTGAGCTGCCAGGAGCTCCCCAGCCAGGTCCTGGTGGCTGTGGCAGCGGGAAGGGGCTCACCTTTCAGGGAGAGGCGCGCTACCGGATCTGCTGCTGGGAAGCCAAGCCTGGGAGATTGGGTTACAAGCACCCAGGTAACAAAGACCTCCGAAATCCAAGCCCCAGGAGCAGTCATTACCTGTCTGTCTCTGCTTCATTAGCAGAAGAAACTGTCCCCATGAGGCCAGAGAGCTCTGGGCTTCACTGTGGGTGGAGAGGGCTTGGACATTGGCTGAATCTGGGTGGCAGCAGCAGAGTCCTCCACATCCTCAGCCATCTCCTGCAGCCAGGCACATCTGGGCAGATGTCGGCCAGTGGAGACACCCCATCGCACTCCAGTCCACACATCCCCAGTAGATCCGGGGAACGGGGATGGCTGGAACTGGAGTGGGAGGGCACAGCACAGGGCATGGAGGGGCTGGGACTGGCACAGGGACACCAAGGCTCCAGTCTGGTCCTAGCTGGCAGTGCCCATGTGTGGGGTGGTGCTCCTTGTCCGGTGACAGAGGATGACTGCTGCCACAGACACGATGGTGACCTGGACCTGCTCCTCCAGCTGGGGCTGCGGGCTCTGGCCTTGGGGGCTGAGTTACCCCTGGCTCTGCCAGGGCCGATGCTCAGCACCAGGCTGGGGAGAGCCTAGCACTCCAGCCACGATCCAGCAAGGTTCATGACACAATGCACGACCCAGGGGAGGTGACAGCACCAGGGTGGTGGCAGGCTCAGTCCCCACAGCTGCCAGCCCCCTGCATGGCCCTTGGTCCAGAAGCAACAGAATCACTGCAGCCTCTGCACGGAGAGGGCTCCGAACAGGGGAAGATTTAAAACAGGGACTGTGGTAGGGGCCAGATCCCAGACCCAGGATCCTGGAGGAGAAAAGCGCATCCTGGAGCCAGGGCAGGGCTGCCGGGACACCCAGCAGCACTTCTGCGTGGGAGCAGGAGAGGGCAGCAGCTCCTGCTGCAGGCAGGAGCAGGCAGCAGTGCAGGCAGGGAGTCAGGCAGCGCTCTCCTCCGCTGCCTCCTTACCCAACAGTCCCGCAGCCCCCAGGCCGTCTTTCCAGCCCCCCTCGGCGGCAAGAATTGCGGGGTTTGCAAACCGAGAGCCTCACAGGGACGCCGGGCTCCGCAGAAAAACTCGCCCCCGTGACACCAGAGCTCGGGAGCAAGGCAGCAGAGCGGGCAGCACAGCACCTTCGGGGCACAGCGGCCATATCCTGACACAGGATCCTGATACATCCGCTGTCACAGGTGTCCCCTGGCAGTGCACATGGGATGCGTGTGCCCATGGGTCCCCAGGAGCAGGGGCGGCGGGGCTTTGCCCTCCCCTTGCCAGGGTGGCAGCAGGCAAGGGCTGGCAGGGCAGCCAGCTCAGGACAGGGCTGTGCCAAGGACCTCGGTTTTGGCCAAGGTGGGGACAAAGGGCCATGAGCCCTGGGTGGATCAGGAACCAGCTGTGTGGGATTCCTGCTGTGCCCTGGCCCTTCAGGTGCCACCCTGTGTGCCTGGAGGGAGGGTGGCAGCACCCTGGATGACAGCAGCCAGGCAGAGCTGGTGCCCGGATAGGCACAGCATGGCCCCCCCCCCAAGGCTGTGTGCCCAGGGACGTGCAGGCAGCTGGGTGCCTGGGGGTGTCCGGGCATGTCCCAAAGCTGGCAAGAAGTCACTCTCCCACCCAAACTGTGGTGGTGGCCTGGCTCACCTGCCACAGGGTGAGGTACAGAGCAGTCCCTTTGGGCCATAGGAAGCCCTGCCCAAAAAGACCATATGGGTGAGAGGGAAGTGCTTGTCTCTGTGCACAGCTGGGTGTACCTCTGGCATTGCCCAGGGGCCGTGACCCCCCCTTGGCTGCCTCTTCTTGCAGAAATGTGCACACACACACACACACGTACCCTGCTTGTCCTCCCACCCCACTCCGGACCCTGCCCACCCTCTTGTCCCCCTCCCCAAATGCCAGAAGAGGTGCATCACATCCCACTGAGGGGTTGTGCCCAGCTCCCCTTTGACACTTCTGCCCACCGCATGCAAGCCCCTGCTGTGGGGCTGTGCACCCCCGCTCCTCTGCCCTACACCCCACAGGCACAGCTCGGAGGAGGGGGAGCCCTAGTGACATGGGCTGTGCTTCTGCCAAGACACACCGGGTGACACTGAGGGCACACTGCCTGACACCAGCCTTCAGCCCTGGCTGGGCTCCATCAGCCCTGCTGAAACACCCAGATCTGGGCACACGGCAGGGGGGGTGGGTGTCTTCAACCAGCAGTGACACGTGTGGGTGGGAGATGTCTTTTCCTGTTCCCAGGACCCACCCCCGAGAGCTGCAGGGACCTTTGTCACAGCCGGGCAGGGAGCGGCACCCTCAGGGGAGTGCAAAGGTCTGAGCCAGATGAGCCAGAGCCGTGCATCACCACCCACTGCACACCCAGGAGGGGGCCGTCCCCCAGCACAGCCCTCTGCGCCCCCAGCACCCTTCAAGGATGAGGCACACCCAGGGAGCACCACGGGGCCCTGCACGGAGCTGCCCGTGTCACCCAGATCCCCTGCCCTCCTCTGCCCACCCCCCGGCTTTCCTGCTGCCTCCAGCTTAATCATTGCCCGGGTGCGTGGCGGGGAATGCTCTGCCCGGCCTCCCCCCGGCGTGTTTACCTTCGCCCCGGGGTTTGGCAGAGCGAAGGGCAGCGGTGACACATGGCACTGTCAGCAGATGCTGCGCCCTGTCAGTGCCCTGCCAGGGCCTGGCCAGGCCATCCCTCGTCCCTTGTCCCCCCCTGCTGATGCCAGCCCGGGGCTCTGACAAAGGCACCATGCACCCCTCGGGGACAGTTCTCTTTCTCCAAACTGCGTTTGTCCTGGGCAGAGCGTGTGGGAGCCCCAGGGCATGGAGCAGCCTCTCAGGGATGTGGGTTTCAAACAAGCCAAGGTGGTGACGTCACATCCCTGTCCAGCCCCACGGCGGGTGGGCTCTGCGGCAGGGCAGGGCTGGTGTCGGGGACAAGAAAGCAAACAAGAGGTGGATCTGCTCATCCCCGTGCCAGCACAGTCCCGGCAGGGAGAACAAGAGCACTCCTTGTGCAGGGCAGGCGCTGTGGGGCTGTGTCCCTGCCAACCTCCTCCTGCGAGCTGCACACCCCCCGGCCACCCACTGGCATGGGTCATGGGCCAGGCAGAGGGGTCAGGGCACGGGGGGCAAACTGGCAGGGCTCTGCCCTGCACCTCTGCCAAGTCACTGCCACCCCAGCCCAGAAGCTCCCAGGGGTGGTGGGTTTTCAAGGGTGGTAGGATCCTGGTGGTGGTGGGCTCCCAGGGGTGGTGGGCTCCTAGTTCTGGTGGGATCTCAGTGGTGGTGGGATCCTGGTGGTGGTGGGTTCCCAGGGGTGGTGGGCTCCTACTTCTGGTGGGACCTCAGTGGTGGTGGGATCCTAGTGGTGGTGGGCTCCCAGGGGTGGTGGGACCTCAGTGGTGGTGGGATCCTGGTGGTGGTGGGCTCCCAGGGGTGGTGGGCTCCTAGTTCTGGTGGGACCTCAGTGGTGCTGGGATCCTGGTGGTGGTGGGCTCCCAGGGGTGGCAGGCTCCTGGTGGTGGTGGGCTCCCAGGGGTGGTGGGCTCCTTACTTCTGGTGGGACCTCAGTGGTGGTGGGCTCCTGGTGGTGGTGGACTCCAAGCAGCGGTGAGCTCCAAAGCAGTGGTGAGCTTCCAGTGCTGTTGGGCTCCCAGGGGGTTGCAGCCAGCTGGAGCAGTGCTACAAAGCCCACCTAGCTGGCCCAGCCAAGAACCTCTCCCTTCCCCAGCCCGCCCTAAAGCCGGGCTCTCCCTTTTCAAGACAGGAGAGTGATCCAGCTTGGCAGGATTGGGCTGAGCACCAGCCAGCATCACCAAGCAGACAGGAGCAGGCTGTACTGGAAGCGCCTGGGCGAGGGGGGTGCTGGGCCTGGGCTGGGAGCAGGGCGGCAAGCAATAGCCAGCTGAAGAGCTCACGTGCCACTGCTGCTGCCGCAAGTCAGCCGTGCAATGGTTAAACCTGAGTTTGAGGGGAGTGCGTCCCCAGCACTGCCCTCACACAACCTGCCAGGGTAAGCAAGAAATAACACGGGACTCCCGGAAAAGCCAGGGTGGAGGGAAGAGGCGTACCTTGGCAGGAGAGGAGACGGCTGTAATTTTATTTGCAGCACCCTGAAGTCATCTGCTAACACACGCGCTCTTTCCAAGCCCCTGCCCCTGCAGACCAGGCAGTTCCTGCAGCCGCCGTGGCTCTTGCGCAGCCGCCGCCTGGCAGCTCGACCGCCCGCGGGACGCCAGCACAACGGCCGGCTTGTTCCAGGTCGGTGGCGCCAGCCCCAGCCAAAAATCCAGCCCGGAGCCACCCCAGCTCACTGCAAAGGGGCCGGCGGGCTCCTTGCTCACGTGGAGGTGCCGCAGAAGGTGAGCGAGGGGGATCTGCATCCCAAACGGGGTGCCCCAGTGCTACCCCACTGGTGGCACTGGGCCAGCCCTTGGCACTGGACCTGGCTATAACGTGGTGTGGAGCCCTGAGCGGGGATGCAGATGGTGTGAGGGGGCTGTGCCCAGCACCCCATGAACCGGAGGAACCAAACGGGGTTTCCTGGCACAGGGATGTTAACACCTGCACCCACACTGTGCTGTCAGATGCTGTTATGGAGCACTTCCTAGCACTCTGCCACTTTGTCCGTCTGTCCTTTCTGCCTTCTTCCCTCCATCCCACGAGCAGCGTGGTGAGGAGGAGCGGTACCCAGCTGGAGCTCGGTGCAGGGTGCTGCAGGATCCCCATGATGCTGCATGGGGGTAACCATGTCCCCCATCCCAGCTGGGGGCATGTCCCTGGCTCCTCTCCACCACTCCAAGACAGCAGTGATGATGTCCTCCTCTGCCACGCGTGCAGGGCTGCCATCATCCAAACCTACCCTCCGGCACACGGGCAATGCCTGCACCTTCCCCGGAGCTGGAGGCTTCAGCAAGGGTCAGCATGTAGGATCACAGGCTCAACATGCTGTCTCGTCCCCAGTGTTGGCACTTCTCGGTGGCATCTGTGTTGGCACATAACATCAGCAAGGCTCCTGGGCTTCAGTGGAGCAGAGGGGACTTGCCTTTCTCCCCCATACCCCACACTGAGCTCTCAGGACCTGGCAGGTGCCCATCACCGGAGTATCTGGCTGCAGAGTTCATGGGTGACAGCCAACAGCAGAGTCCAACTGGTGCCACCTCCCAGCTGCCAGCTCTGCCAGGCGCTGGTGCAGCACCCTGGGGTGTCCAGGCAGGGCAGCCCCATCCCTGTCCCCCATGGTCAACATGTCCTGTGGGTGCAGCGAGGGCATTTAGGAGATGACGCAGTGGCACTTTCTGCAGCAGGGGCAGCACTTGCAGCAGCTGCATTCCCCGCCGGCCTCCCTCTCCTGGCCCTTGGGTGACTTGTCCAGGGTGACGGTGTAGAAGGAGTTGGCCGATTCCCCATTGGGCATCTTCATGCTGGCATAGGGATTGTAGGGACGAGACCCGGTCTTCTCCATGGAAATGGTCGGGCTGTTCCAGCTGTCAGCATAGTCCGCCTGCTCCTCCACGCTGTCGGTGGGCACAACGGCAGGGTTGGCGATGACGGTGGGCTCGTCCTTCAGGTACTGAGTGATGAAGCTTTGCTGGAACTGTTCCCGTGGGATGTTGACGCTGGCGTAGGGGTTCTCCAGACTGACGCCACGATCCATCTCCCTGCTTGTCATCAGCACGCGGGGGCAGCTGGCATTGCCCACCTCCTGTGAGACAGAGACCCCATTAACCTGGGGTGCAGGGGTGTCAGTGCTGGAGCTTTTCTCACAGCCCAGGGAAGGAACCCCCAGCAGACCCCATGGGTTTGGGAGCAGGGCATAGAGCTGTGCTCCCCTCTCCCTCCCAGCACCAGGGGACCCTGATCTGTGACCCGTACATTTGGCTGTGTGGCCCTAATGACAGAGCTGGGAGGGGAGGGTGACACCTGGGCAGGAGAACATGGGGGTGGGCAGAGTGCTGAGGGGTGGGAGGG
>JAOXNO010000008.1:11891709-11906217 GCA_028565335.1 Limnodromus scolopaceus
GCTCAGAACCCAGTACAGCCCACCAGTTCAGACCCCAATACAGCTCCCCCAGCTCAGAACCCAGTACAGCCCACCAGCACAGGCGCTGCTCTGCTCCCAGTGCAGCCCACCAGTTCAGACCCCAATACAGCTCCCCCAGCTCAGAACCCAGTAGAGCCTCCCCAGTTCAGATCTGAGTACAGTACACCAGCATGGGTCCTGCGCTGCCCCAGTGCAGCCCCCCAGCTCAGACCCCAGTAGAACACACCAGCACGGACCCTGCTCTGCTCGCAGACCAGCCCCCAGCTCACAGCACACCAGTATAGCCTCCAGTACAGCCCCCCAACTCATCCCTGTCCCCAGGGTCAGTCCCCATGCCGGGCCACCTTTCCTTGCCCTGCCCCATAGGCATCTTGCAGGGTTTGGGAGGAAGAGCACAGCCTGGACAGTGTCCCATGCAAGGTGGCAGTGTCACCGGCATGATGACTGCCATGCAGCAGCTCCACGGTGTCCCCCCAGCTGTCCCCAGGGTATGGAGACACCCGGCCTGGGCCTGCAGGTCCAACAGCTCCTTGCAGCAAGGCAGCACCGGCAAAGCAGGGGTGTGGGGAGCAAGGCACCCCATTTCCACCCACTGCAGGGCTGTAGCTCCAGCAATGCCCTGGGGCGCTCCTCGCCTGCGCAGGACCCCATGATCCGGCGTGTGGGAGGGTGGCTGGGTCACAGGTCTGGTGTGGCACCGCTGTCCCTTCCTGTCCTAGCCTGCTCCCAGGGACTGTCCCCGGCTGATTCATGCCCCGGGACCTAATTGCTATTTACATGGTGGCACCAAGTTCACTGAACTGGGGTAGGAAGGTGGTGGCACTGGCCCCACTGGGGCACGGGCAGGGCCAGGATGGCGCACAGCCCCGAGGCTGCCAGGGAAAGGGCTGGAGGCCACCGGTTCGCTCAATCCCGGCTGGAAGCAGCTCCTAGGATGGGGTGGACAGGTCCAGCAGAGCAGATGCTCAGGGAATGGGATAACTCAATGGGAACTGGCACTCGGGGAGCTCAGACCCGGGCATGAAGCCCGCTCACGGAAGATGGATGGGCAGCAGAGACAGAAGGATTGAAGCTTCCTTCCTCCTGCACCCATCCCCGCTGGCCTCAGCCACTGGAGACAGGGGGAACAGGTCTGTCAAGGCAGCCTGCTGAAGCAAGAGCTGCTGCCACTGACTAACACCAGGGTGGAGAGGCTCTCGTGCAACAGCTCACTTCCTCTCGATCCTACCACAAACAACGGCCGCTGCCAACGCTGTAGCTCTAGCAATACCCGCGGGTGATGCTCACCCAGGACGGGGACCCCAGGAACTGGAGCACGTGGGATGGCAGCTCGGTCCCACGCAGGAGCCAGCCAGCAGCATCCCACCCCAAACTTCTCGCTCCCCACGCTGGCACGCTCACATCAAATTCATCTCCCCAGGAGACAGGCTCCTCCTGCCCATCCATGATCCTGATGCCACCAGGGAAGTGCTAGCTGAGTAAACCCAGCCCCTTTGCCAGGCCCTGCACCTGGCTGGGGTAATCTCAGCCCAAGGATGATGCCAGAGGTGGATCATTTTGCTGGCTCCTTTATTCAGGCAGAGTTCGTGGGGAAGGGGGAGCAGAGAGCCAGGCTTATGACCAGGTTTCAGACTGGAAGCGCTGGGACCGTTCCAGGGCTCTTAAATGCTCCTCTGCTTCGGGGGGTGACAGGCCACCTTCCAGCTGCAATACCGACTGCAGGGCTTCGGCCACCGCCGCTGGCATCTGCTTAGCATTCCTGGAAGAGAGAGCAGGCGGAGCAATGGAGGACGAGGAGGAAAACGAGGGCCCATCTGCAGCCCCAGAGCTCTGGGAAAGCAGCCCATCGGCAGGGCACCGGTCCCTGCGGCCGAGCCCCCCGCTCCTGGCACACAGCGTGGGCTGCGGCTGCGCCGGGGCAGTGGGAACCTGCCTCACCCCGCAGCACAGCCTGCCTGGCACAGGATAAATGACAGGCTTGGAGAGGCAGCTCCTACCACTCCCTAGAGAGCAGCGCCGTTAGCCACGCAGGGCTTCCCAGCGCTGGCATTTCCAGGCAAAGACCTGGCCTCGGTAGCCAGTCCCCGGCAAAGGAGCATCACTGCTCAGTAGCCTTAACTCCAGCCCCTGGGTTGCTCCATTTCCCATCACCCTCATTAAAGGGACACGGGGAATATGCACGAGTCATGACTTCGCAGCAGGAGGGCAGGAAACTGTCCTTTCATCTCAGGGGAAACATTCGATGGAAAACATGTCTGATCCTGGGCTGGGTAAGGCCACTGCTGTGAAGGAGCAGCCGCTTCCGTCCCTCTGCTGCCTCCTTTCAAGAAACCTGAAATGATTGTTTTGATGGCCACATTTGTAACCAAAGCCGGTTCAAACCTCAAAATAAAGAGAAATGGTGAAGAAAACATGAGCTCCCGTGTAGAAAATACCCAAACAGGATTCAACACTTCCAAGCGCGATTATTTCTTATGGGAAATAAGAAATTTTCCTGGAGAGAGTTTCATTTGACGAACTGACTGTGCAACAGAAAAAAAAAAAAAAGAACCAAAAAAAACAACTAATAAAAAATTTCCCAGGCTGCTCCAATTGGCACGAGCATCTGGCAACGTCCTTGCTGTTTCCCAAGAACAAGGCAGAATTCTGACTTGCGTTTGAAGCTGATTAACATCCCAAAATACACAGAAAGGAGGTCTTCTTTTTTTGGAAGAGTCATATCGTCTCTGAGTCAGGCACTGATATGCAAGTGCAAGATAATGTAGCCGGGCTTGTGATGGAAAACATGTCAGATATCTATTTTTTGCAGAAAAAGAAAGACATTTTCAACCCTTATGGGCCCGGGTGAGATAAGCTGGGCACAATCAGAGAGGAGATACAGCCCTGGCTCCCCAGAGCCTGCCCCACCAGCAAGGGCCCGGGAAGCCAGACACACTGTACGTGGCCCAGAGCTGCTTCTCAGGGACACGCAGCCCCAGATTCGCTTCCCCCATCTTTCTCCCAGCATGGCTGAAACTGTGAATACAATTTTTAGGGGGAAAAAAAAAAAGGGGGGCCATTTTAAGGCTACATCACCTGCACCTTCCCATTTGGCTCCCCCACTGCGGGCCAGGGGGGTCACTGTGACCCCTGGTGTCTTTACACGCGGTGTGGGCTGTTCAGGAGGGGTGGGCAAGTGTCCACTGCAGATAGGACAGCTGCCGCTTCTACAAGGAGGATGAGGTGCTCATATCCCACCTGCTTGATCGGGACTGAGAGCCACCCCATGCCAGGGACAAAAACCCCAGCGAGATGGGTCTTGGAGCAATCCCCATGTCCAAAACACCACCCTCACAGCCAACCCAAACTCCTGCAACGGGGAGAGCTGTGCAAGCCTTGCTCTTTCCAAGACACTGATCCTTTTTTGGCAGCCCCCACGGTGTCTCCATCAGCACCAGAAACTAGAAAAGAGGATGGAAGGAGAGGACAGAGCCATCAGGACACCATGTCCAGTGGTCACCCAACAGCTGCCCAACCGTCTCAGCATTTTGGGCTGTGGACGGAGGCACAAACCCACGTCCCAGCTGCAGTTTGATGGAGGAAACGAAACCTAAACCCCAAATCTGTGGGTAGGAATCATCAGTTTGGGGTAAGTGCCCCAAAAAGCCCTGTCATGCAGCGAGGCACACCGGGTCGGGCAGCAGTGCTGGTGCAGCAATGAACAAGGCGGTGGGCGGCCTGGCCTCTGCTTCCTGGACCGTAAACAAAAATCTCCTTCTCCCAGGAATGCGGCGAGGCAAGTCTTGCCCTCCAGGACACCGGGGAAGTTCCTGCTCTCGTGCAGGACAGGCAGGAAAGAGCCTCCTGCGATTGTTGCTCATGTCAACAGCACAGCACAGGTTTGCACAGCGCTTTCCAGGTCATGGAGTGCACGACAAACACTATTGCCAGCCTCTCACCAGCTCCAGGAGCCCAAAAGCATTTCACAATGCTCACCCCGGGCAGCGGGTGAGCAGCCTCCTCCCTGCCATACAGGCAGCGACAAGGGCAGGCAGGTTAAGGGCTTTGCCCAGGAGAGCAGCCACAGAGCCATGAACGGAGCTGCAGATGTTCTGCCTCCAAAGGCCAGACCCCACTTTTGGCTAATGGTTTGAGATTTCCTGTCAGCCTAAGGCAAACAACCACCTTGTGCTGTCAGTGGAGGCGGGCTACGGCGCAACGTGGTTCATCCCTGCCCCGGGAAAGCAGTTTTGGGTATGAGGAGCCAGCCAGAATGCACCAAGGGTCCCAAAAGCTATTTTTCATGAGCCTCAGCCCCAGTGGAGTGCTCCTATATTGTGCTTTAAAAGCCTCCTGCCCATCTGAGCAGCCACAGAAATCACATAAGCCTTTTTCTCTGGTTTCACCAAGCCCCAATGTGTGTGAAGAGAGGCCAGGGCTCTCCCATGTATGCATTTGCCATGGGTCAGAGGCCAGGTTGCCCGCTTTCAGGTGATGCTGGTCACAGGCGCTGGCAGTTGGAGGGCTGGGCACAGGGAGCTGGAGCACCTTCTCCACAGTGCCAGCTCTGCCCCTTCTCACCTGAGGGCAGCGTAGGTGAGAAACAGCCCTCTCAGCCCAGGACTTGTGGAGCAGGACATATGGTGAGAAGGAACGAGCAGGTCCTTCTGTGGTGGTCAGTGCAGCCCCCAGAGATCTGCCAGGGTGCAGGGTGTGCTCCTCTGGGGGCTGAGCTGAGAGAATGCAGATGCCTTGATGCGATACGGCATGACGTGCAGCCCCACTCCCCCGGTCCTGGTGCAGAGACCTCTCACTCACCCAGCCAGGTAGATGTGAGCTTTCCCGCTGCTCAGCAGCTCCCACACCAGCCTTCGGTTCTCCCGGATGCGGTGCTGAACATAAACCTTCTCCTCCTGCAGGGAAACACGGCGCTGAGCCCACCAGCCCAGGCAGCAGCCCCAGCTGCATGCCCAGCGCCTGGGGACTGTTCTCAGGAGGTTTTTGCAAGAGTCTGGGGCAGTGCAGCCCTCCCCAGAGCAGGGGGCACTGGGAGAAGCAACTGGATCAACTCTACAGAGAAGGGGATCCCCACACCTCATGTCAGTGCCTTGGGACGGGCTGGAGGGAGACGGGTGCATCAGCAAGAGCTTCAGTAGGGAATGTGCCCCCAAATCCTTTGGCTGCCCCCTGCCTGCTCCAGCTCTGGTGACCAGCCAGGGTCATGAAGTGAGGAGTCCCTCTGAGTGTTTCCCCCCTGCTCTCTGCTCTCCCAGCATGGGCAGAGGAGGCTCGGTGACACCCGTGCCAGGGCTCCCACAGGGCAAAGACCCTTCCCCACAGCCTTGCCTGTTGGTCCCAGCCCTGTCACCTGCTGGAGGCCAGAAACAGTTTAGAAGGGCAGGAATCTTGGAGAGACAGCCTTGGTCCCATCAGGGACTGGATACAACTGGCTTTTTCGCAGCACAGCCCAACCAAGGAGAGTCCCCAAAGGGTTAATCCACAAGACTTCACTGCCTACGGCTCTGGCTCCTGCCCAAGAAGAACACCATTGCCAACGTGCCTGAATTCACTGCGGGCCCAGACAGCTTCTCCTCCTCCTCCGTGACAAAGGTGACAGTGTGATGGAGGCCAGGCCCTCTGCCGCGTGTTCCACCACGCTGGGCTCTGCACAGCGCTGAGCTGAGCCGCGGGCGCAGCCTCCGCCCCACGTCCTCCTCTCTCCCACCCAGCCCCAAAGGCAGCGAGGCTCTCGCTGCATCTCAGGCTCCCTGCACGCCGCAGTTCGGAGGTGTGCATGGGAACAGTCCCCAGCCCCGGTTGTCACGAGAGGTAGTCACCGTGCGGCAGCAGGTCCCATGCAGCTCCACTGGTTGTATCGCACTGGAGAGTCAGGTCACCCCCGGGCACAGCTCCACTGCCCCAACTTGGCTGCCGGCCACACAGGAGGTGAGCAAGCCCTTCGCAGGCACCAACACAGCCAGCTGGTCGCTCAGATTCAGCATCATTAACATTAATCAGCTAAGTGCTGACAGAGGCTCTGCGGACGAGGTTAGGGCTCCGAGCAGGTCGTTTAAGGACCTGCAGCTACCTAGAAACCAGAGCACCCCAGTGACAAACATGGGTCACGACGTCTCAGCTAAACCCCGGGGCATCCTGCTGAGAATTAGCGACAGGCGCATTAGGCTGGGATCAGTCTGCACCAGGGGGCAGACGTGATGTGACAGAAGGTCACTGCAAAGGGGACCTTACAGGGCAAAGAGGGAAATCCTGCTCAGCTGTGGAACATCCCAGCTTCTGCAGATTCTTTGAAAACAAACTTTATGATGAGTTAACAGCTGTGGTACCTCCTAGAGCCGCAGGTACAATAGCCCAATGTGGCATATCCCACCTGGCTGCATTCCCACTCGCCTCCCTGTTGCAGCACTGCAAGGACTTGGCGGCAGAAGACCCTTAGGACAAACTGCTTCACCCCTCAAAGCAAGCAGAGAAGAGACTGGGAGGCACACCCTGAAGCAAGTCCCGTCCCTCCAGAGTCTGCGAGGGCAGGAGGAGGCTCTGGGGCCACTCTGCAGATTTGAGGAGCAGCAAGGCCCCCCTTTGCTGTGTGAGCCACCAGAAAAAAGACAGGCTGGTCATCCAATGAACCTCTGCAGCGCTGCTCCTGTTCATCAAAGACTTGGAAAGCCTTCACAGAGGCATTCAACTCATGCCTTACAAGTGACAGGACAAAAGATGCTGGCTTCATGTCAATGCATGCACACTGCCAGGAGAAAAGGACCGGGGCAGCTGAGCTACCTAGAAATACCCATTCTCACTGACCCTTTTTGTCAGATCTCTCTACTTCAAAGGCAGGCTGAGCTTTCAGTGCCATCAAGGGACAGGGGAAGGCACTGAAACAGAGTCCCAGCTCACAGAACCTCTCTGGCCACATAAAAAGCCCTGCAGCCCAGAGAGGGGCTGAGAGCTGCCCACCAAAGACACTGCCTGGGAAATAAGGGAGGAAAGTGAGGGGCTGAGTTGTGGGGGTGCTCGTACCTCCAGGAAGGTTCCTCCGTGCAGGCTGAGGCTCGGGAAGAGCTGGCACAGAGGCCAAGCTCCTCAGCTTCAGCCAGTGATCAGAGGGACACAGTGGGAAGGGTGACACTCAGCCAGGAAAGGTTATTGCCTGGTGACTCGCCCACCCCGAGAGGCTTGGGAGCCTTTTATCACTCACGTGGTCCAGCCAAACAAAGCTGGCTAACGCCTTATCTGAGGCCAGCCCTGTCTGAGCACCTGAGGCAGACACGTCCCGGCTGGGCAGCGGCACTGCAGTGCTGTTGGGGATCCTGGCCAGCATCGAGGTGGTGTGGGGGAGCAAGCTGACCACGGTGCCTCCACACCAGGCCTTCCGCAGGCCATGCCAACAGGTACAGGGACCAGAAACACTGGCAGAACCTCATCAGTGCTGCCTGAGATGCTTCTGTATCCACCCTCCTCCACTGGAAACTAACCTGGTCCCTGGAGAAGGCCGTGAAGAGTGTCAGGAAGCCCTTTGTCACCAGCTCTTCCCACTCTGCCTGGCAGTAGAAGTCCTTGGATTTCTGGCGGCAGCCGAAGAACAAGCAGTTCCCTGCAGAGAGCAGACCAGAAGGGCTGTGCTGGGTGGACCAAACATCCTGTGAATGCTGGGGACCATCGGTGCCTCTAAGGCTGTCACCTCTTTGCCAGGTCTGGCTGACAGTCCTGACCTGGAAGAACCAGGAAGACTCAGGAACCGCGTGACCATTAAGCCAGGTGGCTTGTGGCAAACCAGAGGCCCCTGTGGGCTGGGAAAGCAGGAAGCGGGGCAGGTAGGGCAAGAAGAGCCCTCTGGGGCTGCCTGTTCCCCTTGAACAGCCTCAGCTTCCTGTTGAGACCCACAGCTGAGCCAGGGGAATGAGGATGGGTCAAGGGCAGAGGCACAACTCCTTATGCAGCAGAAGACGGGTTCAACAACCCACCTCCACTCACTGAGAGCCAAGAAAGAGCCTCTGCAGAGCCCTGCCCTGACCCAGGGAGCAGCCTTGCAGCACAGCCTGTGCACAACCACACAGGTTGCACGAACTGGGCTCTGGTCCTCACCTGCCCCAGAGCCCAGCTTGCTCCCACTCACACACAGCAAAGCCTGGGCCTGTCCACACCCTCAGGAGCCCCAAGTCCCTCCTGCTGAATGCAGACCTGCCTACAGCAAGGGACACCCCATGTCCCTCCCAGGACCATCTCTCACCTCTATGTCCTTGTGCCACCCGCTCCTGTATCGCTGCTCGGAAAGGTGCCACCCCTGTGCCAGGGCCAATCATGATCACGGGGGTGTCAGGGTCAGCTGGGAACTTCATTCCTCCTTTCTTCACCCAAAGAGGCACCCTAACATCACCTGCAAAACAAACAGACTGGCATCACCCCACCACCACTGCACCGGTCACACCCCGCAGAGGGCCAGCCAGGCATCCAGCTCTTCCGGGATGCTCCAAAGATACGGACAGCACCTGGCTTACCACAACCCTGGCACCAAGGCACCCCTGCTGCCACAGGGACACTACGTGTGTATGAAAAGCACTTCAGCCATCTCAGCATGGTCTCTGCAAGCACCTGAGTGAACCCCAGAGCAAGGCAAGAGCCCCACCCACAACACATGGGTTGTGGGACACAACCGGTCCTCACACAACCGGTGCTAGGGAAGTCAGCGCTGGAGGCAAGCAGATCCCGATCTGGGTACTCAGAGAAGACACAATCTTGCCCCGGAGTCACACAGAGGAATTCTCTACCGTCCTGCAGCAGCGAGACCCTGTGAGCTTTTCACATTTGCCTGGGGACTCGGACAGAGGGGTTTTGTGGTTAGAGCAGATGACCACCATGGCACAGGCTTCACATGACAGGATGGATGTGCTCAAAGGAAGGACAATCCTTCCCAGAACTGGTGCTATGGGGCTGGAGGTTTCCAGCTATCAGAGCATTACCAGTTCCAGGACACCAGGAGTGGTCAGCAAGGCACGCTGGTGCTGGGAGCAGGAGTGTTGAGCAGCTGGGAGAAAACCAGGACCTCGGGGTGCTCAGGGCAAGCTGAAGGAGCCCACCATGCTCTGACGAGGATGGGAGCAGTGAGGAAGGATGACTACTCCGAGTTCAGCCCATCCTGCCAAGCCAGTGGACTTCAGCTCCCCACTCCCCGCAGTGGTGGTGCTCCATCCAGGGTCCAAGCAGCTCCAGCGTGTGGCCAGGACACACACAGCTCCACTGCAGTCCCATGGCATCAGCTCTGTGTGCTGTGGCAAGCACATGGGGTTTTCACAGAGTCCAAGCAATTACCTTGCTCTGGGTTGAGAGAAGCCAACCAGGTAGAGCAGAGACCACGGCGGGGTTTGCTGAGCCGCGTCTTGTACCGCACTACTGCCATGAGGATTTGGATCCGGTCAGGGTGAGCCTGTGTCCAGACAAGAGCCATGAGAAATTAGAAGACATCGAGCACATTTCTGCAGGAAGAGTCCAGTGCCTCCTCCAGTGACAAAGCCTGTGCCCAGCTCCTGCCAGGGCATCTGCAACACTTGTCCCAGCCTGAAACAGCCACTTGGACATAGAATGGAGCATACCCTTGCCCAAAATCTTTCCAATGGGGAAAGGGGTTTCTTCCAGAGAAGCACAGCTGCAGGAATGCTCTGCACAGCTGGCAACAGTGACAGAGACTGTCCAACCCCTGAGGTCCCCATGGAGGGCAAACACCACCCGTGCATGGGCTGACATCTGCCAAGCCACCCGGGCCATGTCCCACTGCCACCTCCCGGCAGCAGCGGGAAGCAGCACTCCCCCTTCCCATGGCCACACCACCCAGGGAAGCTCCCAGTTCCCGCAGCCCACCACTCCCCACGACAAGGACACCAGAGCTCTGCAGTGCTCTGTGCCAGCCCCAGCATTTGCAGGGCTGCAGGAGAGCAAGTGCTCTAATAAGAAGGCTGGCATCCAGCACGTCAGCTCGCCATGTGCTCACAGCAGATCCGGGGCTCGGGTGCGCTGTGGGTGCTCAGAGGGCCCGGGAGCACAGCCTGAACATCCGTGGCATGCATGGCACCAACGGTCAGCCCTGGCCCTGCCTGACCTTCCGCTCATAGCCTGACACGAGGCCGAAAAGGGCCGAGCTCTCACCAGCAGGGAGGAGGCAATGGAGAAGGCGCGGGGTCTGATGCGAGGGATGAGGTCCAGCAGGTAGTCGGGCAGAACGGCACACGTGGTGTGAGGGAAATCCCAGAGGGCCTGCAGAGCCAAGGGAGGGTGAGACCTAGGGCACCCCAGAGGGCAGCCTGCCCGTTCCTCAGGGTGGCACAGACTGTGCTACATTGCTGTGACACGTTGGCCTTACCCAAAGGCACCAACTGCCCCCTCCCATCTCCCTCCCCTCAACCCCAGGCCGCAGCACAGGGACCACCACAGAGAACCAAAAGCGTTTGGAGCAGGTCTTAATCACCAGCGGAAACTCAAAGACACCACAGAAAGTGTGTGAAGTAGATGAAATTCCCCAGCCAAGAAATTATGGCTCATCATCTGCCTGGGTGCTTTATGCCTTGGCACAGCCCTCACGGAGCAGGTTTGCCATGCTCCCCCAGCCCTACCTCCAGAGTGGTCCGGCGGGGCCGATTGCAGTAGCTGTACAGCTCTTCCTGGCCCTGTGCAGAGCTGAACTCCTGCAGCTTCTCCCGCTCCAGCTCATTCGTAGAGAAGTAGGACAAGAGCTCAAAGAATGAGCGCCGTGGCACACAGGAGATGTCCAGGTAGTGGGTGACCAGGTACCGGATAGTGCAGGGCTGCGGCAAGAGGGCAGGGAGGGACGTACCTGCAAGGGCAAGCAGCAGGAGAGCTCAGTGCCAGGACCGGAGCAGGACACCTGAGCACCACCTGCCTGCTGCCCCCGCAGCTCTGGCACCCCCTAGGATGGGGCAGGGGTGTGAACAATCCCACTGGGGTCTTGGGCTGGGCTGGGGGCTGCAGGATCCTCCACGCCCTGGGCTGGGGGCTGCAAAGACAAGGGTACAGGCTGGACTCCACTGGGTTCCTCCCACTGGCACCGACCCTAATGTGGGATCCAGACACGCAGAGGACTGGGAGGGAAGGAGAGCCCCCACACTGTGAGACAGTCTGAGGCCCTGTATCCATCAGCCACTCCCAGCTCCCAGGTCTAAAGCAAAGGAAAAGCAGAGCTCCAGGCTAGGCCAGAGCTCAGGAAGCTGCCCGGTCCTGGCAGGGAGGGAGAAGAGCAGCGGGCAGGACCTACCAGGCTCTGTGGGCTTCAGCACAAAGCGTCTGTCTGGATCCAGGCGCAGGAGCTGGCAGAACTGCTCCACGTCTTCGGGACAGTTCTGGGGCTGGATCATCACCACGTCTCCTGCACTGAACCTGCGGATGCAGCGGGACCTGCCGAGCGCAGCCACAGGGCAGGCGCAGGGGCACAGCACCACTATCCCCACCAGCCCCCGCACCTCAGGAGAGCCCACAGCTCAGCCACATTTCCAATGTCACTAATGTTGTGCTCTCTAAGGCAAAGAAGGCTGGTCCACAGGCAGGACCCACGCTGCCACACACCCCTGCCTTTGTCATGGAGAGGGACAGCGCAGCAAGGAGCACATCCATGAGGCTGCCACCTCAGGTATCACAGAATAAGGGGAGTGGAAGAGGAAGGCAGGCTACGGGACACGCCATTCCGCACAGCAAGGCTCGGGGGAGTCAGGGAAATGCTTACATGATCCCTGAGCCCGTGACGTCGAACTCAATGAGCCGGACATCCTGGAAATGGGATTCTGCTGTGACCCGCTGATTGGACACCATCCGGGCAGCGAAGGGATGCAGCTCAGAGGCCACAGCCCTGGGCGCTGTTGGCTGGAGTAGGCCACCATTGGGGTGTGGGGACTCCTCATCCAGGTAGTGTAGGGTGTATTTTGGGGGCAGACTGTGGGGAGAAAAGAAATGCAGCGTGGTTACCTTCATGTCACAGCTCCTCTGCTGCTATAGTGTCAGAGGCTTGAGGCAGGGAGAGGCCTGAAGTCTCCCTCCGTATCCATGATCTGTTGTCGCTGTCCCCTAGAGCTGGCCTGTGGTAAGGGAATACAATGTGCGCTGCCAGGAGAAGGAGATCCCAAAGGCTGCAGAGCAGGCAGAGGTAGGCTGGCTTGGTCCACAAGCTTGGCAGGTCTGCCGAGAGCAGAGGGACATCAGGACAACAAGAGGGGCAGAACCCTGCCAGGGCAGCTGCCACATGCACCCAGAGGACAATGGGACACCCCATCCAGAGAGAGATGGGCCACCTGTGACCAAAGTCCAAGGGATACAGAAGCTGTGTGGGGAGGCTTCCTGGTCAAAGCAGGGCATAGCTCCAACCTGGAGAACTGCCAAGGAAGCATGGCATCTCATAGCACCAGCTCCAGCAGCCCCTGCCTACCCTCTGCACTCACCGTACATCTGGACTGATGATCTCAAGGCCAGGAGGGAGAGGATACAAGGCGAGGATCTTGTCCCATAAGGCCAGGAGCCATGGATCAATCACTGCATCTGGCCTGCAAGGGGGAAGATTCGAGCTGCAGCAAAGCTGTGACTCCTGGGTCATCCTCACCATGCTCCAGCGCTGCTACCATGCACCCAGACAATGCTGAGCTGCCCCTGGAAAACCACCTCAGCTCCCCCTCCGTGGTGCAGGCAGTCATTCCCTTTTAGCTTCAGGTGTGGAAACATGTCTCGGTCATTCTTAGCACTCACCCACCCTCCAGGGCACAACCACTGACGGCTGAACAGAACAACCAACCCCCTGAGCCCAGTCAGTGACAGCCACCAGCTCAGGCTGCTGTAACACCCACAGGTACGCGGCTGTGTGACAGCCATCCCCTGAGCAGAACACAACTGGGGCAGAGCCAGGAAACTGTGGCATATGCTCCATGGGTTGCATAGGGGTTATGAGACACCCTGGAGGAGCAAGTGACCCAGGTGCTGGCACAGAAGAGTTACGAGCACGTTCACAGATTGCAGCAGGAGGCTGCTGGTCACATCTGGGGCACAGGAGCAGAACCACAGTGGTTGCTGCTGGACAGGCGGCTGCTGTCCCCAGGGCTGGGGTGAAGCATACACAGCCCTGCCATCAGCACAAGGACAAAACTGTAGTGCACTCCAGGGCTCCCCCCAAAACCCCTCCACTGGGCTCTTACCCCAAGTCATGCTGGTCGTCTCCCAATGCCACTGGCAGCAGAGCGTTGCCCCCAAGCTGTAGCACCCGTTTGTGCAGCTTCTTCGCAACAAAATTAAACCTGAGCAGAGAATAACTGCAGCTGCAGAGGGCAGGGCTGCTCCAGGACAGCAGGCGCTGGCTACAGGAGCCAGCACAGGCTGCCATGGCTACACTGGAGCAGCACGGAGGCAGGTCCAGACAGAGCCAGCGCGAACGACCTGGCCCCATGCCCTGCCCAGCCTGTGCCTCCCTCCTGGGAGAACTCAAGAGAAGCAGCTGGCTGCCACTTGCTGGGACACAGGCTGTGCCCAGCTTCCCAGAAAGCACTCAGGGAGGTCAAGCTTCTCTTCAGGGCACCTTTTTCTCCTGGCAGAGAAACACTTCTTTCCCTCTAGCCCCTCACCGCCCCACGGAGCTCAGGCACGCTCCCATCCCTCCCACTACAGCTCCTTCCAGCACATGGGAACAATCTCTTGGGAGAGAACTGAGATCAACGGCTCTGTCTGCCACCTAAAACTCTATGCTTCATGCCGCCTGTTGGCTTGGTCCACTGAAATTGCTGTGGCACAGGCTTTCCTCCAATTCAGACAGAAAACCGAATGGCTGTAATAACTGACTGAAAAACAATGTCTGACACACTGCAGCAAAACATCTGCTTGAACAGGCAAGGAGGAAAAATATGGGCAGAAGCCCAATTCCTGAGTGTGAGAGGGGACATGGGCTGGTAGGACATGGATTTTTAAGGCTGGTGAGAACTACATTTCATCTGAGCTGCTGCTCTAGAGGCAGGCTCTGTCTCCCCTTACCCCCTCCATCCTCCAGCCCCTCTGGTCTCGCCTGCAGCTGGAGCTGTTAGGAGCTGCTGCCGCAGGCAGGCAAGGAACCAGAGAGCTGCTTACTTGGGATAGGAGGAGTCACCGAGGCCCAGCACGGCATAGTCCAGTTGGCAGAGGGAACCAGGTGGCAGGTTCTTCCGGAACAGAAATCGCCAGAACGTCTACGAAAGACACAGCCGTGGAGTCACGCTGCTGTCAAGGAAGCCTTCCCTGCCTGTCTGACCGTAGTTCCCCCTCACCCACCCATCAGGACTCTCCTGCCCTCTTGCCCTTGCAGCCCTGAGGAAAGGGACTTGGGGGTGCTGATGGACGAGAAGTTGGACATGAGCAGGCAGTGGGCACTTGCAGCCCAGAAGGCAAATCACATCCTGGGATGCACCAAAAGAAGTGTTGCCAGCAGGTCCAGAGAGGGGATTCTGCCACTTTACTCTGCTCTGGTGAGACCTCACCTGGAGC
>JAOXNO010000008.1:11916002-11932184 GCA_028565335.1 Limnodromus scolopaceus
CCAGCACACACGGAGCCCATCACTGTGGCATCAGGCAGCGCGTCGCCCTCCCAGCAGGGAGCTGGTGCCCATTCCCCTGGCTCCCTGCCCTGGGGGACTCAGCCGGCTCCACTGCTAATATCAAAATACTGATATTCTTATTGGTGTCATTAATCTCGTGGAGCTCATGGTGCAGGTGTTGCGCTAAAGCCCCATTCGAGCCCTGTGGGAGATAGAGCTGCCCGAGCACCAACACCCACTGGGCTGTAGCTGTGCCCAGGGAAGGCGAAGGGACCAGGGTGTCTGTGGCCAGCACAGGGGCTGGCTCCAGGCACGTGTCTCTGACCCAGAGCACCCGCAGCCGAGAGGTGGCACCAAGACAGTCAGAGTCAGGGCAAATGGGGCATATTTAATGGTACACACTGGGAAACAGTAGGGAGGAGGAAAGGTCAGGTGTGCTTTTTGCCAGCTGGGGACAGCAGGCATGGGCATCCCAAAGGCAGCCAAAATGGCCCCAATTCCACCAGTCTTGCTGGAATTGGACTGGAAGGGAGGGCTAGAGCTGGTCCCTGCTGGGACAAGTCACAGCAAGACCTGAAGTGCATCTGGAAGGGGAACGGAAGGCGGGAGCGTGCTGTGCAGCTCACCCAAGAGACATGGGACTTGCACAGGGCCACTGCCTGCACCTCCCACAGCCAGAGGAGGGGTGACCTCCTGGTGCAGAAATTAAGTGGCAGGGAAATGAGAGACTCTCTTTCGAACCTGAGTCAGGGTGTTTTCCTTTCAGAAAGCACAGGAAAGACTTAGCAACAGAGGTGATCTCACTTCACAAACATCAATCATCTCAGAGACTGGCAATAATGGCTGGGCTCGAACCCCGCAGAGTCTCCACACCAGCCTGGCAACTCCCCTCTGGGTCTCAAAGAGTCATTTCAAGGGCCACAGACAAAGAAACACATGTCAAAAGCAAATCAAATAGGGGTGTGTGTGTGTGTGTACTCTAACCATACTTCTCCATAGCAGATTTGTCCACCTGCAGTCAGAAGATTGAGACATTTAGGTCACTTTTTCAGTTCTGAGCAAATAGCACATTTAGCTCTCACAGAGCACATCCCTGAAGGCAAACAGGGCTGGGGCTCAGCTGCACCGAGGCCCCGAGGGGAGCCACGTGAGAGCGGGTGGTCCTGTAGCTCCCCCATGGCCCTTCCAGGTCCTGCGATGCTCCACACTTGGGCACCACACTGGCCCGAGACACAGCCCGCATTTTAACAGAAGGGCACCCCTTTGGGTGGGGTTATCTGAAGAAGATTGAGGGCCAGACCGTACGTGGCATGGAGCCAGGGTGCTGTCACCGTGCCAGAGCCCAGCCGGGGCAGCATCGCCTGGGAGAGCTGCAGGGCTCTGCACATGGGGCAGGCGTGGGCACGAGAGAGATCAGACTTCTCCCTGCTGGAGCGTCAAGGTGGAAGGAGTTGCTCCAAGTTGGTGCTCAGCCAGTTCAGCAGGACAAGGTAAAAGCTAAGGTAATTATCTAATTAACTAATCAAGGGGCGTCTGTGGGAGCCCACGAAGGGAGCAGACGCGGGTGCAGCCGGGGCTGCGTGCGGTGCTGTGTGCTGGGGATGCAGTGCAGGTTTGGGAAGATGTCCTCCAGAGAGCATTTTGCCTTGTCCTGTTGGGGCTTATGAGCTCTGTCTCCCCCAGCCTGCCAGGCCTCCTCCCAGCACTATCTTTCTGTTGCCCTAAAGCTTTTGCAGGGAGGATGTTGTCAACAGAGTTATTAAGCCATTACCTGTGACTTGCCTCAGGAATATCTAGGGTAAATTGAAGAAGTAGTAACTTTTATTGGATTTTATAGCTGACATATATAGATACTATTACCTCTCCCAGCATAGCCTCTGTCCTGGCTCCCAGCCCTGTATCTGCCTTGGTGCATGGGGTCTGTAGGACGGCAGATCAGCCCCAGGAAAGAGGGTGCTGGGAGAATGGGGGTTCCTGGTCTCCCTTGGCTGGGGCAGCTCAGAGCCCTGCAGCTCCCACTGGGTTTCAGGGAGGGGGGGGCAGATGGAGGAGCTCCCTTGAAACTAGAGTTTCTTCAAGCCATCAGCTCAGACCCAGCAGTGCCACATGCCCTCTGCCTGGGCACAGCCCCATCCCACAGCTCTGCTCTGAGTCCTGCCGGGCCTTCGGCACCCAGAAGAGCTGTTTGCTCAAGGAAAGAGCTGGTAAAACTGGTTCTCCTGCTTTTGCTCATCCACTTTTCCTCCAAAGTGGAAGGTGGACGCTCAGGACCCCAAGGTGGATGAAGGGGATGTCTCCTGGCCACACTCAAGGCTATGAGATGTACGGCTGCTGTGCAGGGAACGGACACAACTGCCCATGTTAAAGGAGCCAGTTTCACCACAAACACTGCTTTCATGGCAAGAAAAGCACTGCAGTTGCCCGTGCTACAGTGGTGTCCACAGGGCAACTTGGCCTCCAGCCCTCTGGGTCTGTGCCCATCTCAGGAGCAGGGCTTAGTCGGGTCCTTCCATCCTTGCTAGGACAAGGTCCATGGGACGGCTGAGGGCTGAGGGCTCCTACAGCTCCAGAGCACCAGGGCTGCTCCAAGGCTCCCTTGGAGTGAACACAGCTCCTCGAGGGACTGGATCCCTGAGACAGGGCCACAGACCATGGGTGAGACCATGGGGCCATGTGTCCCTGTGATGGCACACATCCCCAGCTGCCTGAGTGTGTTGTCCCATGTTCATGACAGGTCCATTGCTCTCAGAAGCTGCAGTGGCGGACGTGGAAGCGTTGCAAAGCTTGCATTTGACATGTGGCCCCAGCTGCACCCCAGTTCCCTACTGGGACAAGCTCCAGGCTGGATACAGACCTGGGGCACTTCCATCCATCCCTTCTTTTGGCAGCCCACCAGACCCTGACATGCACCATGGCCAGCAGCTGCTGTGTCCCAGCAAGGTCTGTTCTTCACTACCCTTGTGCTCACATGGACCAGGGCCGTTTCCAGCAGGGCTTGCTCCAGGCTGGTGGCAGGAGTTTTGCCAAAGGGCTGAGCCTGGCAAAGTGACCCAAATCCCTGGTAACAGAGGCAGAAACAGCTCAGACCGTCCTGCTGCCTGGGATGAGCGGATGGAGTCACTGCAAGCCAAGGGAAATCACAGCTCCCTCCCAGCTGGGAAATTATTATCCGTCCTTCTGGCTTAAGAGGCAATTAAGATATTATCACTTAACCTCTGGAACTGTTTATTTTCTACGGAAGGATGAGGAAAAATAAACTGAAGAGTTGCTCAGCCCAGGTTTGGAGGCAGGAGCTAGAGGGTTTTGTCGTTTGTGGGTGCACACAGCCACTGCACAGTGCTGCGTGTCCGGGAGGGACTGGGGTTGGTCAGTGCCTCTCTGTCCTGTGTGTGGGTGAGTCCCCCTTGCTCAGGACAGCCCTGGCACAGCCCCTGTACCCTCAGCAGGGGGTTTCCAGACCTGGGAAGGCAGCAAACACTGATTCACCTCCTTCCAGCAAAGCCATGTGAGTTCAAAGGTTGTACATTGTGCGGAGATGGGAATGCCAGAGTGGTGACACCCTCTGGGCATCCACCCCACCAGCACACCAGACACTGCAAAGGACATTGCCATGTCCTTTGGGGAGAGGGACCAGCCTGGAGGTGTGAGGCCCGGCCGGCAGCAGGGTACGGCACAGGCACCCAGCTCGGTGCAAGCTGCAGGTAGATGTGACCTGAGACAGAGCCCCCCGGGGGCTGCTGCACCCCGATTCTGCAGGGTGGTACTTTCAGTGCGTGTAGTGGGAGCTCTGAAACTACCGTCCCTCCAAAACCACTGTCCCTCCGGCCGCAGGGAAAGGTGCTCTGGGAAGGTTGAATTTAAGGACGGCTCCCCAGCAGGCATTTCCCTTCTGGCATCACTGTGTTTGACTCAGTTGAGGTAAGGCAGCTGGAACTGAGATCGCCCATGGAGATTGCCCTTGTGAGAGCCCTGGCAGCCGCTTGTCAGGGAGCTGAATCAGCAGGAAGCAGCTTCACTGTATTGCCCAGAGAGAGCAGGTCCCTTCCTGGGACCCCTCCCTGCCCCGTTCCAGGGCAGGGTGCTGGGCTCTGTGGCTGGGGTGGGATACCCGGCGGCACCGCTGAGCCTCCACGGCTGCCCAGAGCAAGGGGAGGCTGCTGGCAGAGCAGCCCGGAGTCCTTCCCACCCCCCCGGCTCTCCTTGGGGTTCCATGTCTGCAGGTTTCCCCAGCCCAGGAGCAGCTCGAAGCTGAGTCACACACGGGGAAGAGGTGACCGAAGTCCCAGCTGGGCCATGAAGATATCTTGGCCCTCTCAGCCTCTCCTGTCTCCCCTGCAAAGCTCAGAAAGTGTTGCTTCGATCCACCCCCCCCCAGCAGGGCCATCCTCCTCCTCCTCTGATGTGATTGTCCTTCTCACTGTAATCAAACTTATTATTAAGGCACCCACCACTCCGTGTGTGATTTGGGCACTGGAAATACCACTTTCACCTCTTACGGACCTTGTAAATGCTTGTAATTAAAATATTAAGACCAGTGAGAGCCAAGAGAGAACAGAAATGTGTGTGTGTGTGTGTGTAAAAGCACCAAGAAGCAGGAAGACAAGGGTTAAAGGGAGAGGTGTGTGTTAATTGCTGCAGGGCTCCTATGTCTGATTTCATTCAAATGAGGAGGAGGAACTAATTGCCTGAAGATAAGGTGTCAGGAAGATGTTGAATTGAGTCATAAAAACACTTGTAAGATAAAGAAGAGAACTGAGATTTGAGAGTTTCACCTAAGGCTGATGAGGTCTGAGATAAAATAATGGGGAAAAGATTTTCAAGCAGTAACCCCTTCTAAAGGATATAAAGAGCAAGTCCAAGGTGGATTTCCTGAGGGCAGTGGAGGAGCTCAGACCCACAGCAACGACTCACAAGAAAGCTCCAAGCGATCCCAATTGATTACACAGGTCTGGGAGTGCCAGCAGGTGAGCTGACCTTACTTACATCTTGTCAAATGAAATCACTGTCCCCTTCTACAATATCCCCCGCTGAGGTTTTTTGGCCCCCTGGCTGTGCCAGGCTGCTGGGCAACCATCCCCTCTTGCCTGTAGCACCCCCCTGTTTTATCCTAATATTGCTTTTCCCAGGGCAAGATTTGATTATCCACCAAGATTTCTGAGTTACGCAGCTTGAGATAGTGTCAGCCTGGGGACACCTTTTGGAGCTGATCTCCTTACAGCTCTCACTGATTAACAGTGTTCCCAGCTGGCCACGTCCAACCACCTTTCTCCTGCGTTTGGGTTTGCAGGAGCCTTCACCATGATGTTCACTAACAAGAAGCACTTCATCACTGCAATAGTTGGGGCGCTGGTCGCACTCTCCATCATTGCCCTGGTTCTCTGCCTGGTGAGGATTGAAGATGTCACCCTACCAGCCACGGTCAAGGTGAGCCCAAAAGAAGGTCTCCGAGTACCACCGCAGAGATGGTACTCAGAGACAATGGCTCATCTTCAGGGTTTGGAGGTGAAGGGGGGTTCGGTAGGACCTGCCCTGTAGTAGCTGGGTGGGTGTTTTCTTCCCATCTCAAGATGAGATGCAGCCTGGCCTCCTCAATGTCAGGAAGGGAAGCCTCCTCTGAAACTAGGCACTAGCATTTTATGTGTTTTGAGATTACCTGGGGCAGATGGGTAGGGCAAAGCCCTGCCCCACTCCCTCTGCCCTCCCAGGGCACCCCACCCCACGTGATATACCTTCACATGGCCTTTGTTCCTGCCAGCCCACACCAGCCTATCCTGACCCACTCATAAGCATCATGGCTCCTCCCTGTCCCTCCCCTGCATCTTGGCATCCCACCCCAGCTGCTGGAAGGGGGTTGGCACGGTTCTAGGGCGAGGTGGAGGGCTTTATGGTGGAGAGGCACACGGTTGGGTGCTCCTGGACTGGGGCTGGCATGGCCCTGCCAATCTCTGCCCAGGTCGGTGCAGCCATGGGGACAGCAGAGAGCACTGGAGACGGGAGAGTTGCTGGCCCCAAGGTGGGGCCAGTGTAGACACAAAAGGTATGTAACCAAGAAAGAAAATAAAAAAGCATAAGGAAACAACTAAGAAAATGTTTGTGTGAGCTGCCATTGCTGCAGTGACCTCTGAGAAGGAAAGAAAAAGTCCCTAAGTTGCTGTAAGAAATACCCCTGCTGAGACAATGCACTGTCACTGCTCTGCTCTGCCATGGTGCAGAGAGCTGTGCCTTAGAGAGATGTTTTTTTGGGGCATCATCTGGCCCCACGACCCTGACAGGACCGTGGTGGGGCCAGGGACAGGCTGCTGCTCCTCCCACCAGTGTGATGTCTTGGTTTTCCCTTCCAGTATGGGATGGTGTTTGATGCAGGCTCGTCCCACACCTCTCTGTTTGTCTATGAGTGGGACTCAGACAAGGAGAACGACACCGGTGTGGTCAGCCAGACCTTGTCCTGTGATGTCCAGGGTCAGTATCTCCCTGCCGTGGGCTTGGTGCTGCCCTGTGTGTGCGTGTGGTGGGTGGGATGACCTGGCCCTTCCTCTTGTTAGCTTGTCCATGCTGGGGAGCTCTGTCCATCGGGCTGTCACTGGTGGGGAAATTTGGCTGCAGGCAGGGTGGTCCCTGTCTCCCCACTGGCTTCACTTGTGGTTGGAGGGCACTGAGCACGATGGAGTGTCCATGGGCTTGGTGGGACCGAAGCACCTTCATGCTGCTCCAGATTTTCATTCCTCCACCTTGGACTGGCCCCAGCTGCCCACTCTACTGTCCTGGCTGGGAAAGGTCCCACCCACAGAGTTGGGAACACTGCTGAAAGCATGGGAGACATGGGAAGCCATAGGAGAGGAACGTAAGCATGGGTCAGTCAGGTCTTGGGGGACCAGGGGACCCTGGAAAAGCACCCTTTGTTGCTGGGAGGTGACAGACCTTGCTGCCCTGTGTGGCCTCTTTCTCCCACATCCCTGTCCACAGACCTTCCTGTCAGCCTGTCCCAGCCCAACTCTCTTCCAGGGCAAGGCATATCAAGCTACGCCAACGATCCCCCGAAAGCTGGTGATTCCCTAAGGGAGTGCCTGGATAAAGCCCTGAAGGTTGTTCCTGCTGCGAAACAGAGGGATGTCCCAGCTTATCTTGGAGCAACGGCAGGCATGAGGCTGCTGAGGTGAGGTACCACTGGGGGGTGCGGAGGTGTGACGAAGCTGCAAGCAGCCACTGCCAGGACACGGTGTCCTTGCATGGGGCCAGGCTGCCAGGAGCTCCCAGCTCTCTCCTGCTGCCCTCAGCAAGCAACTGGGGAGTGGGGGGAAGGCAGCCTGGTGGGGACATACAGGTGGCTGAGCTGTCCTGAGTGATTGGGCCCTGGGCAGAGAGGCTTCTCGGAAGTGTCTGTTGGCACTGGGGCCCCACGTCCCAGGATGGTGCTCCATGCCCAGTTCCAAGCAAGAAATGCTTCTCCGAGCTCTTTGTTTGCTTTTCATTATTCCTTAAACACAAGGGAGTTGAGATGCCACCAGGGGATGTGTCATCTGCCCAGATGGATGGGTGCTGATGGGGGAGCAGAGCAGAGGTAGGAGGCAATGGGGTGCTGCAGGACCTGCCCTTACCTTTCTTCAGCCCACATTAGCTCTCTTAAAATGTCAACCCTCATTTCATGGTTCTTGGTTTTATAGTTGCGAATATCTAACATCATTTCTGTGCCCTGGCAATCTGAGCCTTTCCCTGGTCATAGCCTGAAGGTTACTCGCTTCAGAGAACGAGCACATGCCAGCAGCCCTGAGATATCTTCTGCTACTCAGAGGTCTGGAACCAGGCTGGCACCTTCCCACAAGACCCACTTGAGCTCAGCAGTCAGCCCTGGCTTTGGCGCAGTCAGGGTGCAGTCACATTCAAACCTGGGGTTTGCAGCACAATCACCGCTGGCCGCCAGCACCATGAAAATACTTCAGTAGGGAAAAGGGGGCCTGGCAAACCTTTATGTGACTGGGATTGACCTGCGCCGGAGGGAAGAGATTGCTATTGCTCCTAGATTTGTGATACCAAACTGGGATTTAGGACCAGCTTTGACAAAGTTATGTAGCAGGAGATACCATTTCTCACAAACTGCTTGTTGCAAAAAAGTGGAGTATGTGGAACTGGGAAAAAAACCTGTTTCCATCTGTTTCCTCTGTAGTATTGATGTAGCTGGGTATGTGTCCTGACCTTTGAGTCCTTGTTAGGGAACAGAACAGCTCAGCAGCAGACCAAGTCCTAGCCGAAGTTGCTAAAACCATGCAAGAGTACCCCGTGGCTTTCAAAGGGGCTCGAATCCTTACAGGAGAGGAGGAGGGGGCTTATGGCTGGATCACCATCAACTACCTGCTGGATTCCTTCACTAAGGTGGGAGAACAGTGAAACACCCATTGCTTTGCTAATACGGTTTTTCTGATTTTTCTGAAGTCAGCTTAGCACAGGAGAGATCTGGGCTTTTGGGAGTGATCACGGGGAAACAGCGGGTTATCCTCTGGCTTGCCCGCAGTGAAAGCAGAGGGAGAAATCAGGAATGGGGGTGTCCTTGTTAAAAGCTAAGGGCAAAACTCCACACCATGTGGACAAAGGGTCTCTTGGGGACAGCAAGGTTGGCCATGTAGTCCCACGAGGATGGTGTGCTCCTGCCGGGCTTTGTCTCGCTGCCCTGGGAAGGTCCATCTCATCTCTGTGTGGCGCTGTGAAGCCCCAGGTTTGGTTCTTCATGCCAGTCTGAAGGCAGCGTGAAACAAACCTATTTCCTGCCACCCTCTGTCCCAGCAGTGCCACAGCTCAGAGCGGTGCTGGCACTGTCGGGCTCCTACACAAGGCTGCCGGAGGGCTTCTGTCCTTCCCCTTGCTCTTTGGGAGGGGCAGCCCCTCCAAGCCAGGTCCCCACCAGCACTTTCTTCTGGGGAGTGGTGATTCAGAGCCGGATGAGCCTCAGCATGTTGGCACGTCTTGACCATCAGACAGCTCAATCTCTATTTTTGCTGGCTCTGATAAACGGCCAGGCTGGTTGGGCAGGGAAAGCAGTGGGGCTTCATGTACAGAAATAGTTGAATTGAATACCTGTGGAATTTAATAACAAAACCAAATTGACTTCAATCGGATGAGAATTTTGCTCAGGGTAAGTAAGCCCAGCTGTGTACTACTCCTCTCCCTCTCCTGTCTCCCCTTGGCAGTACTCCCCAAAAGCACACACCTGGGTTCATCCAGAGGCGGCCAACATTTTTGGGGCACTGGATCTTGGAGGAGCATCCACTCAAATCAGCTTTATGCCTGAAAGTTCAGTGATAAATTGGAAGGAAGCCTCCAAGCTCACGCTGTATGGCTATAACTACAACATCTACACACACAGCTACCTCTGCTACGGGCAGAATGAGATGCTGAAGCGACTGGCCAAGGAATTAATTGCGGTGAGAGGGGAACTGGGGGGTAATTGAACTCTGCTCTCATGATACCAACCACAGACTTGTTAATGCATAAAATAAGAACAGGCACTGCTCTTCCAGAGAGGCATCAGCAGGGACTGAGGGCAGGTACAGACTCTGTGGAGCACAGGTAGGCAGCTGTGGAGAGGAGCATGGGAAGCATCAGAAGGGGCAGCTCAGGAGAGACCTTCTGGCTGTACACAGGTGCTTCACACGGTGTAGAAAAGGCAGGATGAAGCTCATGTCAGAGGTGCAAAGTGACAGGACAAGAGGCAACAGGCTCAAGCTGGAACATGTGAGTTTCCAACCACACGTTCCAACAAAGTTTTTCCCAATAAGGATAGTCAAATGTCAGGATAGAACCCAGAAATGCTGTGGAGTCGCCATCCTTGGAGATATTCAGAACTTGACATGACAAGGCTCTGAACAACCTGATCTAGTTGGTCATGCTTTAAGGAGGGGGTTGGCACAGGGACCCTATAGCTCCCCCCAAACCTCAACTACTCTGTGACTGCATGGACCTGAGAAAAGTGAACCAGAGATCTATCTCAGGCCATTTTTTGGAAGGTCAGAGGGGAAGAGGGTCTTCATGGAGCTGTCCCTTGCCAGGAGAAGCAGCCTTGGTGGGCCAGAAGGGTTTGTTCATGCTGCACAGCCAGGAAAGACCCAGGTGGTGTCCCTAGCTGGGGCTGGGGCTAGAGACAGAGTTAGAGCTGGGGTGGAGAGGGCTTTGCATGCCCCAAATCATGATCCTGCTGGCCAGGGGAGAGACATGGTGGGTCCCTGAAATTGTTCTGCCTCTATGGGAGAGGGAATGAGATAAAGCAGAGTGAGAATTGATGTTGAGCCCAGGCTGGGACTGCAGATGGTCAACAAGACTAGGATTAAACAGCAGAAGGGTTTTTCCCTGCTGAGGAGGTGGGAGATGCCTGCACCCATGGCTTTGAGGGCAGTGTTGGGTGAACCCTGCTGCCCAGCAATCCCACCAAGAGGGCTTGGAGGAGGCTGCAGCCTGCGATTTTGCTGTTCCCAGGAGTCATCCTCCAGCACGCGAGTTGATCACCCCTGCTACCCAAAAGACTACACTGAAACCGTCTCGCTGTCTTCCTTCCGCACCAGCCCCTGCACCAACCCCAGCGACATGCAGCTGACCCTGGGTGACAGGAACGTGACCCTGGAGGGCCGGGGCAATGCCAGCGAGTGCCTGGATGCCATCAAGAAGCTGTTCAACTTCTCAGCGTGTGGCCAGAGCCAGGACTGTACCTTTGATGGCATCTACCAGCCCCCCGTCAGCGGGCAGTTCATTGTAAGGCAAATCCCATCCTCCCACCTCCCGGGCAGAGGGGCAGAGTGCGTCCCCTGGTGCTGTGGTGTCCCCGCATGCTCCATGGCACCGTCACCTCCTCACAGCAGAACGGGGGCAAGAAGCTCCCAAATTACCACTGTCCCAGGGCACACAAGGGATTGCTGCCGACTGGTTTTCCTGCCAGTTCTCCAAATGGGACCATGTTAATAAAATGGGTGCTTAGTCAAAAACCAAGTTTTCAGTAAAAAAATTCCAGCTTAGCCAGCAGCCTTCAGGCAAGGTTCTGCCTGTGCTTGATGAGCTGCTGCAGCCAGCAGGAACCTACAGCCCAGCCCGTCATCTCTGCTGGGACAATGCCCTGGGACTATATGAGGGTGGGACAAATCCAGTGAAGGACAAACCCTACCTCCTGCTCCAAGGGAGGCGGGGGCAGCCACCTGGGGGGGGTGTCCCCTCTGTAACTCAACAGCATTTCTGCCTCTTGTCTTTCAGGCCTTCTCTGCCTTTTACTATAACTTCAAGTTTCTCAACCTGACCGAGGGGCAGTCGCTGGCCACTGTCAGGGAGACCATCGAGCATTTCTGCACGAGAAGCTGGGAAGACGTATGTTCCCCACGACGGGAGGCTGTGGGGAGGCTTCACAAGCAAAAGGGTCCTGGGGCAGGGGGAGAGGAGTGGGAGCCAGGACCATCCTGCACCCACCCTTGGGGGCCCTCCTTGCTCATGCAACATCAGGAAAAGGGCAGCCAGGGCAGGTGAAGGCAGAAAAATCTCCCCTCCCACACAGGAGCTAGGGATGGAGGTGGGTCTGTAGCACTGAAGGGTGAGAAGAGAGCCAGCTGCTGGCACCATTCTGGAGACGAGTCAAATGGGGATGAATAAGGCCAAGAGATGTGCTGTGACCACCATGGGGCAGAGAGAAGGAGTCCCTTGCATGAGGAGGCTGAGATGGGAGAATCTGGGGCAGGAGGAGCTCCAATATGTTTCTGTGTTTCCATGTGGAGTGTAAATCCTCCTCAAAGGAGTTGCGTTGTGTGGACACGTCCAAAATACCTGCCCGGTCCAGAAGTCTTTTTCTGGATGCTGGTGACTGCAGAGCCATTACCCCTTGTGCAGCAGTCACCAGCACATTGTCCTTGCATGGAAATTGCCTGCAAATAACTTCCCTTCCTCCCCAAACCTGTCCCCACCCCAGCTGTCTTCTAGCTACCCTGAAGAGAACCCTGACCGACTGCCTAAATACTGTGCCAATGCCAACTACATCCTCACACTCCTCCTCGATGCCTACAAGTTCAACGAGACCAGCTGGAACAACATCATCTTCCAGATGAAGGTAGGCAGCAAGCCCAGCCTGGGGGTAGGAGTGGAGGCTGCACCGGGGAAAAGAGCCAGCTCCCCACGTTGGGGTGCTGCGTGAGCCACGCTCCAGAAAGCCCTGCCTGCCCCACGTCCCGGTGTGGCACACATCTTCAGCGCGGCGTTCCTGCAGGGCTAATGCGTTGTCCCCTCTCTCCTCCGGCAGGCGGGGAGCGCCAGTGTCGGCTGGACGCTGGGGTACATGCTGAACCTCACCAACATGATCCCGGCGGAGGCTCCAGCGCGGGTGAAGGGGCACGTTCCTTCCTTGTGGGCTGCAGCCGTTGCCTTCATTGTCCTCACCCTTGCCCTGGGGCTTGCTGCCCTGCTCCTGCTCTTGTGGGTGTAGGAGCCTGGCTGCGTTTGGGAGCATGGCAGGAGCATGTCAGGGCTCTCAGGCTGTCTGCTCTGCGATGCCCTGCACTTCTGCCAGCGGGACTGGCAGCCTGAGACTCACTCAGTGATGCTGAGCAACTTAAACCCCGACAGCACTGAAGAACGAAGGTCTGGCCTCCCACAGGACTGCCCCCACCATGCAGAGAGGCACCACATGAGGTTTCCAGAGGAGCTCTGCTCATGTGGAGACCTGCTGGGATCAGCTACGCACCACAGGAACCCCAGCCTTGCCCATCTGCCTGCGTACACCTCTGGCTGATACATGCCTGGCCTGCATCCCACCAGCTGGCACATGGAGCTGTGGAGAGCTGACCTAGGCATGGAAGAGCTCCCCGAGCCCCAGACCGTTAGTGCGCAGCTGCAGGCACTTGGTGACACTGTGCTTTGTAGGATGCTGGGTCTGACCATGGTTGCCAACAGGCAGGCAGGTCCCTGCCAGGTCTGCCAGCGTGAGGGCTCTGCAGCACCCAAGCTGGCTCTCCTGAGGGTGTATCCTTCAGGCTTATCTGATGGTCTTGGAGACAGAAGGCAAATTGAGCACCCAAACTCAGAAGTGTGGTCCATGCCTCCCCAGAGGGTCCATCTCATCTCATCTCATCTCATCTCATCTCATCTCATCTCATCTCATCTCATCTCATCTCATCTCATCTCATCTCATCATCTCATCTCATCCTCATCTTCCTTTTCTTCTGGGATAAAGGCACTGTAGTTCTGAGTGTCTTCCTGGAGACCAAACTGTCCCACCAGCAGAAGGCCTGGGGGTGTCAGGCTGAGACTCCAGCAGGCTGCGGGTCCTGCCCTCACCCTGCGCACGTGGTTGGGCTGGGTCCTGCCCACAACTGAGCCTTTGCCTTTGCCTTTGCCTTTGCCTTTGGTTCTGCTCGTTCATTATCTGCCCTGTGGATGACTCATCGTGTTATTTGCCTCCCAGCAGCAAGGAGCTGACCTTTGGTGTTCCCACAGAAAGGCAGGCGTCTCACAGCTCTCGTCATGCAAATAAAGACAGTGAAGGTCATCGAATGCGGAAAGGCCTGTTACTTTGCTCCTCAACATTTATGATTTTATTGTTTCCTTCTCCCAGGTAAGGGCTGGGGGTGATGACGTGGGCTCAGGGGAGGGCCGCATCACTCAGTGCTACGGGAAATGATCCTGGAGACCTCGCCAGACCTCGGAGGGGAGCCAGCAGGGTACGAGGACAGACTTTCTCCTTCTGAGAGACGGGCTGTCTCACCTCACCCATCCACTGTCTGCCAGTGGAACTCCCCAAAAATGTAAGGGGGGCCCTGGGAGCTGCCCCTGACACGTCCTAGCAGCATTCCCAAATCACCCTGTGTGCGAAAGGGAAGGTGAGTCTGGCAGAGACATGGGGTGCAGCCCGGCCAGAGAGGAACCTCGTGCAGGAGAGCAGGGGACTGCTGCCAACCCCCTCCTCACAGGGCTTTCCAGTCCGGGGCAGAGCCCAAGTCCCATCTACTGGGCCAGCTTCACCCCCCCATAGCCTCACTTCTTCTGCGCCTCTGGCTGCAGTAGAGTAGAATAGAATAGAGTAGTTTCAGTTGGACCTGCAATGATCATCTAGTCCAACTGCCTGATCACTTCAGCACTGATCCAGAGTTAAAGCATGTTGTTAAGGGCATTGTCCAAATGTCTCTTAAACCCTTACAGGCTTGGGGCATCAACCACCTCTCTAGGAAGCTGGTTCCAGTGTTTGACCACCCTCTCGGCAGCCATGGGCAACGCAGGCTCTTGTCTCAGGATGGGGCAGGACACATCTTCCCCACATGGGGTATCTGCTGCAGGCTGTAACCAGCCTCATGGTGATCCCATTGCTGCCAGACACTCCTTTTCTCTTCCCTGACCCACTGGTCCCATCATCTCCAGCCACCCCACATCACTGTAGTCCCCATGCCCCCAGCGCTGAGTCTCTGCCCCACATGGCCGTCCCCTCCCTCCTAGAGCATCTCCAACCAGCAGCGACAGGAAAGGATAACCAGAGAACATACAGCTACAGGCCAGATTTTATAAAGCCTGTGCCAGATCCAGCTCTCCAAGCCAGGACACAGGTGCCCCATATCACGAGTTCACAGCTCCTGGGCACGTGGGGGTGATTCCCCATTCTGCAGTTCCTCACACAGCACGGCAGAAGGACTAAGTGGCTTTGGCAGCCTCTGGAGCCAGTGCTGCTAGAGACTCTCATAACCAAAGGAGTTTTTCTGGCAGCACATGGCTGTGAGCAGGCAGAAGATGAGGATGAGCATGATGGCCAGTGAAACCGTAGCTGCTATCCAGTTGGTTCTCTGGAGCCCTATGACTCTCGGGGGAGTCTCGGAGGGAATCATGTTGGTGAGATTGAGCATGTAGCCCAGAGTCCAGCCCACATCTACGTTAGCGACCTGCGCAGACAGAGAAGGAAGAGAGATGTGAAAGGCTGTAAAGTACCCTGCGAGCTGGAGAGCTAGAGAAGGCCTTTGCTGTTGCACCCCCAGGTCCTGCTCCACAGCCACCATCTCTGTGCATACCTTGGGCTGCAGATACCTGCTAGGGAGTCAAGCTGGGGGACAGCATAAATGTCCAGAGGTCCCAGCAGGTACCCGTGAGCGTAACTCAGGAGCTGCCCTGGGCATGGCAGTGACTGGGCTGTCCCGTTGTCCCCCGCTCCCCACCCAGGCAGGGCTGGGGCAGGGGCAGGGGCAGGGTGGTGTGAGCCATTTCACAGCACAAAGTGTGGGTGATGGGGGGCACTTTCCTACCTGCCGGACAAAGTGGATGTTAAGCCACGTCGTGTGGTTGAATTTGTAGCCCTGCAGGAGAAGGGCAAGGGTGTAGGAGGTGGCTGCGCAGGCGTCACGGAGCTGGGTCCTGTTCATGGCGGGGAACTCCTTCTGCAGCTGTGGAGGTGGAAGAGCTGGGGGGGGCTGTGGGGAAGAGCCCCACGGTGCAGCTGGGAGCAAAGACCCAGGAGCGCCTGGACTCAGGGAGCAAGGAGGACCCGGGAGGCTGCAGGCTGCTCTCCCACCTCTCTCCCTGTCCAGAGATCTTTGTGCTGCTCCCAGGTCCCCCCCAGCACAGCAGAGGATGGGCTACGGATGAGCCCTCCGGTTGACCATCACCCCAGAGAAACGTGGGGCTGGCATCTCCTAGGCAAGATCTCACCTCCTCCCAGCGGCTGTTGCAGAATTGCTCGATGGTGGCATTGACCGAGCTCAGGGACTGCCCTCCAGTCAGGTTCAGAAAGTGAAGGTTGTGATAAAGCCCCGAAAAGGCCTGGGGGTGTAAGACAAAAGGTGACAGGTCAGTGAAGCACTCAGTCCACTGCCACCCCCTGTCCTTCCCTCTGGGTGCTCTGCAGGGGTCTGCTCTGCCCTCGGCCACCTCTCAGCACTGAAGGGTGATCCCTGCTGACCCGCTGGGAGGGAGCCCGGGGACTGCTCCCCACCCTGAAAGAGGCTGGGGCTGTGACAACATAGGTCTGGGTCAGCCTGGCACGATGGTGAGCACCTTGTGTGTCCCCAGGCATCGGGCACATCCCAGGTTTTGGGGCTGGCACTATTCAGACTTTTCTCCTATAGCAGCTTTCCTGGGGTCCTGGCCAGCCTCTGGCCCCCCCCACACCCCGACACCCCCACCACAGCCACGGGGACAAGGCTCCTTACGAAGAACTGTCCCCGCACGGGCGGCTGATAGACCCCGTTGAAC